>CM076584.1:17731925-18104959 GCA_034641835.2 Pinus albicaulis
GGACTGTACAGATTTTGTACAGCAACCTCTCTCGAAATCCGTGCAAAAAAAAGCGCTGTAGCTGCTGTCCTCTTCCTCGATTTTTGTGCCGGAAATGACAGCCACCCTCTTCCTTGAAAAACGTGCCTGATTTTTGTGCCTTGGAGTGCGTGCTTGCTGCTGTACCCTCTTCCTCGATTTCTGTGCCTCCTCACTTGGAAACACTGCCTCTCCTTTGCTGTACGGATTTTCTGCCTCGGTATGTGTGCCAATAAATGTTGTTGTACCTTTGCTGAAATCTCTTCACTGCTGCCCTCCTCCTTCTCACTGCTCAGAAAAATCTCCAGCTCTCCTTCTCTCCTTCTCCCAATCTGCTCATGAAAGAATGAATGACCTTTTCCCTCCTTTTCCTCCTTTAACCTAACCCTAAGTGACTTTTGGGAAATCCCTAAATCCAATGGCTGAAATAGATTGAGATCTAGGGCTGAGATTAAATGCTCATTTAAATCTCACTTTCTATTTTTTAATTCACCCCACTTTAATAAAGACTCACTTAGTCTTTTATTTCCAAAGTCACTTTTTCCTTTCTAATTTTATATTGACTTTATTAAAGTCACTTTAAAATTAGACTTTAGTAACTTTATCACTTAAAGTCACTTTTAAATTAGATTTGACTTTATAACTTTATAAAGTCACTTTAGTAACTTTATCACTTAAAGTCACTTTAAATTAGATTTGACTTTATAAAAATTATAAAGTCACTTTAGGAGAAAAATTAAATTCTTTTGGACACTTTTCCCTAGGCCAAAGATCAAAGCCTTAGGGAACCACTTGTCCTCCGGTAACCAAATTTCAACAAAAGAAAGAACACTTAGATAATTTCCCATATAACTGGTGTTCCCTAAGGCAAGATATAATACTATTCAAAGATGTTCTTTCTCATTCTTAGAGTATATGAGAATATCATCTAAAAAGACTTGTACAAATTGATTGAGGTATTTGCGGAAAACACTATTCATAAGATTCATGAATACTGCTAGTGCATTGGTTAATCCAAAGGGTACCACAATGAATTCACAATGCCCAAAACAAGTTTAGAATGCCGTTTTAGAAACATCACTTTCTTTAATCCTTAGTTGATGATAACCTGATCGTAGATCGATTTTTGAAAAGACCGCAGCTCCTTTCATTTGGTCAAAAAGGTCATCAATTCGAGGCATTGGATACATATTCTTTACTATTGCTTGATTTAAATCTCGATAATCTATACGCAATCGCAAGGACCCATCTTTCTTCTTGACGAAAATTACAGGTGCACCCCAAAGTGAAATACTAGGTCGGATGTGCCCTATTTCCAATAATTCCTTAAATTGGATTTGTAATTCTTGAAGCTCTGGGGCTGTCATTCTGTATGGTGTTTTAGAAATTGGTTCCGTACCAGGTTTTAATTCTATTGTGAGATCCAGCTCTCTTTTAGGAGGTAATCCTAGTAATTCCTTTGGAAAAACATCCGAAAATTCAGATAATACCGGATATTGTTCTAAGGATGGTCCTTTCTCCTTGCTTACTTCTTGAACTGCATATACCTGACAACCTTTTCTTAAACAACGTTTCATTTGCATTGCTGATATGAAGCGTAGGGACACTCTTCTCTTAATACCTTGGATTTGGATTGTCTTTCCTTCATCATTTATACAAAGTATTGTTTTCCCGTAACAATTTACCCATGCTTTATGAGATTCTAACCAATCCATTCCTATAACGAGGTCATAAGTTCCTAAGGCTATGACATATACTTTAAGTTTTGTCAAACAGATCCTAGGTCAACTTTACATTCCTCAACACTTAAATCTATAGATTGAAGTTCTCTTGAAGCCATTTCTACCTGTCTGAAATCGTTTTGCTTGCAAGCTACCAACCCGCATCTATTTAATGAATATGATGAAATAAAACTATCAGTAGCACCAGTATCAAATAAAATTTTGAGTTTTATTCCATTGATAGTACCTGAAGATTCCACAACAGTGGACTGATGTGCTGCCTCGTTATTGTTGAACACAGCATGGATTTTATGATTTCCTTGAATACTTAATGATGGTTCTTTTCCAGCTCTTTGTATTATTTTTGACGAGACTTCTAGACAATCACGCTGAAAATGCGGTCCTACACATCCCCAACAATTAACTGGAGATGGTCCCCTTGAGTCAGATTGTAAATTTCTAGACAAGGAGCTTCGTCCTCTTGTGCCACTTCCTATTCCATTTCTTCCTATATTAGCAGTCCCTCGAGATTGCCATGGACTAGTATTTGATGATTTAGCAGCTATAGTATTAATGGTCATGGGAGTTCTTGCTCCTAATCCTCTCGAAGTAAACCTGTTACCATAAGGAGGTGGTCTAGAGCTACTTCCCTTGAAGAAGTTCTGGGGATATTTCCTGTAAATCCTGGCTGTGCAGGTTCTGTTGGTCTGATATCTCTTTTAATCCCTAAATGTTCTCTGCATATCGTGCACATTCAACTGCCTCAGCTACTGATAACGGTTTCCACATTCTGACCATAGCCCTAATCCGAGGATTTAATCCATAAACAAAACGCTCGGCTTGACGTTCATCAGTATCTAGATAAGGAACATATTTTAGCAGCTCCATGATCCTTATCTCATATTCTTCCACTGTTTTATTACCTTGGACTAACATATGGAAGGATCCAGCTTGCTGTTCTTGAAAGAAAGGTGGTAAGTATTTTGCACGAAATCTTTCCTCAAACAACTCCCATGGAACGTTATCTGATGTGAGATGTAGCTGTTTTTCTAAATTTCCCCACCAAACCAGAGCACTTTCTTTAAGTTGAAATGTAGCGATCTTTGTTTTAGAGGTAGAAGAATATTCTTTTAATGCAAAGCATCTTATCATTCCTTCTAACCATGCTTCAACACGTTCTCTCGCTTGTCCTCCTGAGAACTCCGGGAGTTTAATCTTTTGTAGTTTTCTAGAAATATCTTCTTTTGGTGGCTTATATTCACAATCTTTAGACTTTTTAGAATGTTTTTCCTCAAGATGAGGTTGCTCTTCTTTAGCGTTGGTTGGTTGCGACCCTTTTAATGTTTCCAGAATGGCTTCTAATGAGCGCATTATAGTAGTTAATTCAGGCGCTGAAACAATTGGTGCTGTAACAACTGGTGCTAATGCTGACCTTGGTGGTGGCGGTGGTGTTGGTGAGGGCGATAGTGATGAGATTGGTGGTGGTGGTGATGCAACCCTACAACGTTGTCGTTGTTGATATGTCCTTACCATCGTGACTTTCCCTGATTATGTGATTAAATTTATGAGAGTCAAAATATGATTTTAGATTTTATTTGCGTAAATTCAAACTTACAAATATCCAAATCGATTTTAATGGTTTGGTTCAAAGGTTCCAAAACATTTCGAAAGTATTATCACTATTTTCAGTAATGATATATAAGCTAAAATAAATCATATCAGTTTCAACTATGGGCAAAGGTCATTTAAACAGAAATTATTTACAGGTTTTCGGTGAAGCATATAAGTCATTATGGTGCAATGATATCGTTGCTATCCCTCAAGAGTTTGTAATTTTGATTCCAGTAGTAAATATTATTTTTCCAAAACTCTTGCACTGTGTTGTCGCACAGATTGTTCAGGGGCACTGCAACAACGGCTCAGACTGGGGGCTGTCACCTTTATCCCCAATCTCTCTCTTTAAGCTGTCTCCTTGTAGGCTAAGGGAGGTAGACCCTATTATAAATGAGGATGACAAATCCAGGAGACACAACTAAAACATCAAATACTTGTAAAATGAACGAGATTCCACAGATCTAGATTAGATATCACGTTAAGACCAGTGCCTTATGGAGTCAAACAGAATCCCGTTATGCAATTATAAACCAGTAAGTGATGACTAACTGCTGCTTATTAAAATACGATTGATTAATGATATTCACAACCATGAATGAAAATGCCAGATGTTTGAAAGATTTCCAGATTTATGATGCTTCAATTAATTTCGATCCAGAAAATGTCTCTATAGTCAAAACTTTAGATAAAAACAAAATTAGCACATTTGACTATCAAAATTTTATATTTTTGTATTTTATATTTTTTTTAGGATTTTTGAAATTTTTGAAATTTTTTTATTATTTTTGAAATTTAAAATAAGTTAGAAATCTAAATAAAAGCTCCTATCTAAAATTTAAACTAAACTAAAATTAAAATAAAATTTAAAATCTAGAATTTAAAACTAAAGTTAAAATTAAATTAAAACTAATTTAAACCGACTTCTAATCTACGCTAACTTAAAACTCTAAGAGGACTAAATTAAAATTTGACTAAGTTAGAATCTAAAAATTAAATCTAAATTAAATCCTAACTCCTAAACTAACTAAGCACTAACTCAATCTAAACGCTAAGCCTAACATCCATTAAATCTAACACACTAAAATTAAACCCTACGCTATCATGTATCAAAAACAATCCTAACTATAGAAATTTAAAACCTAACTATAGAATACAAAAATCGAATCACAAAACAAAATGAAACCGATACAATAAAAAACGCATTTATACAAGGTTTATCTGTGCGTTTGTTTGATGCGTTTGCTTTGCAGCTACAGGTCGAGGAGCACGTCGGACGGCGGAACAGAGGACAGCTCGAATTTTTTCACGCGTTTTGTTTTTTTTTTTCTGTGTGTCGCTTTGCAGGTGGACGGAGCTGAAAAAGATGGTGGCTAAGGTTGCAGATTTGGACGCGAGGGCAGGCAGAATGAAGGGCTCGGGGCAGAGAATAGCGGCCAAGGAGAGAAGAGGGATGGCGGATTGACGTTTTTGGTTTTGTTTTCACATATGTATTTTTTGTTTTTGTTTTTCGTTTGTGTGCAGGAGCAGGTCAATATGGATGGCGGGCAGAAGAGAGGACGCAGGAAAGAAACGAAGCAAGAGGTGAATGTGGGCAGTAGGGAGGACGTTTTTTTAAAGCTGGACAGTGGAGAGAACAGGGTTTGATGTGTGAGAGAAAGCAGATGAGGGCAGATTGAGTAGGAATGAACAGCGATTGAACCCAACACATTTAAATCACCCAGCAACTTAAAAACCCTTCAATGTAAGCTCAGATTTATAATGCTCCTTAAAAAAAGTAATGCCCAGATTTGCCCACAGTGGGGATTTGAGGCCAGATCTGGCCTTTGGAGGCTAGATCTGCCTTAGATCTAAAAAAAAATTCTGATTTGAACCTGTAACCTGCAACAATCAGTCAGATCTGAAGACATACACCAAGAAACTATTAAACCCTCACAGATAAATTACAAATTTACAACTAATTTACAATTTAAAACCCTCATGGTCAAATCTGAATCTGTTTAGCACAATTTTCAGAAGTTTAAAATTTTTAGTGAGAGGTCAGCTTCAAACTCAAAATCACAAATATCAAGATATATCCATTCGAACAACAGTGAGCTTTCATACGATTTATGTTATTGAGAGCTCACTGGTCCAACCGAAGACTTCGGTATCACCAATCTTAAAAAAATTTCCTGACACGATCCGGACTTTAGATCGATAGAGATTTAAGAAACAACAAGGAGACCTTTGGGGAGAAAAAATCAATACATTTTATAAACCCATAAACTCGTATAACATACCTAATATGTATTTTTTCATGAAGTGCTTAATCAACCGTAAAATGCAAAGAAACCAAATAAAACAGTTTAGAATTCACCACATAGATCCGAGAAGGAACATCAAAATTTTTAACCCCAAAGTCTTTAGCTTATTCTCAAAAGCTACAAGAAAGCCAAGAGTGGCACATTTTGATTTGATGACCAACAATGACAAAGATCTTCAAATTTTCTATATTAAGATTCTGACATAGTTTATTTATCCGTCAAAATACCTCAACCGTCCAAAGATTTAATTATTTTTAATCTTTAGTTGTTGAAATTAAAATTTGGGAAAAAAATGAATTTATCATTATCTTATTTTAATTAACTCTAAAAATATTATTTTAGAAAGTTAATTACCCCAAAATTTTGACCTTGACTTAACCAACACTGTGGCCCAAGGGTCCAATATTTCTTAAAAATTTTCAATATTCCCTTGGTCTGGGGCTTTCAAAATCATTTTCCAAGGACCCACAAATTTTGCCTTTAAAGATTTAATCCTAACTTAGGACCCTAAATTAATTAAATTTCTGGTTTAGGATTTTATTAATTAATTGACCAGAAAATTTAATTAATTGCCTAAGAGGGGATTATAATTATTTTTCCAACCCTCTTTTACATGAGATAACACATTTACATACATGAAGGGGGAATATCCATTCGTATAGACCCTCAAATGAATACCCAATTTTGCGACTCAAAAATATGATCTAGTAGACCAAGTAGCTTATACTAATTTTACAAGGACTCAATAGAAAACACTAGGACTCACTTAGCATGCTGATGACAAAATCCACCCTAGCTTTGGGGTGAGGCTGGAGGGAAAAACTCTGTTGATCACTTACGTGAATCAGTGAAACAAAAAACCTCCTAAGATGGAGATCATCAACAACATACTAGGCTTACCTACGTTGTTACATACATTGACGGTCTTACTTAGATCATTTACATCATTACATGTAGAATGGAATGGCACTATTTATAAAACTCATGAACGAAGGACCATGATGAAACTACGTAGATGGAACCGAATGGCGCAACCACGTCGAGTATGACGAACCTACTCTAGCAAAATGGGGGTAATTATGTGCAGTTGACAAAGTTATGTCAATAACAGACTACTAGGGTAGTTGACAAAGAGTGGTCAACACACTGCAGTCAAATGGTCATTAATTTAAGTTGATTTGGTTTCAAAGTTATTAATTGATTTTTTTTTATTTTTTGTGGTGGCATTTTATTTATTTATTTTGAAGTGCTTTTATTCACTTTTATGAATTAGGGCAAAAATATTGTATTGTATAAATGGCACTTAGAATATATTATTAAATTTATGAATTAAGTTAATAGCATTTTTGAAGGGTGGAAATCGATCCATAATCATTCCTGTATTGGAATGTGTGCTCCAAACGACAAGTTGGGCATGAATAATATACGTGGAGGCACTCTGGTGTGAGCGAGGCATATCGACAAACAATACCTAAAATATGGAGTGAATATAAAATAAATGTGTCGATGAAGATAAAATGGTGGGCTATTTTATTATTAAAAGGTAGATTTATATTATTAATGCTATCGTGGTTTCTTTATTTCCTATCGTGGCTTCACCTTTGGTACGCTATATTGATAATTTAAGCTTTTGACAACAAATCGCTGGTAACCGACATATGCGGGCAGATGGCAATTCGATGGCAGTCAACAGGCCTACGTTTTTTTTGTATATATCCTCATGAATTTACGCTAAGCTTTCTCACGCAGGCACATTTTTTTTGAAGACTAGAGCACCTCGGCATAGCAACACATTGCCCACTGGTGCAGTTTGAAATCCACACTCAATCAATATCAAGCAACTCCAACGTGGCAATGTATTATCTTCCACAACCATGTCTTTTCCCCTTCCTAAACTTTGTACCATATCGTAATCGTAGAGAAATTGTAACAGATGGGAAACTCCCTTAGCTTAGCTATTTATGTTGGTTTCTTCGATACCATTCTTCATTTTAATGCAATGTATGTCGTGTTTCAACTCCGTTAATACAAATTCCAACTGTTTGCTATGCTCATTGACGCATCATTTATTTATTTTTATATATATATTTTTACTGTGGCCGTGGTTCTCAGTACTAAATAGTGAGGGCCGCTACCGTCGAAGAACTGCGGGTTCAATTGCTCGAACGGTTGGCGTAAAGTTGTGTGCGGCAGGTCTGTGGTTCAATTCTTGGGCGGAGACATATGGTGTAGCCGAGGCGGTTGGACTTGTGCACGCGGGCAGGCAGGTTGCTGGTTCAAATCTGGTTGGGCCCTTTTGCACATGCTATCGAGTCTTGGATTCGAATCCCGACGGAGGCTTCCAGAATGGAGGGTTATGTGTTTCAGTTTGGTATTAATTCCTTATATTTATAATAATTTACCTATGTTTAATTATTCAAAATAATTGATTTCCATATCTGATCTCCATATATTATTCGAAATTCAACGTCACTTTCAACAACATGCTTAGCAGAAGCATCGTTATAGCACATTTAAAATTATCTAGTGTAATGGATCTTTTAATTGAGATAGAAAAAGATACAATTTTTTTTTTTATTATCTAAAATAACAGATTATATTTTAAGTGAAGATGTTAGGGCATTCACGATTGTGCAAGGACAATCTGTTCATACAAATGCTGAAGGCCAACGAAGTGATTATTAGAGGAAACACTCAGGATAAGAAACTATTAGTAATCTGATTATTTCTGTAGCAGGAGTTGGATTCAAATCCGAGGCAGAAATAGAGTATACCCTCAGACATATACTTGTTGGGAATCACGATTGCCGTTAGACCAAAACCCACAGGTGTTAGTTAACGATCGCATCGCCAGAGATAAGGATCCACGAAAGGCAGTTAGTCCATGTCGCGAAACACATGGGGAGTGTTGGTTTATCCAATGTCCAACAATCTCCCCCCCAACGTGAGCCGAGTGTGTATCGAACTCGTGACCTACACTCTGATACCACTTGTTGGGAATCACGATTGCCGTTAGACCAAAACCCGTAGGTGTTAGTCAACAATCGCACCACCAGAGATAAGGATCCACGAAAGGCGGTTAGTCCATGTCGCGAAACACATGAGGAGCGTTGGTTTATCCAATGTCCAACAATACTTGTCTCTTAGGTAGACTGGACTCTGTCTAAAATATAGAGATGGTATTTCTTTGATTCCTAGGTATCCTAGTTTTACTTATTATATAAATTCATTTTCAACATTATGTATAAAGATTTAAGATTTAACTAACAGGCAGCACTTATAATCTTTATTTTATTAATAACAAAATCTTAACTGGTCCGAGAGTTAAACCTGGCTCTAAGGTCACTAAATTCCTAAAATTCACCGTTAGATTCTAACATGTATATTTATTTGTGAGTCCGGATTTTAATAAGCATTGAAAATTATTAACACTAAAATTTTGATTTTATCATTCAAAATAAGAATTTAAGCAGTAATTCAGAATAAAAATACAGAATTTAACAATCAGAATAGAAATTCAGCAAATAACTAATTTTTTACCTTCATAACGGAATTCATGAAATATATTTTTAGATACTAACCTGATTTTCTTTGCTGTGTTCGGTGATGATCTTCTTTGCTGTAAAGTCCTCTTGCTTCATTGCCTCTGTTCCTATTTTCGTTCCAAAAGACCAAAACCACCCAGCCAATTGAATACTGCTGCAGTATTCAGTTCCAAAATCCTCCAGTTTGAGAGATTTTGGCCCCCGTGCCCAAAATTTCAGAACAATGGAGACTCTGTAATTCTTGATCTAGTTCGTCCTTTCGGCTCTCAACTTAACTCTTTAACCCTTCAGCCATTTTCTCCTTCATTTCCTACCCCCCCGTCCACTTCCTTTGTTTCTCCTTATATTTCCAAAATCCCACCGTCTCAATGTTGCCGCCTCTCTATTTTCCTTGCACCTGTCTTGTTATGTGGAACCTAAATGTTTTGGAGGCGGTCACCTTTCATTTATATAAGGTTATTCATTATAATTAAATTGACTTTATTTATTTCATCTTAAGAGATAGGTTGTGTTAACTAGTTTAGTCGATACTTTTATTTAAGAAATTATGCAACGTTTATGTTGTATGCTTTTTGATTATATTACTTAGTTCTTTTCTTGATATAGTCTATGTATTATATTTCTTTTAGTTAATATAAAAATGTTATATAATTAAATTTCACTTTTATATTATATAACCCTTTGTATATATATATATATATATATATATATATATATATTTATTTGAATAGTACTTTAATTTGTTTCATGTTATGGGGTGATCTAGCGAGTACCCCACTCTACATATTCATTATGTTCTAGTAAGTAGGTGTTTACTTAGTATTAATAATTGGTTCATTACTCTATACATAGACATTTTCTAATATCAACTAGTATGTATACTAGTGCGATATATGCAATGCATGCATATGTAGTTATCATATGCATGCCTCGTAGGCATGCTAATATTCACATTCTATTTGTAATTATAGGTGAGTCATTACAACTATCCTCACAATATCCCTGACAAAGCTATTGAAAGGTTGCCTTCTTTTCAAGGTAACAATGCCATTAGCGCTGCATCACATGTGAAGAACTTTAATGTCTTCATCTTTAAGTGATGTAACGTTGCTAACTATGAGGATGTAAAGATGAGGCTTTTTGTTCTCCCTTTAGAAGAGGATGCTCTTGATTGGTTCATTGAGCAACCTGCAAACTCGTATGATTCTTTGCAAGCGATTGTTAATGCTTTCATGGGAAAGTATGGAGAGAGAAGAGAAAATAGTCATCTGATTAGTGCCATTAGCACCATAAAGAAAAATGAGAATGAAACCATGGAGGAGTTTAACAAAAGATTCAATGAATTGGTTAAAATCATGCCTGCAACTATTAAACCTCCGGATGAATTTCTCTTATGCGGAAGCCTTGAAAATGGAGAGGGCTAGAAAGCAATCGGGAAATTCTGAGATTCCTGGTTACACTAGAGGGCAATCGAAATCAAATGATTCCAAAGGCAAGGGCAAGGAAGAGGCTACCCATGATCCTATTAAGGAGTTAACCCATCTCATCAAGACTATGGAAGCGAATCACACGAATCAAATGAATGCTATCCAAAATCGGTTGGTTGCCATGGAAAGGAATCAGGCGGGGAGATTCCCAAATCGAGGAAATGATAGATGGCAGAAGAGGGGTCCCCCTAATGAACATAGGCCACCAAATCCGCTTGAGTCTACTAACTTAGTTGATGATTCAATGCCTTATTGTAGACCATGTGATGACTTACATGATGAACTCACTTGTCCTTACGCAAAAAGGATCTTAGATGGTGAAATGGCTGGAACAAGTGAACAAATCAATGTAGTTGGAAAAGAGCATCATTTGTCCTTGGATAATTGGATGGGAGTTATGGGATATAGTCAAAAGATAAGTCAGAAGTCCCCATCCTCCTATAGTGTGAATAATTTTGAAGAGTTGGATAAGACCACTGAGCTATATGGAGAGAAGCCTTCATCAAATCAGATTTTAGAGATAGCCAAGGATAAAGAAAGGGCAAGAAACAAAGAAAGAAATCAAAATGCCCATAAAACTTTCACTCCACCTACATCTAAGTTAAATATTGATTTGGGAGGATGGATAAATAATGCAAAGATTTTGGTACCTGTGACTGAAATCATGAAGATTCCCTCCCAAAGATATAAGTTGTTGAAAGCCATTGATGCCCCTAATGGAAAAGAAATGTCAATTTTTTCTAAAGATAGATATGAGGATGCCCCTATCACTTTGCAAAGTAGTGATATGTGTAGAGATAACAGAGACCATCAACCATTTTTCATCACTATGTTGGTCAATGGAATTCTTTTGCACAATTGTATGTTTGATTCTGGGATATCATCGTGTGTCATGACTAAGAAAGTCATGAATCAGTTAAACCTGAGGGTTCCTAGACCGTACCACAACATTTGTGCTATGGATTCGAAAATTATTGAGGTTTGTGGTTTGATAAAGGTTCTTCAAGTCCACGTGGCAGTTCATCCTGATACTATGATCACCATGGATATTGTGGTGATTGATGTGCCTGATGCATGGGGGATGTTATTGTCTAGAAAGTGGGGAGCTGATATAGGGGGTAGTTTGCAAATGGATTTAAGTTATGCTACCATCCCTAATAGTGAGGGAATCATGGTTAGGTTGGATAGGGAATTGGAGAGAAAGTTTCACGTGGAAAATCCCAAGGAGCCTCATAATGAAATTGTGTATGAATCTGATGACTTGGGAAACTATGCTATCTTGGCTAATTCTATTTCTCCTTTGGAGAAGGAGGTGGAAGATAAGAAGGATGGGGTGTGGCATATGAATTTTGATGGTGCCCATTCAAGGTTTGGTAAGGGTGCCAAAATTGTCCTTACCTCCCGCCTTGGTCATATATTCAAGTTTGCCTTTAGGTTGGAATTTGATGCAACTAACAATGTAGCAGAGTATGTAGCTTTATTGTTAGGTCTAGAGTTGGCAAAGGACTTGAACATTAAGATGCTTAGTATCAAGGGGGATTCTGATCTAGTCATTCTTCAAACAAAGAATCAATTAGCATGTAAGAATGATAGATTAAAGAAGTATCGAAATGCTGTTTGGGATAACATGGAATATTTTGATGCATTAGATGTTCAAGCAATTCCGAGAGAAGGAAATAAACAAGTTGATGAGTTGGCTGTCGCTGCATCTACCTTACAGCTTGGAGAGAACTTTATGGATGATAAGATCAAGATGGAGGTTATTTTTAGACCATCGGTTCTTGATAATGTTGAGCATTGGCAAAGTTTTAATGAAGAAAACCAAGTGATTCGTTTTTTAAATAATATGGAAGAATTCTCTGGTTTCAAGGTTGGCTACAAGGAAAAAGGTTGTGATTATGAGGAGTGTAATGTTGTGTCAAATCCCACTCCTAGGGATCGTATAGCCATGGAAGAGATGTTTGACAGACATGATGCTATAAAGAGAAAAGAGGATACGAAAATTGACCTAGGGGAATTTATTGAAGTAAACATTGGTACCCCTCATGACCCAAAGATTATCAAAATAGGGAAGGGCACCACTGAGGAGGAAAGGAAAAAATTAATAAATTTACTTCAAGAATATAGGGATGTTTTGGCCTTTTCATATGAGGAGTTAAAAGGTTATAGGGAGGATGTTATGGAGCATACTATCCCTCTTAAGGATGAAAATGCCAAACCCTTTAGGCAAAAACTCAGACAAATAAATCCTATGTTAGCCCCCTTGGTGCAAAAGGAGTTGCAAAAGATGCTTCAAGCTGGAATTATAGCTAACATTAGGCATTCCACATGGTGCTCAAACTTGGTTATTGTGAGATAGAAGAATGGATCAATCAGCCTATGTGTAGATTTTCGAAATCTTAATTTAGATTGTAAAAAGGATAATTACCCTTTACCCAATATGAAAACATTGTTGCAAAGGGTAACATGATCTGGAATGATGTCTTTGTTAGATGGATTTTTAGGATATAACCAAGTCATGGTGAAGAAGGAAGACAGGCATAAGACAATATTCACCACACCCTGGGGTAATTTTGAGTATTTAAGGATGCCTTTTGGATTGACAAATGCTGGAGCAAATTTTCAAAGGGCTATGGACTATGCCTTTAAGGGTCTAATTGGAAAATTCATTGAGATTTATCAAGATGACTTAATTGTCTTTTCTAAAAACAGAATTTCTCATATTAGCCATTTAAGGAAGATATTTGACAGGTGCAAAGAGTATGGGATATCTTTAAATCCTACTAAATCTATTTTTGGAGTGACTGAAGGGAAGTTGCTTGGTCACATCATCTCGAAGGATGGAATCAAGATTGACCCTGAGAGAGTTGAGGCAATTCAAAAGATTCCTCGGCCTCACAATATGAAAACCCTTAAATCCTTCTTAGAAAAAATCAATTTCCTCAGGAGGTTCATTCCAAATTACGCTGAAATTGCTAAACCCATTCAAACCCTTTTAAAGAAAGATGTTAAATTTGTCTTGGGAAAAGAGGGGAGAATAGGTTTTCAGGAAATTAAGGATTCTATTGGTAAGGCACCTGTTCTAGTGAACCCTGATTATTCGAAGGAATTTTTTATTTTCTCCTTCGCATTTGAAGGTACTATTGCTAGAGTGCTTCTGCAAAAGAACAATGAAGGGTATGAGCAACCTATTGCCTTCATGAGTGTAGGAATTTACAGGGTAAGTTCCTTAGATCAAGAACCAAAGGTCACCACTCAAAAACAGATCACAAATCAGTACACCAGTATAATTCTGTGGTTATAACCCTCGAAGAGGGAAACAGTCCACAGCCTGAGCCAACACAGCCACTTCAGGCAATTTATTAATATAAAAAGAAAAGTTACATATGTTTCTCTCATAAACAGTTACCGGACAAATAACCCTCCATGCTCTTTAAATAGAGATCATGGACCAATCGGGTGTTAAGCCACGGATCAAGTGTCGTTAATACCGAGGAGAGAGATAATCGTCGGATCACTACAAATCGTGACCGTCGGATTACAAGTTACAAATGTACATGGTAAAGAAACACACTTTACCTAACTGTACACTAGACTAAGTTATTCTTAACGATTTCCTATTGTCAGAATATCCTAACATCCCCCCTTAAGAACAACTTGGGATAGGATTGAAGGATTTACAAAGGTGACACAAAAGGAACCTATTTCCTATGTGTCGAAATATCATAACATCCCCCCTTAAGAACAAATTGGGATAGGATTGAAGGATTTACAAAAGTGACACAATAGGAGAAGGAAGGAGGCATTAGAGCCTATCCCCCCTTAATGACAACTTTCCTGAACTCCAAGTATGGATCGAAGTTTGGTAAACCTCGCTTCTGTGAGAGCCTTTGTAAAGATATCGACTACTTGATCATTGGTTGGACAGTACTGCACTTCAAGAGCACGATCATGAATGAGCTTTTTGATGAAGTATATGTGGAGTTCGATGTGTTTCATACGCTGATGCTGAACTGGATCTTTACATAGCTGAATGGCACTCTGATTATCACACCAAAGTGTAGTTGCATGCTGCTGATGAAGACCAAATTCAGACAGGATGTGACGAAGCCACAAGGCTTCCTTGCTAGCTTCAGTTGCACCACGATACTCTGCTTCCACTGAAGAAAGAGAGATGGCACTTTGTTTCTTACAAGACCAAGTAATAGGTCCGTAACCAAGAGTGAATACATATCCTGTAGCAGACTTTCGATCATCAGGGTCACCAACTCAATCAGAATTAGTGAAACCAATCAGCAATGGAGATGCTCCTGTACTGTAATGAATCCCGAACTGAACTGTACCTCGAATATATCAAAGTATTCTTTTAGCTGCTTTCTAGTGACTTTCATGAGGTTGGTGCATTAACCGAGCGACAAGACCAACGACAAAGGAAAGGTCAGGACGGGTATGGGTTAGATACAAAAGTTTACTAACAAGTTGACGGTATAAGGTAGCATCAACTTCAGGGGTAGTACAAGTCACTAAAAGCTTGACTCCAGACCGAAAGGGAGAAGGGGCTGGCTTACAGTCTTCCATGTGAAAGTGGTGTAGAAGATCACAGGCATACTTGGACTGAGAGAGGGTAATGCCTTCCTTGGATTGCAAGACTTGAAGACCAAGGAAATAATGCAAGTGTCCTAAGTCTGTCATTTCATACTTCTTTTTGAGGCTAGACTTCACATGGTTTATATGGTTTGGATCACTACCAGTAAGGATAAGATCATCAACATAAAGAACGAGGATGGTGAAGGACATACCCTCTTTCTTGGTGTAGACAGTGTTGTCAGAATGACACTTAGAAAAGCCATTATCTAATAAAATCCTATCCATTTTGGCATACCAAGCCCGAGCAGTTTGTTTGAGACCATAGAGAGACTTCCTAAGTCGACAAACAAGGCTAGAGTCGTTTTGGATAAAGCCAGGGGGTTGTTCCATGTAGATTTCTTCATGCAAATCTCCATGTAAGATGGCGGATTTAACATCCATCTGATGGACTTCCCATTTAAAGGAGGCAGCAAGGGAAAGAACAAGGCGAATAGAATTCATTTTGGCAACGGGGGAGAAGGTTTCAGTATAGTGACTAGTCAATGCCTTCAACTTGTGAAAATCCTTTAGCAACAAGACGAGCTTTATGTCTATCCACTTTTCCATCTGGTCCAAACTTGGTTTTGTAAACCCATCTGCATCTGACAAGTTTTCTTCCTTTTGGAAGAGGAACAAGATCCCAAGTATCATTCGCCAATAAGAACGATATTCTTCATTCATAGGTTCATCCCAATCTAGAGGACCAGAGGCTTCTTCAAAGGTTTTTGGATCAGGATTTTCTGGAACTTGAGCCAATAAGGAAGAGGCTCTTTCGAACTGAGAACGTGTACGTCGTCGATCTGCAGGGTCACCTGCAAGAGAACCTGCTGCATCCCGAGTAGAGCAGACCCATCTTAGAAGCGATAGAGTAAAAGGAATAACTTCAAGAGGTGGACGAGGATTGTCATCCTCGTTGTCATCATTTGAACTAGAAGGAATGCTATTAAAAATAGAAGAGAGAGAGAGAGGTGGCACATATGCCGAATCAGGCTCGCAGGCCAAAGGTGGCACACCCACTGAACTAGGCTCGCACGCCGATATATTTTCATCAAATTTTACATCTCTTCTAATGATTATATTTTTGGATTTTGGTTAAAGAAGTCTATAACCTTTGACATCTTCAAAATATCCAACAAAAAGGCATTTTTCACTCTTAGGTTCTAAGGCTTTATGTTTAGCATTTGGAATATGGGCCCAAGCGTCACTTCCAAAAACACGAAAGTGATTTACATCTGGTTTGATTGAGCTCCAAGCTTCTTCTGGAGTTATATTCTTTAAAACCTTAATAGGAGTGCGATTTACTATTTAGTTTGCACAGTTAATTGCTTCTGCCCAAAAATTGAGACCAAGTCCTTTAGATTGAAGCATACAATTAGCCATTTCTTTTAGGGTGCGATTCTTCCTTTCAACTACACCATTTTGTTATGGAGTATATGGAATGGTATGTTGCAATTGAATGCCATGCTCAGTGCAGAAGTTGATAAATTTGTTGTTAACATATTCTCCTCCATTGTCTGATCTTAACTTAAGAATTTGATGTCCAGATTGTTTCTCAACAAAGGCCTTAAAGGCCAAGAACATGTTAAAAACTTTACTCTTGAGTTTTAAGAAGTATAGCCAAGTGCGTCTGGAAAAATCATCAATGAAAGTTATGAAGTTCCTGCAACCAGAGAAAGAAACAACAGGAAGTGGACCACATAAATCACTGTGCACAAGCTGCAAAGGCGCTGAAGCGTGCCAAGAGGCACGTTTTTCAAAACTATCTCGATGATGTTTTCCGAGTACACATCCGGAGCAAACACCATCTTGGCAAGATACCATAGGAAGGCCCGTTACTATATTTTCCTTACATAGAGTTTGAAGAGAGCGATAGTTTAAGTGACCAAATCGCTCATGCCAAAGTTTGCTCACATCACCATTATGAGCAACAAAAACAGAGGGAAGACATGATGACCCAAAGTTGTCAAACTTATACAACCTTGTGGAATCATCAGCAATGCCAGTAGCTAAAATATGTCGAGGATCTTTGAGGTCCTTGATTACAACATCATGAGGTGAGAATTCTACTATTTTCCCTACACCTGAATGAGTTATCTGATAAACACAGAGAAGGTTGCATGACAAGGTAGGAACACATAGTACATCATTAAATTGACCATTATCGAGATGAATGGTTCCAGATCCTACAACACTAAGAGATCTATCATCACCAACATAAATATTTTTGATGTTACAATCATTTAAAGAAGAAAACATGGCTTGATTTTTGGCCATGTGGTGAGAAGCTCCAGAATCAATGAGCCACTCATGAGAATGAGAAGAAGAAGATACATTTAATGCATACCCAGATCTTGATGCTTTACAACCACAAGCAGAAAGTGCCATTCCTGAAGATGAAGGTGAAGAGTGCTCCAAATTGATGTTGTGCTTCTTCATTGCTGCTTCTAAGGCTTCCATCTTCTTAAAACATTTGGACTCTATATGGCCATCACGATTGCAAAAGTTGCAATGTCTATCTGTCTTCTTCCCCTTGTTTTTATTTGCCTTATCATTTTGGTGAGTTGTTTTTTCAGTTTGCGGCTGAAATTGCTTAGGACCCTTGTTTGGTTTCAGACCATACTTTTTATGATACTGCTTCTTGGGATTCTTTTGATATGATTATTGTTGGGCTGCTAAGGCTTTCTTAGAAGCGTTTCCAGAAGTGATAAGACCAAGGTGTAAGAGTTTTTCTCGTTATCTTATCAAAGAATCGCAAAAAGCATCAAAAGATGGGTTCTTGTAGGTGGTTCCTGAAGAAATGATGGCTTCTCTAGTGGAATGGAAGGTGGAAACAAATACAGAGTATGCAGGGCCAAGCTTAGTAAGAATGCAATAGATGAGGCTACCATCTTCCTTTTTGACCTTACAACCTTCCAAAAGAACTCTAAGGGTCTTGAATTTGGACAAAAAATCCTCAATAGAGGAGAAATTATTGGGGTCCAAAGTAAGCAACTCATTTTCAAGCTGGTGGGCCCTGATTTGATTTTGAATGCCAAAGACAATATTTAACTTGTCCAGGGCTTCATGAGGGGTGTCAATGTCAAGGATATGAAATCGACGATCTTGAGCAATGGACATTCCTATCAACCCTCGTGCTTGATCTTGTTTATTTTCCCATTTAACGACTTTATCATCATCAGAAGGTTTAGTTTCTATTCCTGTGGCTATTCTATAAAGCCCTTTACTTCTAAGTATATCTACCATGTGAGGTAGCCATTGGAAATAATTGGCGCTGTTAAGAATAATCGGGCATGCACGTTCCATTTTTAAAAAACTGAAACTGAGAAAAGCTGAAACTAACTGCTCCAATGGAAAGATCTCGAAAAATTAGGTTGTTTAAAAAAAAAAGGCTCGAGAAACGAATTCTGGATGAAGAAGTTATGCCTTTGGAAAAAACTGAGTTGTAGATGCCGAATAGTTACGGGAACAATTTGAAATTTGGTGATGAAGTTCAACTTTTTAAAAAAAAAAAATCCCGCCCCTTTAACAATTTTTTTTTTACAAAAAGAAGCTTGAGAAAGAGACTTGAACCCAAGACCTCTATTCTCATAAACAAACTCCTCACCAAATGAGATAGTAAAAAAATTCTGTAAATGTTTGAAAGGAGGAAGGGTTTTTTTTTTTTTAAAAACTCTTTGATGTGCGTGCCTTTTCCTGCACAAAAAAAACACAAAAATTCGAGCAAAAAAAAACGAAATGCAAGCCTTACGGTAGAATGTTAGATTTTCAGTTAGCCTTACCGGCAACTATTTTTTTTTTTTCACTATTTCTGATTTGCCGAGATCGCACAAAGACGCGGGGAAAGAGCATACGTAGCAAAAAAAAATTCCCTTTTCCTGTTTCTGATTTGCCGAGATCGCACGTAGCGCAGAGCAAAGAGCATACACAGAGAAGAGGGTATAGATCCGGCAAATCAATAAAACCTAAAACCGAAATAAACAGAGGGAACCAAAATAAGAAATAAGCAGAACTTTTAACAAATAAAAACTGCAAAACAGATACTTTATACCTCCAGATCTAAACTGACATAACTTGGGCAACCGGAAACCTTTTCGCATGAAACGAAAGGCGTTCCTCACTGTAACAGACACTTCGGACACAACAGAGCGGTTCTCCAAGCCTGGAAATGTTCAGAAATAGTAGATCTAGAAAACGGTAGTCGCATGTAGTCAAACCGTCTTTGGGTTTTGATCAACAACGGATGCTGCCCTCAAAATAGCTATGATACCATGTAGGAATTTACAGGGTAAGTTCCTTAGATCAAGAACCAAAGGTCACCGCTCACAAACAGATCACAAATCAGTGCACCAGTATAATCACGTGGTTAAACCCTCGAAGAGGGAAACAATCGACGACCTGAGCCAACGCGACCACTTCAGACAATTTATTAATATAAAAAGAAAAGTTACATATGTTTCTCTCATAAACGGATACCGGACAAATGACCCTCCATGCTCTTTAAATAGAGATCATGGACTGATCGGGTGTTAAGCCACGGATCAAGTGTCGTTAATACCGAGGAGAGAGATAACCGTTGGATCACTACAAATTGTGACCATTGGATTATAAGTTACAAATGTACATGGTAAAGAAACACACTTTACCTAACTCTACACTAGACTAAGTTATTCTTAACTATTTCCTATGTGTTAGAATATCCTAACAATGAGTAGATCCCTTTAAGGTTTTGAGTTGGAGTATAGCACCTTGGAAAAGTAGGCTTATGCCTTAGTCAAGTCCCTTAAGAAATTTAGAGTTTATGTGGGGTATTCAAGGATAATCGCGTATGACCCTCACTCTGCAGTAAAGGATATTTTAACTTAGGCTGATTGCTTATGAACTCGAGCTAGGTGGGTCTCTAAAATTCAAGAGTACGATTTAGATATTAGACCTACCAAGGTGGTAAAGGGCCAGGGATTGGCTAAAATCTTGACTGAGGGGAATGAGAAAGCGTTAGGAATGATTTGTCAAAATGATCTGGAATTAACTTCATCAAATTTTCAAAGGTTGAGTCAACTAGAATGGTAGAAAGACATTATTTATTACTTGCAAAATTTGTCATGTCCTGACCATTTAGTTGGCCATAAAAGAAGGGCGTTAAGGCTTAGAGCAACTAAGTATTGCATTGTGAAGGATGGTCTGGGTTGGAGAAATCCGGAGGGGGTAATACTTAGATGTGTTGATGAATTTGAGGCCAAAAAGATTCTATCTGAGTTTCATTCAGGATTTTGTGGAGGACATTATGCTGCTAAGACTACTACCCATAAAATCTTGAGAGCTGGTTATTTTTGGCCTTATATTTTTGCCGATGTGCACAAGCATGTTAGAGGTTGCCAAGCTTGTCAGCATTTCATTGGAAGCAAAAGTTAGCTTCTTTGCCTCTTCAGCCTGTGGTCGTGGAAGCTCCCTTTCTACATTGGGGGATTGACTTTATAGGGAAATTTAATGAAAATTCTAGTAATGGCTACTCGTGGATTTTAACTGCCATTGGAAGCCATCCCTACAAGACACACCATCGACAAAGTAGTGATGGACTTTCTTGAAGATAGGATTATCACTCGTTTTGGTGTCCCTGCTAAAATTACAATGGCTAATGCCAAGGCTTTTAGCTCTGCTGAATTCTCATCTTTTTTCTTTAAGTATGGCATTATCTTATCCCATTCATCAAACTACTATCCTCAGGGTAATGGTCTAGCAATAAAAATTTGATAACCATAATCAAGAAGATAGTAGGGGATAATAAGAGAGCATGGGATAACAAAATTAAATATGTTTTGTGGGCTGATAGGATTACAAAGAAGAGTTCTACAAAAGAGTCCCTTTGAACTAGTGTATGGCTTGGATGTTACCCTTCCCATGCATTTGAGACTCCCAGCTTACCAATTGCTACAGAGTTTTACATCTAATAAAGATGTTGTGCAACATAGGATTGATCAAATTGTAGAATTTGATGAAACTAGGAGAAGAGCCTTTGAAAATTGTTGTAAAAATCAATCTAAGGTAAAAAGAAATTTTGACAAATCATCTAGGAATAGAGTTTTTTCTAATGGTGATATGGTTTTACATTGGGATCGCAGGAATGAAAAGCCTGGTAATCATGGTAAGTTTGACAGTTTATGGCTTGGACCCCGTATATCATCAGAGAAGCAAGGACAAAATTCCTACCATTTGAGCACCTTGGACGGAGAATCACTAGAGTTACCTGTGAATGGCCAACTACTCAAGATGTTCCACAAAGAAAACATTTGATGCCATAGGGCATCCTTTTGTATCATATTTCTAACTTTATCCCTTGTCAATTTTGTTTAAATAGATTTCTTTCACGAACAAATTGTTATTTCATGCTCTTAGAATAAAATTTCCATTTATGTACTTGATTTTATTTGATGTTATTTTGAATGGATACTGCTAATATATATCTTTGGTCGGTGGATGCAGATTCCAGGTTCTTGCACACTATCACTTCATATCTAGCATGCATCCCCATATGGAGCCAAATGTTGACCACTGGAGTGGCACCTGATGATAATGAGAAGACTCCATGCCCAAGGATGAACCAGAGGACACATGTACCATTAGATATCATCAATTCAATAGAGTTTTTAAACTCTACTTCTACTTCTTATCATTTTCTCTTGAACTCAGATTCCACGCCCTACGGGGAATTGTAATAAGTGATGCTAGTAATGATGAATTTGAGTCAGTATTGAGTTTGTAACGGGCCTAGGTTGCTTGGGACCTTGCCAACAAGTGAGTATTACTTTGGGAGGTTTTTTTTTACTCGGTTAATTATCATCTCCCTACCAGGAGTTAATAATTAATTGAGTTTTTTCTTCCAATTTTACCCCAAAGCCAGAGAACGGCTTGATGGTGAGGCCTTAGGTGATTCCTAGTGTCTAGAGTCAATGTATATTACCATACTAGATCACACAAAAAATTTCATGGAATTTGGTTAGGTCTAGGTAGTGATTTTTTAATTTTTTAGATTTCTCGCAAGTCGAAAATTGCAATAAAAATTGTAATAAGTGTTGCCTAGAGAAGTTGTATGGGGTATGAGTAATCAAAATTATACCTCTCGCTTTCAAGTTTCTACTATGACACACTTTGAGGGGTTAAAAATGTGTTTTGAACTCTCAAAACCCACTTTTCCTAAGTTTAGTGGGAAATCTGGTAATTAATTAAGCCAAAAATTAAATAAATGGAGAAAAATAAATATCCACACATGCTAAATGAGGTGGGAATGAGGTGGGAAATTATGGAGGAGTTAAAGTGAAGTCCCAAGGTGATGTGGACTCCTAAAATCAAAGAAAAGACATGTGCTCAAATAAAATTGAATTTTCGGCATTAAATGAGAGTTGCTTACTTGGAAATTCGAATTTGTTAAGTTAGTGCATATTTGGGAGAATATTTGGTGGAGATTTTTGTGGGAAATTGTCTCCACATAGGTTACCAACTATATAAACATGTCATTCCATCATAAAATTTGAATTTGGCACATAAGGGAAGAAGAAAATGATGTCCACTTGCCAGAATTCGATTTTTACACTTGGCATTGGAGCTCCACTTACCAAATTCGAATTTGCCTTGAGATCCTCCTTCTCACCACTTGGCATATGGTTCTTCATTGGAATTTACTCCCAACTTCCTATATAATGGAGCCATGGGCTCTCATATGGTATCATTGGATACGAGCTATTGTGTTTGTGGAAGCGTTGTTACTTTGTACACTTTTCAAGAATATCATTAAAAAGACTTTGAGGGTTCATTCATGAGTGTTCTTCCTTTGGAACATGGTGCATTTGGAGCTATTGGTATAATATTTTCTACGCTTTGAGTTATTTTTATTTTCCATGTATTCTTGTGAATTTGCTAGTGCACAGCTATCTTGTATTAGCATTTGATTTGAAATTAGGCTCTAGAGGTTTAAAGTTCTAGTTTATTTTCAAATAAATTTCTAGAAGTTTCAATTCATTGTTTGCTTATCTAAATCTACATGGACTAATGTGTGACTTGAGTATTGTAGAAGAATTCTTTTTGGATCGAGCGTGAGGGGAAGTCTTTGGGAGACCGACCCACTTTTGAAGCACCTTCAAAGGAACTCTCATTCGTTATTTGAATTTTCATAGTTTATCTTACGAAAAAGTGTCTTGTAGGGATTCGTTTGGACATAGTTTGTATGCATGCAATCATTTAAAACAAAATATTTTACTTTTCATTGTTCTTCATTGGATCATATTTTGCTATTTAAAGAGCTTAAGCATGGCTAGACAAAGAAGAGAGTTTACTCATCCTTTTTGGCTTAGTCCTTTGTAGATTATTGTGCAATATTTTGTGATTTTCTTTGTCTAACACTTGGTTGGTTTTTTGTAGCTTTCTTTTTTTAACTTGTTTTCTTGTAGCAACTTGTGAGATTCATTTTCAAGAAACTACTAACAAATTGTTGCAGGACCTTTGAGCTCTAATGTCAAACGAGGAGGACTCTCTCTTTTTCCTTTGGTCATGGGCAGTTAAAGAGCTTCCTTGAGGAAGGCCGAGTTCCTTTTGTGGCTTCTTCCCTCTCTCTTGGCCGTGAGCATTGAGGAGGCTTAGCCTCGCTTCTTCACTTGTAAAAATCTAATTTCTATTGAGCCTTTATATTGCAGAAATTTCTCATCAAGGATAAGTCTAAGACCTCAAGTTTCATTTGTAAAGGTTTTCCTTGAGCTTGTAGGAGGCTTCATAGTCTCTTACTTCTAACAACTAATAAAATTTCTGATTTTGAGAGTGTGGGTTTTATCCATTGGCATCTCAATCTCTCCATTTTTTGAGAGGACTTGTGTGATTTGTTGATCTCTTTAAATTGCATGCATCTCATTTAATTGATCAATTAACACAACCACGCATTTCATTCATTTCACTAACTATTCACTTTGATGTGCTACAAGTTTTAAGAGCATTTATTTTCATAGCAAATTCAAATTTTTTTTATATGCAAGCATCTTTACTTGAGTTTATTTAGCTTGAAATCATACTTCAAATTTGCTTATGCTTCACCATTGAGCACACTCTACAATATTAAGTTTGATGCACCAAGTAAAACTACATTTTATTTCATGACAACCAAATATATTTCAAGCTGAAGTTGAATTTTCATTTTCATGTTAATTTACTTTTAGATCTTACATGCCTGAGGCATCACTAAAATTTACCTCCAACTTAAGTTGGTTGAATAGACGTTTTAGGAACCCTCTACTTCTATGGACTCCTCACTGTGAGATCCAAATATTTGGGCGAGGGTGAGGTCTGAGGATTAGAGTTCAATTGTAACCTTGCTTTAGAACTAATTAATAAAATAAACCAAGAACACTATCTCATCATATTTACTTGCAAATTTCCCAAATTTTTTGCTATCTTGATGGTTTAAAGATTCACATGCAAATATTATCTCAAGAAGCACTTTGGATGCAAGCATTTTAATTCCTTAAATTTTGCAACAAGTTTAATTCTATGGTACTTTTAAATTTTCTTACTTTTGCAACTTTATTGCATGTTGTCATTTTAATGATCATTATGCTTATGGATGATTGATATATCTTGTTTCATTGGCAAAAACCCTTATTTGGTGTTGCAAATTTAATTGCATGTTGTTATCTTGGTCTAACATTTGAGTTTTTCTATCATCTCATTTACATTCTCCAAAGCAGAACACTAATTGTTTCCTTTTGAGCAAGATAGTTTCTCATGCTTTGATTCATAAATCTATTTATCTTGAGAGAATTTCTGATATCTTGTGCTAACAGTCTTTTGTTTCCATTTTAGGATTACTATGTTCTCATCTCTTTGAGTATTTCTTTTACTTTTGAGCACGTTATTTGTAAAGGCACTGGTTAAATGGTTTATTCATTATTTCAAAGTTGCTCATAAAAGCTCATGAATCTTTAAAAGTAATCCAATTTCACTCTAATATTCTCCTAGAAACTCAAATCTTTAGCTTTAGAGACCACCCCCCATAGCTAACCTAGGAGATAGCTTAAACAGAGAGAGTTGGAATTAGTGTGACAGCCGCTTCTTTGAGTTCCTTGCCACCAACTACACCTTGTGGGGTTAAAGGCTTTTCCCGCTAATTGTAGGTAGGTGTAGGCGGCAAGCGATAACAAGCTGTAGATCTAGTGTTTTCTCTGTCGGGTTTTTCGGATCTGGAACCCAGAGTTGTGTATTCAGAAATATTCTTAATAATAGAACCCTCCAGCAGCTAGAGACCGGTTTTCCCACCTTGGGTTTTTCCAGGGACTATTTGTCCATAAATAACTGTGTCACTTTGTCAATGTGTGCATGAACTTGTTCTAGATCTGGATTGCTATAGATTTGTTATGTGTTTTGCTTCGATTTTAACTTGAATTTATTCAGTTAATAACTTATCTAAGTAGGAGGAGCTTAACCGGATTAACAATAATAATTTCTGCATAAGATTTAAGATTCATAAATTTATACAGTCTCGACTGATTTGGTAGCTGAACTGACAAAACCGCAGCACCCTTTGTGCTGCCTCTGCGTAATAGCTGTGTAGGCCTACGAGTGGACCTCTGTGGAGTGCGTCACCTCCTCTTTGGGATCAATCTGCACCTCGGAAAGTCGAGTGCCAACCCTCTCGACTCAGAACCCTAATCTCCTAACAAATCTCGGACTATCTCACGAAAACACTGCGCAACCTCTACATCACCCCTTCTAGGGCCTGCATCACACCCTCTCGAGGCTACACTGCTTCCTCTGCTAGTTCTGCTGCCTCTGCTATGTATTCTTGGTCCCGGAGAAGATCCTCTGACCAATAACTATCTCTGCCCCTCACTGCAACTGGAATCACTTAGATCTGATCTTTGTCCGAGCACCTGCTCCGTCAGAAGAATTTGATTACTTGATTCGCTCGGTTTGTCTTTCCAAATGACCCTCAAGCCTTTCTTTATAGTCTTCTCGTTGAAATCAACGACCGAGATTAGATCTCTAATCAATGGCTAAGATTATAACTTGACTTGATCTTTGCTTTTCCTAGATCATTCTCACTTTGTTTTATTAATACTCTTTAATTATTTAATTTACCTAAGTTTAGTCTTAGGGTCCCCATTAAAATAATTAATTTTTACAATAAAACATATTCCGAGTGGAATTTCACAAACGATTTCTGGGTTCTTTGGAATACCAATGCTTAAGCCTCTCCACAAATTTGGAGACTCATAGTACTTCTGATGCTACCAAAATTCAACAGTTCTAACTTCGCTAAGGCTGTGATTTATTATTTATCTTTTGAAATACATTTAGCGATCACTAAAGATTTATAAAATTTCAAAAATTCCTTCAAGCATTTTCACATGTATATTTTGTAAATAGATTTGTAAAATAGATTTTTGTAAATAATTTGTTTTCTAACATTTGTTTTAGAGCTGGGTTTTTTGGGGATTTAAAATTATTTTGAATTTTTGTATATATTGAGGTTTTGGGTATTGTTATCTGAATTTTTGGAGGTGAGATCAAGAGAAAAAGATGGATTAGAGAAAGATCTAGGCCCTTGAGGGTAAGATTTAGCCTCAACATTTTTGTGGGGCCAACCATTGAAAAAATTGAGCCAAATTGCAGATCTGAAGCACATTAAATTTCCTAAAGTTGGAGTTTCATTTTTTAGCTCTCCCGGGACCAAATCTATCTCCCATAGGGCCAACGGTAGCCTCCTAAAGTCCTGCGTCAGCTCTAGATTCCTCTGCGTCATTGTTTTTGAGCACTTGGAGGCTGGCCATGAGCCCTAGAGGCCTCAACATCCTTCCTTTCCTCTTGTCTCGTTGTCTTTTCAGGCCTTTCTAGGCCTGGTCTTGGGCCTTAGAGGCCTCGACCTCCCTCCCTGAGGCAATCACAGGCCTTGAGGGATTTTTTGCCCTAGGCCGTAACATCATAAGGCCTCTCGGCCCCCTCTTCAGGCTTGATTGCAACGGTTTGGGCTAGCGTTGGGCCTTTCTTGACCTTTTCTTCTCCTTTGTGCCCCTCGTCGGTCTTTTAGCCCTAGCGTTGACCTCTTTTCCCTATCCTTTTGCCCCCTACTAGCCCTAATTTGACCTTTGTCAATTTCTGAGTTTTTTGGGATTGAATACTTGGTGGGTTTTGCAGAAATTTTGCCTCAAAAGCTTGTATTTTCAGGCGGCAACTTCATTAGAAAATTTTGACAGATTCGGGCAAGTGATTCTTCAAGGCCTTGGGGCTAGGGTTTGCTCTCTAAACTCTCATTTTATCTGTGTTCTTACAACTGTAATAACACTTTAGTAATAGTGAATTGAAGTGCCCTAAATCACATCTAAGTGGCATAAAAAAATCTGAATTTCCAGAAGAATATTTTCCTAAATTTTTGGCCACTTGGGAATTGCATATCTAGCCTAGATCTGATTTTTAGCTTTCTGGAATATCTCTGCATAACTGAATAATCAGATCTGATATTTTCTGAATCATACATATTAAGAAGCCCGAAACACTCATAATTTCTCTTTGGTAAATTCGTTTGATTTTTCAATAAGTTTTGGGCATATTTTGGCATTAGTAACTCACTACGTGTGTGGTTTTCTCACTACTGTAATAAGAGTTTTCAGATCTGATATAACAGTTGGCAACTCATGTTAAAGGGCTAAAAAGTCTCATTCAGTTTGGCAAGCTAATTCTAAGTTTTGGGCAAAATTTGGCACCGTTAGATCACTGTTAAGCCATTTTTTTACGGTAGTAATAAGTTGTTTCAGATCTGATATGTCACTGATTATTGCATCTTAAAGTGGGCTAAAACTCATAATTTACATTAGCAAAGTGTTGGACATCTCATTAATTATCTATGGTTATCTTAGGCTTCTTGTTTCTTGGGTCTACATTGATTTTCTTACTGCTGTACTAAATTCATCATGAGTATCTCTTTCATAATAGTTTGTTGTTGTTAAGCTCTAACAATTCAATGAGTTGAATTTGAAAATGTGTTAACTTGGCCCTTAAAACACTCAAAAATCTAAGCTATAATCTTGTTGATTAATCAAGTTACTTTGGGCATTTGAAATCTAATTGGCATCATAGCATTGTCATAAGATCATCATTTGAATAGCTGGAGCAATTGTGATTGGCATCTTGTGTTCTAAGTTCCTTTAATTGATATCATTGGTTAAGCATCTCATGGATTTATATATTGCTTAATATTGACACTTGTATTATTAAGCACTCATCTTGTTTTAAAATTGTCTTTTAGTTCATTATCTAAGTACTTTTGTTATTAAAAGGAAAAACATAAATTTAAGTACTTGAAGACTTAAACAATCTTAACTCAAGTAGTGTCACTCACTTATCTTGCATAAACATTCTAAGTATAGTTGCATTAATAACTTACCTCCAAGCTTAAGCTTGGTTGATAGACTCCTAGGGCATCGCTTCTTCATTCAACTTGAGGGATTCAACAGTTTCTAGCAGTTAAAACAGTGACCTTGCAGTCGTCCAAGCCATAGTCTCTGCAGCGCCAGAGGCACTGGGTGGTTGGAACACAGAGGGAGGTATCGTTAATTAAGCCTCTACTTCCTTCCTGTTGGTTTCCATCTCACAACCTACTCCAAAGACTGATCTAAAAACAGTTAAGGGGAAGGTTCAACTTAGATTAGGCATATAACTTAAAAGTAACCAAGATCCTTGCATTTGACCTAGATCTTTGGACTTGAACTTCATATAGGTTTAGTTAATCATCTAAGCATCAGTTGTCCATCCAATTACTTGGCTTTAATTTGTAACAAACAAGAAATCTTGACTCCATAAGGCACTGGTCTCAATTCTAGATCTAGTCGAATCGTTAATCTTGCTAAGTTTTACCAAGTAGCTAGGCCACTCAACTGTTTCTTCAGACAAGTTGGTTCCCAACTCGTTTTCCATCACTTCATTTCCTTAGGGACTACCCCCCATAGCTTGTTGTTGGGAGACAACTAGAATGGAGTGGGCGGGGATCAGAGTGACAACCCCCACCCTGAGCCGTTGTCGCGGTGCCTGTACAACTGGAGCGAGAACATTTTTTGGCGCCGTTGCCGTGGACAAGTTTCTTGTTGCCAGGGTTTACGACATTCTATCATCTTATCATATTCTTCATATTCATTATCTCATCTCGCCAATGCCACATTTTTTGCGCCGTTGCTAGGGTCCAATTTATTGGGCCTTGGCGTTACGACAATTATCATCACTCTTGTTAATCTGTTAATCAATTTCATCTCCCTTATCCCTCCGATGCCACAACATTTTTGGCACCCTTCCTTTCATCATTCTTCATCTCTTCATCACTTTATCCTTTGTTCTCTCTCTAATCCTTTCGTCTTCTTCATCCTTACCTTTAGCACCTGGACATATAGGTTGGTTTCCTGTTTGGGTGGTGACTCCACGTATTCAACCTTTCACAAGAGCTTACTCTAGAAAGAATCCTAGTAGCTTGGTTAAACTCGCTCTTGATCCTGAAAAAGTTCTAAGAGTCCAGTTAAACAAATTACATTCTAGAGAGCGATTAAATTTTCTCGGACGAGAAGCTCTCCTTGATCTCCTTTTGCTTTTCATTAATCCTATAAATCAAGACATCATGGGTGACTTTTATAGGTCTTGCATCTTCACCAACATCCAAGGATATCCACATGATCTGCCAAATGATTCCACTTTGAGCAAACTGCCAATCTTCCAAGAAAACACTGCTATTAACCCTGAATCTCATATAAAGAAATTCAACGGTTTCATCCAAAGATTTGCTCATGAGTTGTTTGTTCTTTCCTTAGAAGATGATGCTCTCGACTGGTTTCATGATAAAGCTGATAATGCCTTTGATTCCTTGAGAGCCGTCCTTGATTGATTTAGAGACAAATATGGAGATAAGAGAGAAGGAAAGTATTTCGTTAAGGAATTCAACACTATTAAGAAAAGAGAAAATGAAACACTGGAAGTATTTAACGAAAGATTTAATAAATTGCTAAGGGATATGACTCAAGACTACAAGCTTCCTGACAAGACAATTTTGGAACAATACCTTGAGGCTTACCCCGTAGAGACTCAATATGAGATAAGATGTGCTCATCCTAATACTCTTGCTGTTTCCCAAAGCACAAATGAAGAATTGGAGAAGGACACGAAAGCCTCAGGAAAATCAGAAATCCTAGGTTTTGAAAGAGGCTCAGTCAAGTCTAAGGGGAAATAAGTTGAAGAGGAAGAGCCAGAAACAATTAAAGAACTGACCCAAGTAATTAGAGAAATGGAAATCGAGCATGTTAGACAAACAAGTGAGATGCAAAATTAGTTGGTACATATAAGACGAATGCAGAATATGTCGCCCAGGAATAACAACAATAATTCATGGCTAAGAAGAAATCCCCCAAATGATCAAAGGCCACCTATGCCACTTGAATCTGCTAATATTATTGATGAGGCTGTTCCTTTTTGCAAACCTTGCAAGGATTTCCATGAAGAAAGTACACGTGACTTTGCTAAAAGAATCTTGGAGGAAAGTAGAAATCAACAAGATAATAGTACAAGTGAAGATAAATCCAATTAAAGTCGATGTGCTGACATGATTTCTTCAGCCTTTGCTATCAATAACTTGAGAGATGAGAAGGACCCCATCACCCAAGCGTATGGTGAAATCCCATCTCAGGAACAAATTGTAGAAATTGCCAGAAACATGGGTTACACCTATCAAGGGAAAGGGAAAGATCATAATCAAAATAAACAAGTTCCTTCTGAAAGGTATAAGTCTGGATTAAAGGTGGATTGGGCAACGTGGATTAATAATATCAAAATGTCAATCTAGTCTTAGAATTGTCGAAGATTCCATCACAAAGAGTTTATTCTTCAAAGCCTTAGGCATTTTTCAACATGAAAAACTTGATACTCAGCCTAAAGATGAAGAGATCAAGTTAAAGGATTTAAATTGTTATATGAATAATGAAGACCATCGACCCTTCTTTTTGACATTGGATATTAATAATTGTCTCCTTCACAATTGCATGCTTGATTCTGGTGCATCTACAAATATTATGACCAAGAAGGTCATGGAACAATTAAACTTAAGGATTTCTAGACCATACCGTAACATTTTCTCAATGGATTCTAGGAAAGTTGAAGTCCTTGGTGTGGTCAAAGATCTGCAAGTCTCCTTCACTAATTATCCGTACAAAATCATCACCATGCATATAACAATAATTGATGCGCAAGATGTATGGGAAATGCTCCTTTGCAGGAAATTCGCATCCGATTTGGGTGATTCTATTCAAATGGATCTGTCTTACGCCACTATTCCAGCAACAACAGGTGGCATGGTTAGATTATACAGAGAGGTGGAAAGAAGGTTACATGTGGAAGTCCCAAAGAGATTGGAGAATGGTGACGAGGTCGTGCCAGAGGGTCATCCACTGCACTTCGAGTCAGAATTTGTCCAGCCAGTCTATCACTTTTCGTCATTCCACTGCCCATTCCCTACTCCAAGCAAAAAGAGAAGCAGATTGCAATTTGACATAGATGTGCAACACAATGATCATGAGTTACACCGACCAAAAAGTGTCAAATTTCAGTAAGGGACATCTGAAAAGCAGCCTATTGATCTACTAGTCAACAAGCAAATGCCCGAGATTGTGCCACATCATGACATCTGATGCCATGTGGCATCGTTTGTATAGTATCTTTAGCCCTATTCCTTTTTATTTTCCTTTCATTAGATAACTTATTTCACACATTTATATTATGTCTTTTATATTTCAGTTTGTTAGAGAAGAATTTTCTATTCTAGTGAATTTATTATGCATGCATGATCATTTGGATTTTGAATGGATATCTATTTGATGGACTTCTGTTTTCTTGGATGCAGGATTCTGGGGTTCTTATGTTACTTCATGGAAGCAACGTGTCCCCATATGGAGCCAGATGTTGCACACTTTTTGTCAAAGTTTTGAGGAAGCAGATGTGCTTATTTTTTCTTCGAAGGATCAGATCATCAGTCGTCATCATTATGTGTCATTGTAAACCCATTCTACAATTTTGTAATGTAAATGATGCTAGTAAGACCATGAATGTATGTAACAACCTAGGTAAACCTATTATTTTGGCGAAAGTTTCATCCTAGGAGGTTTTTCGTCTCAAATATTCGTCTGTGTTTCTAAACATGGATGGTCGACAGATTTTTTCACTCCATTCTCACCCAAAAGCTAGGGTGGAATTCTTCGTCAAAGTCTTAGGTAAGTCCTAGTGTTCTAGTTGAGTCTTATGTAAAAGTGATTTGGGAATAATTTAAGCTAGTTGGCTAAATTATTTTATTACAACTCACTTGGTCTATTAGATCATATTGTGTTGCAGAGTTGGGTATGCATTTTGAGGGTCTAAGACGAATGGGTATTCCCCCTTTGAGGGTTAATTTGTGAAGATCTTATGTAAAAATTATTTTAATGCATGGTCCCTCATACTTAGACACCATGGTTAAAATATTAGAGGGTGAAAAAAAACATTAAATTCCCTCAAGTGTCGATTAATTAATTTTTTTTGGCAAAAATAAAATTAATTTTAAGCCAGAAAATTAATTAATTAGAGTCAGATTAAATGTCTTATAGAAATTAAATTCTCCAAGTGGAAAAATTCGTGGGTATCAAAAGAATTAATTTTTGGAGGTCATCCACAAAGGGAATATTGGATATTTCAAGAAAAATTGGACTCTTAGACCTTGGTGGTTAAGTCAAAGTCAAATTTTTGAAGAAATTAGCTCAAAATAATTAATTTTGAGCTAATCAAAAAGGGTTTTAAAGAGAAATTCGAAAATTACTCAAAAATAATTATTTCAATGGCTAAGATTAAAAGATCATCAAGTATTTATCAATGGCCGAGATTATTTTGACAAGGATAAGGCCAATTAGCCGTTATTTTTCCACTTGGAGGATTTATCTATAAATAGAGAGTCATTTTGTGTCTCAAAGGATCTAGTTTTGGCTAATGTAACTTGAAAAAATGATGTAAATTATTGTCCCGCTGGAAACGTTGGAATAATCATAATAAAGACTTTGGGGTGTAGTTCATGGTGTCTCTACTCTGATGATTTGTGGTATGTGCTGGGTACATGCATTCGTATATTGTGCTTTATAAATATTTTGATCGTTATTTCAATGTAGGTGATAGGAACATTCTAGTGGTAAGTTGTGGGCTTATCTTAGGTGATCTGATTCACTAGGTGTTTCTAACGATTTATTTTCAGAAATATATAGTGTTTGTAGGTTCCCCAGCCCTTGGACTCCAAGTTCATGAACTTTGGATAAAAGTTGACTATGTTTGGACTCTAATTATTTTTATGGTCTTCTAATTTCGCTAAGGCTTTGATTTATCATTTATCCTTCGAAACACTTTTAGCCATCACTAAAGATTTATAAAATTTCAAAAATTCTTTCCAGCATTTTCACATTTATATTTTGTAAATATATTTGTAAAATAGTTTTTTGTAAATAATTTATTTTCTGACATTTGTTTTGCAATTGGGGTTTTGAAATTATTTTGAATTTTTGTATATATTGGGGTTTTGGGTATTGTTATCTCAATTTTTGCAGGCGAGATCAAGAAAAATAGTTGGATTAGAGCTAGATCTAGGCCCTTGAGGGTAAGATCTAGCCTCAAAACATTTTTGTGTGGCCAAACATTGAAGAAATTGAGCCAAATTGCAGATCTGAAGCACATTAAAATTTTTGAAGTTGGGATTTCATTTTTTAGCCCTCCTAGGACGAGATCTAGCCCCCCTAGGGCCATCGTTACCCTCATAAGTGTTGATTTTTGTAGCATCAGATGTGCTCTAGCCTCGAGAATTTGCAGAGAGGCTAAGACACATGTATTCTCCAAGACCCAGAAATCATTTGGAGAAATTCCACCTATAGATGGTGGCTTAATTAAAATAATTAATCAGTATTTTAATATTTCCTAAGTCTAAACTTAGGAAATATGATTAATTAAAAGGTATTAATTAAGTCAGGTGCGAATCTTCTAGAACAAAGCGTCGATCAAGTCGTAGTTAATCTTAACCATCAATTAAGTTTTAATCGTGGTCGTTGAAGTTTCAACGAGAGATTATAAGAAGAACTTGATGTGCACTTGGAGAACACACTTGCAGAGATCAAATTCGTTGGCAGATCGATTCCCTGAGTAGCAGCACTGAGTCGCTGGAGAGAGAGCTAGTGAGCTCGTTGCAGTGAGCGGGGCAGTGATAGTAAGGTTGTAGGAAGCTTTTCCAGATCCGGTGAGTGCAAAGCAGAGAGGTAGCAAGTGCTGCCATGAGAGGCAACAAAGAGCTTCAGGAGGAGATTCCATTTTTGCTGGGAGACATAGTTGATTCAGTTCTAGAGGCCGAAGTGAGATTCTGGAGGCCAGGAGGGTTAAGTTTCTAGACAACAACTGATTAGATAGCGAAGGTGACGCAGTTCCAAGTTGTGGGACACAGCACTGCGTAGGCTGACGCCATGACTGTGCAGAGGCAATGCAGTGCAGCTCATCTTGAGCCCAGAGAAATGTCGTCGGCATGCCAGTGGCAGAGTGAGAGAAATGTCGTCGGCATGCCAGTGGCAGAGTGAGAATTTTCTCACTAACTTTTTTGTCAGAGTTTTCTTTGTATGGTTTGTCAGTTTGGGCGACCTTAGACTTGTACTCAGATTTACTACTACATAATATACAAACCCTCAGCTGCTGCGCTAGTTTTGCCAAGTTGGGTTTTTTCGGGGACTTAGTCCAAAAACAACGTTGTTATTTGTGTGTGTATGCATCTATCTTCCCTGTGTTGTATTTATTCTGTTGTATTTATTTTGTGAAGGCTGCAGCGTATTGATTTTGATATTTACCGTAGCAAACAATAAATAATTTGTTCAGTGAATTAACAAATAGAAGAAATCTAATCAGTTGCTGTTGTAGGATTCCAAGTTGTGGAATTTTCAGATGGTATCAGAATGCATATAGAAGTAGAAGAGCTCAGTTGCAGAAAGAAAGAGGGAGATTCGAAGCACTGAGTACGCAGCTGCTCAAACCCCAAGATGCTGCACAATCCATTGGCCGAGAAGAAAGATTTTTGAGGAAAATTTATTTCTCTGAGTGAGTCGACAAAGAATAAAATTTCCAGATTGAAGATTGTTAGAGGCAGAGGGAGCAACAACATTTTCTTTGCAGAGCAAATCTTCAGCTGGGACGCAGTATTTTGCAGTGGTTGCTGGCAGAATAGCGTCAGAAGGGAAGAAGAGTACACGCTGAGGGAATTCTTTACTCAGGGAACTTCTAGCCAAGAAGTTCAAATTCTCCATGCAGAGTAGCAGTTGTGAGCAGATTTTCCCACTCCAGCAGAGAGTGCGTAGAGCCAGTTAGCAGCTGCCTAGAGGAGAAGAGGTAGAGTTCGACATTTTTGCGAGATGGCATCAACAGGTATGAGAGTTCAGGATTGGTTGGATAGTTCAGCCAAGTATGTGACCTGGAAGGCCAAGATTTCTTGCCTTCTAGATGAATATGATCTCAAGACCTATATCAGTTCAGTGGTAGCTCTACCTACGGACCCAGATCAGCTAAAGGCCTACAAAAAGGAGATGGCGAAAGGTTGATTCTCGATGGAGTTCAAGATCATGTAGTATCACACATAGCTGGCAAGGACATTGCCAAGCAGATGTGGGCTGTCTCGCCACACTGTACTAGGGATCTTCTGAGCAACGAAAGATGTATTTGGAGGAGAAGCTGAGGTGTACCAGGATGCAAAAAGGGGAACATATAGACGCCTTCCTTACTAGACTTCAGGAAGTTCGAGATCAGCAGTTTGCAGTCGGGTTAGCGCCCCAACCTACAGATTTTGTACGATTTACCCTGAATAGCATTTCCAAGGAAAGGCAAGTATTCGTCCAGAGTATCTTGTGGAGAGAAAACTTGCCAGATTGGGATAGAATGTGGGCATATTTGTAGCAGGAGGAGATGAGGCGAGACTTGGTGAAGAGCACCATCAGTGGCAATAACAGTGGGACGAAGGAAGTAAAGGATGAGGAGAACGCAACTCTCGCATCAACAGGGCAGCAGGAGCAACACAGAAGAAGGAAGGACATTTCAAAGGTGAAGTGCTTTAGATGTGGTGAACTTGGTCACTACAACACCCAATGTCCGCTCAAGAAGAGGGAAAAAGAGGAGAAGCAGGACCAACATGCTACATCTGCTGAGATAGATAGGTTTTCCTCTAGACTGGAGGAAGAGTTTGCCATGATCACTGATATACCTCCAGGAGTGAGGTGGGGTGTTTTGGTTTTGTAGCACCAGAGAGCTACCGATGGGAAGAATCCTTGAGGAGTCCACCTCTTGGATCAATACATTTCGATGGGAGCCCATAGCAGCAGTAGTAGGATGGACTAGGGATAGTTGGTGTAGTTAGATGCCAGAGTGATAGATGCATTAGCTAGTGGTAGTTAGAGACTGAGCAGCGTAGAGCAGAGTTGGCAGCAGTGCAACAACACAGTGCAGAGTCAACAGCAACGCAGAGGCTTCAGTGACAACGCAGAGACTAGTAGCAGTCAGGACTTAGGTGAGAGATGCATCAAACTGAAGACAATTGGTTCAGTATGATGGACATCTCTCAGTTACAACAACAACAAATGAGAGACTGTTGCAGATGTTGCGATGGCAACAACAACAAATTTGCAGTGCATATGCAGTGGTTGGCAGCAGTTTGGTATGGTCAGCAACAACACAAATGCAACACAAAATAAGAGTTGCGTAGTAGTTGGTGGGCAGTAGGGCTAGACATCAGCAACACAACAAGAGATGGTGCAGAGTTAGAGTATTGCTATTAGGAAGGCAACAATACTAGAGCACATTCCTCGCTAAGAGGGAGTGTTGATTTTTGTAGCATCAGATGTGCTCTAGCCTCGAGAATTCGTAGAGAGGCTAAGACACATGTATTCTCCAAGACCTAGAAATCGGTTGGAGAATTCCACCTAGAGATGGCTTAATTAAAATAATTAATCAGTTTTTAAATATTTCCTAAGTCTAAACTTAGGAAATATGATTAATTAAAAGGTATTAATTAAGTCAGGTGCGAATCTTCTAGAAAAATGCATGGATCGTGTCTTAGTTAATCTTAGCCATCGATTAATTTTTAATCGTGGTTGTTGAAGTCTCAACGAGGGATTATAAGAAGAACTTGATGGGCACTAGGAGAACAAACTTGCAGAGATCAAATTCACTGGCAGATCGATTTCCTGAGTAGCAGCATTGAGTTGTCGGAGAGAGAGCTAGTGAGCTCGTTGCAGTGAGAGAGGGGCAGAGATAGTAAGGTCGGAGGAAGCTTTTTCAGATCCAGTGAGTGCAAAGAAAAGAGGCAACAAATGACATAGAGAGGTAGCGCAAAGCTTCAGGGGGAGATTCCGTTTTTGCTGGGAGACAGAGTTGATTAAGTGCCAGAGGCCGGAGTGAGAGTTCGGAGGCCAGGAGGGTCAAGTTTCCAGACAACAGCTGATCATATAGCGAAGGTGACGCAGTTATGAGTTGTGGGACCAGTACTGCGTAGGCTGACATAGTGACTACGCAGAGGTAGTGCAGAGCAACTCATCCTGAGCCTAGATCAGTGTCAGCTTGCTAGTGGCAAAGTGAGAATTTTCTCACAAACTTTTGGGTCAGATTTTTCTCTGTATTGTTTGTCAGTTTGGGCAACCATATACTTGTACTCAGATTTACTATTGCATAATATACAAACCCTTAGCTGCTACACCGATTTGCCCAAGTTGGGTTTTTTCGGGGACTTAGTCCAAAAACAACATTGTTATTTGTGTGTGTGTGCATTTATCTTTCCTGCATTTTATTTATTCCGCTGTATTTATTTTGTGAAGGTTGCAGCGTATTGATTTCGATATTTACCGTAGAAAATAGTAAATAATTTGTTCAGTGAATTAACAAATATAAGAAATCTAATCAATTGTTGCAGTAGGATTCCAAGTTGTGGAATTTTCACGCTAAGGCCCTGCGACGACCCTAGAGTCCTTTGTGTCATCTTTTTTCAGCCCTTGGAGGTTGGCTGTGAGCCTTAGAGGCCTCAACCACCTTCCTTTCCCCTTGTCGTAGTATTTTCAGGCCTTTATAGGCCTGGCTGTGGGCCTTAGCAAGCCTTAAGGGTTTTTTTTCCCTAGGTCATAGGCTCGTAAGGCCGCTCGACCCCCTATTTAGGCTGGAATTCAGACCTTTGGGCTCGCGTTGGGCCTTTCTTGGCCTTTTCCTCCTCCTTCGTGCCCCTCTTCGGTACCTTAGCCCTAGTGTTGACCTCTGTCAATTTCTGAATTTTTGGGGGCTGAATACTGGGTAGGTTTTGCAGAATTTTTTCCTCAAAAGCTTGTATTTTCAGGTGGTAACTTCATTGGAAAATTTTGATAGATTCGGGGAAGTGATTCTTCAAGGCCTTGGGCCTAGGGTTTTCTCTCTAAACCCTCATTTATCTCTATTTTCTTACAATTGTAATAACACTTTCATAACAGTGAATTGAAGTGTCCTAAATCACATCGAAGCGGCATAAAAAACTAAAAAATTCCGGAATAATATTTTCCTAAATTTTCAGTCACTTGGGGATTGCATATCTAGCCTAGATCTAATTTTTAGCATGTTGGAATATCTCTGCATAACTGAATAATCATATCTTATATTTTCGGAATCATACATATTAAGAAGCCCTAAACACTCATAATTTCTCATTGGTAAATTTGTTTAATTTTTGAAGAAGTTTTGGGCATATTTTGCATTAGTAACTCACTAGGTGTGTGATTTTCTCACTGCTGTAATAAGAGTTTTCAGATCTGATATAACAGGTGGCAACTCATCTTAAAGGGCTAAAAAATCGAACAGTCAGTTTGGAAAGCTAATTTTAAGTTTTGGGAAAAATTTGGCACTCGTTAGATCACCGTTCACACATCTTCTTACTGTTGTAATAAGTCATTTCAGATCTGATATGTCACTGAATATTGCATTTTAAAGTGGGCTAAAACTCATAATTTACATTTGCAAAGTGTTAGGCATCTCATTGATCATCTCTGGTTATCATAGGCTTGTTGTTTCTTGGGTCTACATTGATTTTCTTACTGTTGTCCAAAATTCATCATACATATCTCTTTCATAATAGTTTGTTGTTTTAAAGCTCTAACAATCGCTTGTCTTGAGTTGAATTTCAGAATTTATTAACTTGGGACTTAAAACACTCAAACATCTAAGCTATAATCTTGTTGATGAATCAAGTTACTTTGGGCATTTGAGATCTAATTGGCATCATAGCATTGGCATAAGCTCATCATTGGAATAGCTTGAGCAATTGTGATTGGCATCTTGTGTTCTAAGTTCCTTTAATTGATATCATTGGTTAAGCATCTTATGGATTGATATATTGCTTAATATCGACACTTGTATCATTAAGCACTCATCTTGTTTTAAGATTGTCTTTTAGTTCATTATCTAAGTACTTTTGTTATTAAAATGACAAACACAAATATAAGTACTTCAAGACTTAAACAATCCTAACTCAAGTAGCCTCACTCACCTATCTTGCATAAGCATTCGAAGTATAGTTGCATTAATAACTTACCTCCAAGCTTAAGCTTGGTTGATAGACTCCTAGGACATCCCTTCTTCATTCAAATTGAGGGATTCATCCCTTTCTAGTGGTTAAAACAATTATCGACATTTGTATCGTTAAGCACTCATCTTGTTTTAAGGTTTTCTTTTAGTTCATTATCTAAGTACTTTTGTTATTAAAAGGACAAACACAAATATAATTACTTGAAGACTTAAACAATCTTAACTCAAGTAGCCTCACTCACCTATCTTGCATAAGCATTCGAAGTATAGTTGCATTAATAACTTACCTCCAAGCTTAAGCTTGGTTGATAGACTCCTAGGACATCTCTTCTTCATTCAAATTGAGGGATTCATCACTTTCTAGTGGTTAAAACAATGACCTTGCAGTCGTCAGAGCCACAGTCTCTGCAACGTCGGAGGCGCTGGGTGGTTGGAACACAAGGGTAGGTATCGTTAATCAAGCCCCTGCTTGCTTCCCATTGGCTTACATCCCACAACCTACTCCAAAGAATGATCTCAAAACAATTTTTTATTTGTCTGTCAAGTTGTCTGTGATCCTTCAGGCTTGACCTATGGCTTGAGGAGCTATGACCTAGGGGCTTCTAAGCCGTCAAAGTCCCCCGGGGATCGTGCTCGGCTTGGGCCACACCAGCCCTTTAGTTGACTGGATTTTTAACATGTCTCCTCCCCCTAACACAGGGAACAACCACCCCCTGTGAGGTTTGATCTTGGCTTGCCTTGCTGACGAGGCCCATCCTCAATCGGTTGTGCTAGCGGGACTTGATGATCTCAAAACAGTTAAGGGGAAGGTTCAACTTAGATTAGGCATATAACTTAAAATTAAGCAAGATCCTTGCATTTCAACTAGATCTTAGGACTTGCACTTCATATAGGTTAGTTAATCATCTAAGCAGTAGTTGTCCATCTAGTTACTTGGTTTTAATTTGTAGCAAGCAAGAATTATTAACTCCATAAGGCACTGGTCTCAATTCTAAATCTAATCGAATCCTTAATCTTGCTAAATTTTACCAAGTAGCTTGGCCACTCAACTGTTTCTCCCAGAGAAGTTGGTTCCTTAGGGATTACCCCCATAGTCGGTTGTTGGGAGACAACTAGAACAAAATGGGAGGGGATCAGAGTGACAATGATCCAGATTTATGCAGGAACACAACAGAATACACATATAACTATAAATACAAATATGCAACGGAAATAACACTTCATTTCATTAATATCAAAGAATTGAAATTTGCTTACAGACAAAATGAAAATAAACTAGCTAGGGCGTTGGTAGCTTGTTTCTGAGAAGAGATGTGGCGGCTATAGGCCTCTGAACTGTGTTACAATGAGGCTTGAGGGCCTCATTTATTATTTAGAAACAATGGAAAACCATAAACATCCAAAACCATAACCCTAGGAGATGAAGTGCCAAAACTATGGGCCCCGTTTGGGTAAATTGGTGTTTCAACTTCCCGGGGACGTAACTTTGGCATACGATCTTTGTTTGACGCACAACATACCTCGTTAGAAAGATCTATCCGAGGACTACAACTCTTTTTTTGTGAACAACATCGGTCCATGGACCCATGTTTCTCTCGGTTTTCCCAAAAAACGTCATTTAGGGCCTTAAAACGGCTTCAGAAGTTCAAGATTCGAAAAACTACTGAAAATAGTAAGTTGTGCTGAAACTGAAAAACTGAAAGAGACAATGGTGGGGCCCCAAGTGGAATAGGTGGGTGGCCATCAACATCCACCTGGATCATTCCTTCCCCTTTAGGAAGCAATGGTCCCCATTGCGTTGAGTTCCTCCATGAGATGAGGAAACTTCTGTTGAACTTGGTCCCTGGTGAACCACTTGCCTTGGTGCAGGAGTTGGCCAGCTTTGATAGCCCGATACAGTTGGATCTTCTGTCGGCGAGTGTTCTTGATTTGCATGTCCATGATATAATCTGTGGCAATCTGTTCCATGTAGTTTGGGTTTAACTCTGTTGGTGTGAGTTGTTCTGCAATGTCAGAGGTGTCCAGTAGAGCTGGGAAGTAGGGATGAAGGCAGTCCACATTGAATACTGGGTGTAGACCAAGGAATGGTGGAAAACTGAGCTTGAAGGCATTGTTCTCTATAGCCTTGGTGATGGTGTACGACCCATATCGGAGCGGGGGAAGCTTGCGATGGGGTCTAGTGAGGCGCTCCTTTTGCAAATGTAGCCACACTTTGTCGCCCACTTGGAAGTTGTGTGGCACCCGATGTTGATCATGTCGTTACTTGTACTTAGCATTGGCTCTGTCCAATATGTCATGAACCTGCTAGCGGATGTGCTAAATGCGCTCGATGAAGTTGTTCGCTTTGTCAGCTTCAGATTAGACATGAGCCGAATCGACCTGAGTAGCCGCAAATGGCATGGCTACGTCAATGGGACATAGTGGCTGGAATCCCAAGCCCACCTGAAAGGGGTTGTGGCTAGTTGAGATGTGGAGAGCTCGGTTATAACTTTGTTGTACATAGGGGAGGTTCTCATCCCATGTGCGTGGATGCTTTGAATTGTACATGCGCAGAATGTGTACAATCATCTTGTTGACGACCTCTGTCTGGTCATCCGTTTGGGGATGGAAAGCTGTGGACTTGGTGAACTTGGTGTCCAACATTAACCAGAGGCTGGACCAAAATGTGATAAGCAACTTGCTGTCCCGATCTGAGATGATAGACTGTGGGATCCCAAAGTGCACCCACACTTGTTCAAAGAAGAGTTTAGCAGTGGCTTCTGCTGTGATATTCTTCTTGCAGGCCGTCATAATGGCCATCTTTGAGAATCTGTCGACGACCACGAAAACACAGTCGTTTCCATGCGTAGTAGAAGGAAGGCCCGACATGTAATCCATGGAGATTGATTCCCAAGGTCGACTAGGGGTAGGTAATGTAGTATAGAGGCCTTGCTTCTTGATAGTCGATTTGGCAATGGCGCAGGCAATGTAGGATTTGATGTACTTCCCGACATCCTGTCGAAGGTTCGCCCAATAGAAATACTTCTGCAGCACTGCCACTGTTTTTTCGACACTGAAATGCCTAGCGACTCAACTGTAGTGTGCTTCCCATATCATCTTGGCACGCTCGCTTGAAGGAACACAAAGGTGTCCCAGGTGACATAACAATGCATCTTGGAGGGGAAAATTTGGAACTTGCGTACCCCCCAAGAGTGCCTTGTATGTGTGGCCGAATTCTGGATCGCTCTTGTAGAGAAGTGGCCAATCAAAAGTCTCGTGCCCACAAGAGTTGAGAATGGTGGTTATCGCCACGATCGGTGGTCGGCTAAGGCAGTCTGCAACATTATTAGTGCTACCCTTCTTGTACTTGATGTTCAAATGAAATTGTTGCAGATATGTGGACCACTCCTGATGGCGATCGTTCTGCAACTTCCCTTGTGTTTGTATGAATTGCAGGGGTCCGTGGTTTGTGTGGATGATTGTTTCCTTCCCCAAAATGTAATGCTTCCATTGTCGACAAGCCTGCACAATGGAATACATTTCTTTGTCATAAGTGGGATACTTGCGGACTGGGTCGGACAATGTCTCACTGTGATATGCCACCAGATGCCCCTGTTGAGTAAGAACTGCCCCGATAGCATAGTCAGAGGCTTCTGTCTCGATCTCAAATGGTTGTTGCAAGTTTGGCAATGTGAGTACTGGGGTAGAACAGAGGCGATGTTTCAATTCTACGAATGCCTTCTGTTGAGATTCTGACCAAAAGAATTTTGCTTTCGTTCCTCCCTTGATGACCTTGCTCAAGGGCCTAGTGATATGAGAGAATCCCAACACGAACTTGCGGTAGAAATTAGCAAGACCCTGAAAGCTGCGAAGCTCTACTAGAGTGGTTGGGGCTGACCAATCCCGAATGACTTGGATCTTGGTTGGATCCACATGCACCCCCTTTTCATCAATAATGTATCTCAAATATTGAACTTGGGTCATGCCAAAAGTGCACTTCTCCAAATTGGCACACAACTTGTGTTGCTGCAGTGTTTGGAGGACTTGTCGGATGTGGTGGAGGTGCTCTTCCCAAGTCTGGCTGAAGATCAGAATGTCATCCAAGTACACCACTACAAATGAGTTGGTGAATGGCCGCAAGATGTCGTCCATCAACCTCATGAAGGTTGTGGGAGCATTCGTCAAGCCGAAAGGCATGACTAGCCATTCGAAAAGGCCCTCCCTGGCTTTGAAGGCAGTCTTCCACACATCGGAGGGTTCAATTGGTACCTGGTGATACCCAGACTGCAAGTCGATCTTGCTGAAATATTTCGCCCCTTTGAGTTGGTGCAGAAAGTCATCAATCCGTGGGATTGGGTACCTATTCCGGACAGTGATCATGTTCAGCGCCCGATAGTCAATACAGAGTCTCCAAGTCCCATCCTTCTTCTGTACCAACACAATCGGGCTCCCACAGGGCGATGAACTCGGCCGGATGTGAACTTTCTGCAGCGGTTGCTGAATCTACCTCTTTATTTCATCGTTCTCCAGAACAGAGCGCTAATAGATCGGTCCATTGGGTAGCGATGCACCTGGGGTTAGATCAATGGGGTGCTTGACCTGACAGTGTAGAGGCACCCTTGTGGGTGAGGTGAAGATGTCCTCGAACTCCTCCACAACCTTGTCCATTTGTTGTTGTCGTGCAGAGGAGCCCTGTCTGGAGGTCGTGGCCACACGGATCATCAGGAAAACAAATTTCCCTGTTTTGGAAATGAGCTTACTGCATTGTTTTGCAGTAACCAAAGAGATAGCGGCTGGTGGTGGTACCTCTGGTATCCTGTACAACTTATTTCCCAAAGTAACAATAACAGCGCAAGGCCAGGACTCATACACAACATGCTGCTTCCACAAGTATGGTTGACCTAATAATACATCACAAACATTAAGAGGAGCAATATCACATAATACCTCATCCGTGAAGGGCTTGATGTTGTAGGGAAGGCGACACTATTAGTTGACGCGGAGATCCGGTCCTTGGTGAAGCCACCCAATGGTGTATGGCTGTGGGTGTGCTGTGGTCAGCAAGCCCAACCGCTTCACGACGTCTGCTGAAATGAGGTTCTTTTGGCTCCCATTGCCGACAATGAACTGTAGTGGGGAACCCTTTACCCACATCTGGGAGTGGAAGAGACGCTCCTCCTCCTCTGGATCTTCGAGTTCCTCCTTCTGGATCTTTGCAGTGGTAACAGTGGCGTTGGGGTCCGCATCAATAATCTGTTTCCCTTTCTCATTCCCCTTGTCAGGTTTTGATTTAGAGTCAGAGCATGCATCTGATTCAGAAGCCCTCATCTCGGCCACCTGCGACTGCTTGGCCCGACATTCACCTGTGTTGTGAATGGAGCTCTTATGGAACTCACACCACTTTCCCGTGTCCTTCTTTGACTTCGCGGTGTTGTTCTTTGCTTGCGGCTTTGGCAGGTTGTCTTGGGCCACCATGCCTTAGCTTTGTCCTTTGTTTTGCGGTTTGGGGGCACCCTTCCTTTGCTTTTGATTCGTAGATCCAAAGTCTCGCTTCTTCTGTTTGAATTTCTGCTCAATCTTGGCAGCATACTTGTATGCCACACTGAGCGAGGAGATGTCGAGGAACTCCATTTCCTCCTGAATGTATCTGTGCAGACAACTGCGATACTTTAGCACCAAATGTTTCTCCGAATCTTTGATACCCAACTTTGTGCGCAGGGTATGGTACAGATTCGTCAGCTCATGCACATCTTGATCCCTTTGTTGCCGCAACGTGGTCCATTGTATGTACTTGTCCTCATAGCCCCCCACGGGATAATATTGTTCCTTGATGGCGTCTTGGAAAGAATTCCAAGTGGGTACGGCTGAGAACAGAGAGGGTTCTGTCTTGTCCTTTTTCTCACGGTAGGTTTCCCACCAGTCCTTGACATGGGGGTGTAGCTTTGAGGAGTGCAAAAATAATCTTCTCCTGGTCGGAAAAGTCATGAACCAAGAAATATCCTTTTAATGGATTCAACCATCTATCTGCGGCATTTGCATCTATTTGACCCTCAAATACGGGAATGTCAAAGTTTATTTGTACCTTAAAGGGAGTCGCGCCTCCAGATTGGCTGCTGGATGCAGATGCATCGCCGGTGGGCAGTCGTTGAAGGATTTGGGCAAAGTTATCCATCATCGCGTTCCTTTGTTTTTCGAGGGCCTCCTCGAGCAATATTTTGATAGGATCTCCTGCTCCCTCATCTTTCTTTTTGTCCCCCATGGGTGGTCGTCGGGGTTTGCGAGGCTAATCTTGCAAGGGTTCAACCAGATCGAGCCCTAACTCCTTATACCCCGACCTCGTTGGGGACATGCGAAGAAGGATCGAGAAAAATCAGATTGCTGTGATACCACTGATCCAGATTTATGCAGGAATGCAACAAAATACACATATAACCATAAATACAAAGATGCAGTGGAAATAACGCTTCATTTCATTAATATGAAAGAACTGAAATTTGCTTACAGATAGAATGGAAATAAACTAGCTAGGGTGCTGGTAGCTTGTCTTTGAGAAGAGATGTGGCGGCTACAGGCCTCTGAACTGTTTTACAATGAGGCTCAAGGGCTTCATTTATTTAGAAACAATGGAAAACCCTAAACATCAAAAACCATAACCCTAGGAGATGAAGTGCCAAAACTATGGGCCCTGTTTGGGTAAATTGGTGTTTCAACTTCCCGGGGATGTAACTTTGTCCTACGATCTCCGTTTGACACACAACATACCTCATTAGAAAGATCTATTTGAGGACTGCAACTTTTGATGTGAGCAACATCGGTCCATGGACCCATGTTGCTCCCGGTTTTCCCAAAAAACGTCGTTTAGGGCTTCAAAACAGCGCTGGAAGTTCAGGACTCGAAAAACTACTAAAAATAGTACTTTGTGCCGAAACTGAAAAACTGAAATAGACAATGGTGGGGCCCCAAGTGGAATAGGCGAGTGGCCACCAATATCCACCTGGATCAGACAGTCCCCGCCCTGAGCCGTTGCCGCGGTGCTTGTACAATCTGGGCAACAACATGACCCTTGTTCAAAACCTTCCTAATTTGCCCTTTATATATTGACATTCAACCTCTCACATTTGACAATCAATTTGGATCATCTATTCTTTTGTTTTTTGTCGACGTGGGAAGGAGGGAGAGAGACAAGACCAACAAAGTTGATTAGAAGTCTGACTTGCTTTGATCAACATTGGCTGCAGATTTTTCTAGGCTATTTGACTTGAGTTGATCAAACTTTTTGCTGCTTTCTTTGACCATAGTTTGACTAATTCAGTTGACCAAAATTCCTAAGGGATTTGTAGGGGTAGATATTCGGCTTGTTTGACCAACATTGACCAAAAGCTGGGAAGGCTGAAATTTGGTTAGATTTGACTGGCTATCACATAATATTGAAATTCTCTCTCCTTTGACAAGGTTTGACCTACATAATTTGTTTGGTAAGTTTGGCTGGAATATTCAAATTGTACATTTGTTGAATTGGATAATTTCTCCTAGGAAAAGATTGTTGGGTTTTCCCAGGGTAAAAGTCTTTTTGTATCTTGTGCATGTTTACTCTACTATGATCTCTATTGCTTTATTGCATTTTATGTTTGAAATTTTCTGAAGTATAATTACTTAATGATCTAGAATGTGCTAAAGTAAGAACAAGATCATTGGAAGTAATTATCTGTGGCAGAAAATTGTGCTTGTCTGTATTCCACTTGAAAAAACAACATAAACCTCCCTTCTACATTGTTGTAGTTCCATGTTTTACCCCTCTATTTAAGAAACAATTGTGGTCAATCATTTCTAGAATTGCTATGAGTTTAAAGTTTCTCATACCAACTATTGAACAGTGAAAAATGACTTGGCATCTCTTAGAGATTTTCTTTTTTCCATTTGCCTGGGTTTCCTTGTCACGGTTTTCTGAATAGTCCTTTGCTAAGAGAATCCCTAGTTACATTTTCCTATTTGAATTCTCATTGTTTCTTCATCGAGTTATGGCTATAGTGTATTCAGGATTTGTCTGGCCATGAGAGTTTTGACCTTTAAGGACTGGCTCCTTGTTTTTCCTAAACTAGCATTTCATTTGGTCGAATTTCCTCCCTTGGGTTTTTGGAGTCCTTCCTTGGTCTAAAGAAACTTGATGGCCATAAAACTCAACCTAGTCTTGCTTGATCTTTGACCTTGTTACCCACCACCAGTGGGTGACCCCATAGTTGAAATTTTTCTCCTAGATTTGTCTTCAGTTAGCATCTAGCAGGCTCGACAACCACTAGTGTAGTCGATATTGTGCTAGTTGACCTCCGCTCCCTGAGCCAGTCATAGTCCTCTCGTCCATTTGTTGAGAGCATATGTTTGAAGGTAGGCTATCCAATCTTGAAGGTATTATTTTCATTGTGTAATTGGGTGCTTATGCTTGTTTTTCCTTAGGCACAATTGGGTATGGGTTGTTGGGTGAATTGGAAGGAGGAGGGGTTTCGACTGTAGTCTTGTTCCCTCACCTTAAATGGGGGTTAATCCTCAACCCTCGTCTCTTGGGCAGTACTTGGGAAACCCCGATTTTTGTAGTGCGGTCCGCTTTGACCGTTCCTCATTTTTCACTCCCCTTAGCACATTACATGCCCTATTTCATCATTTTCCCTCTTTGGGTCCACATGACCATTGGGTCCAGAAGGCTCTAGTACTCCCCCTCCCCTTGTTTGCATGTCTAGGTCGAGGCCTGGCGCGTTGCTCTAGAGGTTGATGAGGCTACAAAAAAAGAGAAAAGCATATCATGGCCACATACAAAAGAAATAATACCACAAAATGCAAAAGATGGTCGGGACAATAAAATTTAGCATGTGGGAAAAAGCCAAACATGAGCTCTACCCCTTATCATTATGGCCATCAGCTTGGTTTCTATGGCCCCCCTTGAGCACCCCCTGCATCATTAAGGAAGCCATGCATGTCCCAAACCCTGGCGGGCGATGAACTACCCCATCTTAATGGGGTAATCATTGCTATATCATACACAACATGCTCTCATCCCTTGGAACCCCGAGCAGTAAAATAAAAGAAAAATCAATAAAAGGAAAAAGACAAATGAAGAAGGGTGGAAAAACCAAGGTTGGAGTGACTCATGTACCACAATTGCTCTCTCCTACATTGGTACACCAAAATATGTGGGCATCCCTCATCATTACCACCCTTGAGCCCATGACATTTGGCCTTGAGACCCTTGTGTCCCAATCCACTTCATCATAATCCACATGACACCTACACTTGAAGGATGTACCTTGGACGTGTCTTTCCCTTTAGGGGTTGGGAACACATAATAGGGTTGTTTATTAGCGACTCCTACCTAGGGAGGTAACACCATTACATGCTCAAACCCCCAAATTTTTGAAGGGAAACCCATTATGAAGTCTCATTTGTGCCCTTGACTAACAAACTTGATTCACTTAGATGCACTAATGAATTATTATACTTGAAGGTGAGGAGACGCATTGGATCTTATGTGCAATTGTTAGGTGGTTTTATCATGGGTTGGGCAACTTAACTAGTGCCCAAGCCCACCAGAGGATAATATTGACTGTTGTAGGGGATGTGTTGAGAGCCATGGGACTCCGTCATGTGATATATCATTGTCCCATCTGATGGGCATCCTCAACACCTTTAGTAGGTTGTTCATTGCCCCACATTATAAGTGAGATGATGCACTTGGACCAATAGTGCCCCTAACCGGCTTATCGGTATATACAGGGTATGGAAGCTAATCTGAGGCCCAGAGGAGGTTTGTCTCATCCTTGAGACATGGGAGGGAAAGCACCATCTTTCGTGCCCTCATTTGGAGTAATCTACAGGTTTATTTTTCATCAGGAGATCCATGAGACCATTACTTGTGCCCCAGAGCCACTTTGGAGCACCACATGATGATTTACATAGAGATCAAGGGGCCACCCCTTTATCTATCATTCATGGAGCACTATCTCTCATCATGGCACCTTGAGGATTCAACGAGGCCCTCCAACGACCCTTCTACACCGAGATTTCATCATTTCGGTTCACTAATGGATGGCTTCTTCATCACTTTATTAGTTACTTGGTGGGCTTGTCACCAAGGACTTGTTATTTGCACATTATTATTCTAGGGGCTATTAGGCTAATTCGAATTAGGAAAAAGATCTTATAAATAGAGATGGCTCTCATTGTAAGAGATCATCATCATCATCACTTGGATCTCTCTTGTAAAGAATTTCACACTTCTTCTTCTTGGGAGAATTGGGTGTTCTTTGGATCCCTCTCTTTTCTCTCCTCTTAAATTTTTTGCCCCTTTCCTAAGACATCCAAGCTAGGGCTCCCTACGAAATTTCTTAGAGGGGGTATTTTTCAAATCCGTTTGGACAAGAATCTGCGCTGGTGTCTCTACGAAATCTCAAAGTTTGGTGCAATTGCCATGGTTGGCTTGCGAGAAATATTGTGTCCTAGTTGTGTCTTTGGAAACCTACCTTGAGCGTCTTGAATAAGGTGGTCTTCTTGAGGGCCATTTGTACATAGTATTCAAAGGAATTAATCATTCCAGACCCTCTTCCCTAACTTATCTTGGTCTAGTGAACACATTGGAGGTGCTCCTCCCATGATTACTCATAAACTCGAGATCTTGCATGGGCTCTTTCTAGGTCTCTCTAGTGAAGCTAAAACCCATTTCAAGTGACAAATCACCTTGCAAAGCTTCTAGAGAGTCCCTATATCACATTGGAAGTCTTGACCTTAAGCATACTCATCATCATTGAATATATCTTACCCTAGGTCTAGGTCGTCCTCCTAGGTCTTTCTTGGAGAGCCTTTAGCTTCTTTAGAAGCATTGAACTTTAATTGAGTCTCTCATTGAATGGGCCTTGGGAATCACTTCATACCTTGTCATTGAGCCTTTCATTACAAGTGATTTCCTTCATACTGAGATTCCTCCCATCGGTGAAAGTCTGTAAAGAGCAGGGACCCTAAGTGAGGTGAGAGTGGGTCTTTGTCCCATTGTTGTCATTTGGTCTAGTAGTTGTTGTTGAGAATTTAAAGGGCAGGTGATTACTTCAAATTCTCTTCTTGATAATTACTTGTGAGCTTACTTGAGTTACTTATGTCTTCTCTTCTTTAGCTTATTTAGTCTTTCATCAAGTCAATTATCAAAATACAAAAGACACAAAGTTAGGCTCTTCGAGCCAGGGCAAAACCTCTCCCTCTTGGAGAGGAAAACCCGTAAGGAATTCTTCTTATAGATCTTCAAAAGACAAGTACCATGACCAAGACTCAGGCCCTTGACCTATGAATGCTTCCAAGACCTTGTCACTTCTTCTTTATCTGCCTCCAACGCTGATCATTCATTTCTACACCAACTTGCACTGATCTGCACCAACATTAGAACTCGATCTCTAATTTTATCTTCCTTGATTCTTCGTTTATCAAACCACTCCTTCTTCCTTGATATTCACTTGAGATATATTATCGTGTTTTGAGCACTAAAGATAGGAAGGTAAATCTCAGATTTACCTTCCTTCTATTCTCTCACTTTCTATTTTCAATATGCAATACATTAAACTTCAAGCTATTAACTTCGCAATACATATCATAGTATATGATATTACTGTTGTCTTAACTTCGAATATACAAACATCACTGTAGCCTTGACTTTGCATATAGACCTTACAACGCTGTGATATCCACACCTCAATCCGCATTATTCTCCTGTCCTTGGACTTACGCACTTAATCCCAGACTAGACCGCAGCTCCATATATTAATCCACATCTGCTGCTTTAGGATGCTTCACAAGACAGATCCGCATCCATTTCTTCAATACGTATTTACTCCAAACTTTGTCACGTTGTTTTTATCATAGATAACTCCGTATGTCCTTGCTTATCCGCACTGTAATTCCAGAGCAATCCGAAAAACCCTTGTGACATAATGATCCGCAGACTCTTCAATATATAGTGCTCCAATTCTGCTTTTAGGCCAACCCTACACCAATCTTGTAGGCCGACTTCACCACTGTATTTAAGCCGAATTCATCATTGATTATAAGCTGACTCCATTACAACATCAATAAACATATCTTCCAGTGATAAATGTGGGCTGTCTTTAAGCCATTCTACCACAATTTTATAGCAAGTTCTTGGAGCATTCTCTAGCTACTTCATACAGACGACACTTGATTATGTTTATGACCAGAAGACAACCATAATAGACATCAAGAAGATGTCTATTGACCTATAATAAAATCTTTCTCATTAAACCCATGAAGCAAGTACAACAAAAATACATTTTATTATCTTTGTCTTCTTCTTTACATAAATACATAATTACATAGTGTATATGAAGTTCGATCCTAGTTACACTTTTCAACACTCCCTCTTAACTAGGGAGGTATTCATATTGTTGGGGAAAATACTGAGAGGAGGGGGGGGGGGGTGAATCAGTATTTATAAATCACTGTAAACTTCTACTTTTCCTTTACTGATTTCTATACGCGACTTTAATGAACCCAACTAGCGTATACACGTGGATATATTTAAGCAAACTTGCGTATGTCCAGAGATCTTATTATGCAGATAATTCTTTACTTAGATCAGTGCATCATTAATTCATCATATGTTTAGTAAGCGGTAAGCATGTGCAGTAAGAGCATAATAAATCATTACACATAAGTAACACACATGAACACCAGGATTTAAGGTGGAAATCCAAGTTGGGAGAAAACCACCGTTGCTGTCATCTCTGTCTTCAATATTTATTATAAAGAAAACTACTTAGAATCTTGTACTGATGCAAACTCCTACCAGCACGTAGGCACCCACCTACAGAAGGCTACAACATTCTCTCGTTCGTCAGCTACTACTAGAAGGGAGCTCCAACCCCCTGATCTCGTTTACCAGCTACCACTGAAAGGGAGCTACAACCCCCTTACTGAAGGCTTCGACCCTCAGCACCATCGCAGACCATGTTTCATCAATTTTCACACTAGATCCCAGAGCTTCAACTCAACTCATCATAAAGATCATCAATACTAAACTTAACCCAAACTTCAATTAGAACAGTGAGATCACTATAACGAGAACACAATAATAACCCAAATTTCAGAATCAGTATGCAGAATCAAACTCAACCCTGAACATTCATTATCTTAAAATACATATGCTACTTCACTTCACTGATCGTGTATGTATATGCGCTTTCCTTCACACCAACCTGCGTATAGATCTGAGAATACTGTTTTTACAGAGTATGATCAGTCTCAGATCGAGATTTGAGGCTTTTAGTTAGATATCTTTTCAGTAATGCAGAACCCTTATTCAGCCAGTTATCATTAAACATAATTACTCCCTCATTGATCGGATTTGTACATATTCAACTTAGCAACATATATAGTATTCAAACAACCCAGATCTGTATGAAGACATCATTGATAGAAAATAGTAATACAACAAAAACAGATCAGAAATTTCCTTCCGCACACTTCAGCAAAACCCTAGATCCCATACGCGCTTTTGCTTAACTGAACCCGCGTATATATGTGCTTTTACATAGACAAACCTGCGTATAGATCTGCATCTATTTCAGGACTGCGTAATTCTTCAGAATAAATAATCAGCTCAGATCTTACCCTTTTCTTCAGCAAACACCATATCACAGATCTAAACATTTCATAAATAGATCTAAGAAATACATGGTCATTTCAGGTCTAGAGATCTTGATCCATCATTGTATTCATAGGTGTGGTATTATTTCAGATCTATCAATAAACTATAACCCATTCCATGCGAATATACTTCAGAGTGAAGTATTCATTCAATACCCAGACACATGCACACCTTTGAACTATGATCTTCTTCTTATTATATAGATGTAGCCTTTACCAATACCATGAGCCACAACCACACAAGTGCCGATGGTATTCTTGGACGGAATCAAATAGACGACACAACGCTCAATACTGTGGGCTAATACCATGTGTTGTGGAGGTAAATCCACTCTACGGACAGAGGCGATCCCTACGAGCCCAGACCGGGTCTAGCAACAATCGTTCACGCTATAGTGCAGGTTCCTAATTGCAAATAAACCAACTAGCGATGAAGGCTTACCTGGAATCCAACGCTGTCACTCGTAGAGAAAGTAGCGCTCCCGTTCCTTAGCTCTGGTAGATCACAATCCTCACGATCTCCATGATTGGACACCTGCACACGCAAGAAACAAAACAAACGCAAGCGTAAAATCCAATGCATACAACTATATGTCAGTCAAAGAAGACATAACTCATGATCATCATCAAGAACAAGAGTGGAACCATAACCAATAGTCGCTTATCATTAATTAATCAAAAGAAGAATACAACCATAGCTCTGACGCTGAATTCTCCTTCGGAGGGTCGTCAGCAGAACGTGTCTCGATGAAGCCTGTCAGGGATGGGACAAGCCTCTCTCTTCGGATGTCTCGACAATGATCTCCTTGCTTGGATTTGGCCTTAAGGGAATGGATCAAAGCTCTTGCAGCATTAGGCTCTTGGGAACTTGGAGACTAGCTTGCAAATGAGATGAGCAAGCTTTTATAGATGGAGGAAGGGGAGTTGGGATCCCTATAATCATGGGATTGGCCCTATCCTCAAGGAAGCTTCCATGAGAGGTGGCAAACCACTTCCTCTACATGGAGATCCGGAGCCAAACCTCCCAACTCAAATTAGATACCAGTTCCTGGATCAGTTAGGACGAAACTTCCGCCATTTATTTTTAAAAAACACTCCTTAAAATGGCTGGCGCGAGTGGGACTCTGGGACAGAGCGCCAATTGGCGCGCGTTCTTTGAAGGATTTCCCCCATTGGCGCGGGTAATGAACTGGCTACCCGCGCCAATGCAAAAATGGGTGTTTTTAGGGTTTTGCACAAGGAGTTATCTTCAGGGAAATGATAGTACATGTTTAGGGGAATGCCATGGTGTTTTCAAGTTATGTCACTGCTCACAGGTCACGGAATAAGCCCTCCAATTGTGCGGGATGGGGAATTGCAGGGACGGTGACAAATTGCTGTGTAACAGATGCCCCCTAAAGCATGAGGCCCGAGAGAGAGAGAGGGGTGAAATGCTTTACGAGAACGTGTCCAACTGAAAACACCGCCGTCGGAAAACCTGCGTAGAGAAATACAACTGATATCTCAAATACATGATATATACGGGGTGTGGGCGTAGCCATCCATAACAGAGTATGTAATAATCCAGATACGAGGCATGGACGCAGCCATCCAGTGAGGATCGGTAAATAGACTCAGGTATGGTCGCAGCCATCCAATCAGTGAGTCATGTAACTAATCATGATAATCCACAAAATCGCAGCCTGGATCGTAACAAACAGGAATCCAGGGTTTTGCGCTCCATCTCGACCTGAACAAAGTACAAGTTCAAGCATGCGAATATGTGAGCTGAAGTCGAACATGCAAGAACATCGCCTGATTACCAGCCAATGATGAAAGCTGTTAACAGACGCGAGAGGTACCACCATTAATGCCAATGGTCCTCAAGGTACTACAGGTACAATCTACGGCATGTGAACAATGAGCTGATGTCGAACACCCGCAGAATCACTCGATCAGAGGCCAATGATGAAAACCTCACGTCGAATGCGAAGAACCTGCCATTGAGGCATGCAGGCTCCAAGGTACCAGAAGGGAGTCTCTAGATCATCTTCCTGGATAATGAGCTGAAGTCGACAGGAAGTGACCTTGATCGAAGATGGGCCATAGTGTTTCCCACACCATCGACGCGAGACAGAGGGACATAATGTTTTTGTGAATCACGATCAGATGAGAATCAGAGGAAGGTTGAAACTTGTAGAGGTCAACTTCTCTTGAACACATGGCGGCACGACAGTGAGTTTGGCAGTGTTCGACATCAACAGATCATAGGTCATGGCGACGAGGCAAAGAGCAGATGAGAGGTCAAAAAGGATTATCCAAACCCACGGAGGCGAGTGGAAAACGAGATGAGATGTCCCCAACCCGACACGAATGCAGACAAGTGCCATGTTCAAGAGCGACATACTGCCGACACGACAATGATTCTGGTTCCATTTTTCCCCACCATTTCTGGCGAGTACCCCAATTATTTTTGATAACAAGCTTGAAGGGGATAGCATATGCTTGTAATATAAGTTTGTCCTTCGGACGAATCCATCCTAGTACATTTAACGATCCCTAGGAAGGAGCGACTCGAATAACGTCATCGCGACTGAATCCGATGTCATCAGGGTTTAACGAGTTTGACAAAGGAAGAACTCGGCGTCTTTTCATATTTAGAGAGTTTGAAAAGACAGCGGAAAAGAAAACTCCAAAGGTCCCTTTTCGTAAATAGTTCCTCAGATCCGAAAGGTAGAAAACTTTGTCTGAGAAAACCTCCTAGTCGCGATAGGCTAGGGTATTCCTTTTTCGTAAATAATCTATCCCAGCCCGAAAAATGGGTAAACGTATACTGGGTAGATGTCATTTCGTGTCCACTTTAACGAGATTGAAATGACAAGGAGCTTGGCAATCTTTTCATGTTTAGAGAGTCAGAAAAGAGTTGAAAGATGACTCCAAAATGACTTTTTCGTGTATTTACCGAGTCCGAAAAAGTATAAATTACAACTCGTGTCACCGTTTAAGCCGCATAAAGACCTGTTGCTGCACAGAAAGGCAAGTGTAAAACCCATTTCCGACAAAATATATTAAAATATTAATAAAAAATGACTTTTAAAACCTATTTAGATTTTAAAAAGTTATTAATAAGTCTCAAATGGTAAAAAAAAAATTACTTTTACTATTTACCTCATTAGAGAGCAACAGTGGTCCATTTGTGTGCAAAATTCTGACGGCGAATACGACTGATCCGGGCTACCATTCAGATCCTCATTTGTTCCAGGTAAGAGGCGCTTCCCTAAACTCCATTTTGATCCATTTTATAGAGATTTCCATTGCAGATTGGGCTTATGTGGAAGATTTTTAAAATTTTAGGGCTCCGCCCATTGGCGCGGGTATCAGGCATGGACCCACACCAATGGCCTTTTGCATACAAAGGGGTCGCGCAATGGCGCAACACGGTTTTTATGTTTTAAATTTCCAAACAGAGAACAATCCAATGGATTTTTCCATGTAAAAGAGGTCTAATAAAGGGTTTTTGATCATGTTGATGCAGGCAACCAAACACAATGGTTATCGAATGGAAGGAAAGGGAGCATGGGGAAGAGGATGAACTGGCCATGGAGAATGAGGCCTATATCAATGCACTTAAGAACTGTGGACTCAAGAAGTTCTTCATGACACCCTGCTTACAAGCTCAACCTAAACTCCTACAGTACTTGGTGAGTATTTGGGACGAAAATGAAGGAGTGTTCAAACTTCGGGACCAAGTGCTGGAACTGGAGGTTTCTGATGTATACTTCATAACCGGACTGTCGCGCAGAGGTCCAGTGCCCGTCTTGACAGGCAGCAAACCATCTGGTGAAAAGATGGAGCAGGTAATGGCGAGGGTGTGCCCAAGGGCACGGACCGGATCAGGAAGCGGGAAGGTGGATATCCACACTATCGAGGATCTAGCACTGAGAGTAGTGCTACACACCATCACACGAGCTGCAGGATCGTAGGCTCCACACGAGGCAACCAAAGCCCAACTCCTATTAGCCTCTGAGTGTATGAATCCTACACTATTTGATTGGGCTACAGCGATGACAACCAATATCAAGAGGCAGCTTACAAAGTGCAAGCAAGCCAAGCTGAAACAGTTTGGCTACGGTTCCATTTTGGTATCGTTCATCCTGGAACGATTACCAATCTTTCAGGGCCAAGGGGCCATAGTTGCTGAGCCGATACCAAGAGAGCCAAGGATGGCTCGCTGGGCAGCACTTATGCCCAGATCAGGAGGAGGCCAACAGATGTCCTGGAGGCCGGAGTTTTTTGGATGGTTACGGCGACAGCTGATTGTGGTCGAGGATTGGCCTTATGCCGGGACCGATTTCACCGGAGACCCAGACCTTCCGCTTCCGGAGGGGGATGACTGGGATGAAGAGTTGGGTATGACCTCTCTTTTTGATTTTTATGTTTTATGATTGTTTTGGTAATACATGTCCGTTCTAATAACAGTTGTTATGCGTATGCAGATGTCGGCCCAGAGAGACCTGCGGGCATGTCGCCCATTGCGCGGAGAACCCATGCTGATCATGACCCTCAGGCTGAGGGTGGCGAGGGAGGTGAACTGATTCAGAACCTGGAGGGCATTGCCCGAGGGATCCCGGACTATGCACGGCTAGCAGATGTTCCGCTAGCATACCAGCAACACACTGTGGGGGTGCCCAGTCGCCTCCACCGACTACTGAGACGCTTAGTGCGCGCAGTAGCATGTTACCACGAGCACCATGCGGATTAGACACCTAGGGCTTCTTTCATGCATATTTTTTGAGAGACATGTCGTCTCCGGATGTATTAAGACGAACATGTATATTTTTTATTTTATGTGATGCACACTATGTAAACATTTCGACACATATATATATACATACCTATTTCTGGATGGATCTTCTCACATGTGATGATGTTTTATAAATTGCGCAAATGTCTATCTAAAACCAAATTAGCTACTGCATCTGTTAATGTATTCATATGTCTGGGTATGTGCTGATATGTAATATAGTCAAAATTTCTTTCCAGCAGACGAATACGCAAATACAGACGTAAAATGGATGGATTTCTTACTGAATAATGCCCGTTAAGTTGTAATACTACAAGTTGTGAGTCTAGATACACAAGTAATTCACGAATGCCGAGGTCCACAGCCTCGGTTAATAATTCCAATACATCACTATATTCCGCGATATTATTTGTAGCAGGACCTAGACACACACCTTGCAGGTTAACCAACTCACCAGCAGGATCATATATTACCCAGGCTGCCGAAGACAGATTCCTGGTACTGCGGGAGACAGCATCCGCAAAACCCACAAACGGAGTAATGGACATCTGCACAATTAGGAAGACCCGATCAGCAGAAAGACGCTTACATCGCACACCACACCACACATGCACACAAATAAATATACACACCTATGTACACACACCACACCAAAAATAACTTCAAGCGTAGTATTTCTTAAGGTACCATTTCTAGGCTGCGCCAACGAAACTCCTTCATAACCAATGAGCTCATAAGCCCCATTCTTCAATACTCGTTTTACTATATAGGGCCCATGCCACATGGGTTGGAGCTTTCCTGCCCCGAGCTTGTCGTGCGCTTGGTCATACAGGAGGACAAGGTCCCCTTCGACAAAGGAACGTGGAGAGACAGATTGATCAAAGTGTGCTTTAACCCGGTTTTTCTGTGCTTCAAGGACTAAAGCAGCCAAGCGGCGGGTTTCATCCAACTGTTCCAAATACAAGAGACGCTCTTCTTCAGGGGAAGTATCGGGCAAAAGTTCCACAGCTAGCTTTAAGGAAGGAATTTCGCACTCAACTGGAAGAGTTGCTTCCAGACCATACACCAATTGAAATGGTGTGAATCCGGTCGCACTCTTTGCTGACGTCCGGTATGCCCATAGAGCTGAGAACAATTGGAGGTGCCAATTGGACTTATGAATTCGAACTGTTCGTTGAAGCATTGTGACCAAAACCTTGTTCACTGCCTCAACCTGGCCATTTGCCTGGGGGTAATATGGCGTTGAGCTATCGTGTCGTAAGCCCAATCTTGATGTCAGCTCAGCCATCATGTAATCTCGAAAGTGAGTACCATGATTGGTAACAATGGCCTGAGGGACCCCGAAACGTGCAATGATATGGTTGTAGATAAATTGGGTAGCTGTCTTACCATCGGCGGCTAGTGTAGGCATCGCTTCGGCCCACTTAGTAAAGTAGTCGACAACGACGATTATATATGCATGACCCCCGGCCGAATGAGGGTTACACGTCATAAAATCTACGCCCCATTTTGCGAAAGGGCCGAGGGTAATGACAGGATGCAGAGGGAGGGGTGGCGCGCGCATCTTGCGCTGAAAAACCTGGCACGCGTGACATTTGCAGACTGCAACAATACAGTCTTTGAAGATTGACGGCCAGAAGTAACCCGCACGCAGAATCTTCTGGGCGGTGGCATTTCCAAACATGTGACCGCCACAGGCGCCACTGTGACAGTCATTTAAGACTCGTTCGGCCTCTTCCAAAGTCAGACATCGACGGAGCACCGAATCTACTCCAACCCGGTATAATGTATCTCCTACAATGCGGTAGGGTTGAGACTGATGCCGAATCCGACGTCGGGCATCTTTGGTCAACTCAGAGCGAAAGGATGACGTCTGAAGATACACAATAATATCGCCATACCATGGGTCACGGGTGCTGATAAGGAAGATGGTTTCGTCTGGTATATGTTCTTCAGAATGAGATGGGGGGGAGTCTGTCGGGAGGGAGCAAATAAGATCCACGAAAACCAGTGATTTGGTCGACTTAGCAGTAGTGAACTCTAGGTCGAACTCCTGATGGATAACGATCCATTTGGAGTATTTGCCCCCTAGTAATTGTCGAGAAAGAATATATGTCATGGGGTTGCAATCCAAAACCACGGTTACAGTACGCAGCAGGATGTAGTGGCGGAAACGTTGCACAGCTTGTACAACTGCTAAAGCTAGCTTCTCGACGTGAGCGTAACGCGTTTCCGTGTCGAGAAGATTCCGCGATAGATAGTAAACAACGTGTTCGTTGCCATCGTCGTCCCAATGAAAGGGAACGTTCTGCTTTAAAAGACGCGTGAATCCTTTGGCCACTTCCGCGTAGTTCGGTATAAAGCGTCGTAGGAAGTTAGCTTTTCCCTGCAGACTCTGCAATTGATATAACGAAGAGGGTGATGGGAGATTGACAATGGCCTCGACCTTTAGGGGGTTGAGGCGAATCCCGTCCTTGGAGACTATGAACCCCAAAAGACGGCCAGAATCCACGCAAAAGACGCATTTATGAGGATTGAGCTGGATATTATAGCGTTGGCAGCGAAGGAAAATCTGGCGGAGGTGTTCTGGGTGGTCCTCTCGCCGAGCTGAGTGAGCTGGCAAATCGTCCAGATAAGGTTGAACGATATGGCGTATGTCATGGAACGCATAAGACATAGCACGCTGGAAAGTGGCTCCAGCGTTCTTCAAGCCGAACGGGAGCTTTTTGTAAGCGAATGTACCCCACGGACAGATGAATGCAGTCTTGTGTTGATCAGCGGGTAGAATATTTATCTGATTATACCCGGAAAAGCCGTCCATCACGGAATAAATCTCACTTCCAGCACATTCGTCAATGATTTGATCTATGAAAGGAGTGGGGTAATTGTCCTTTGGACAGGCCCGATTAATATCTCGGTAATCAACACAAACTCTAATAGTGCCCTATTTCTTATCTATAGGGACAATGTTGGAGACCCATTCTGTGAGTGGAATCGGGTAAATGAAGCCTGCGTTCAGAAGTTTTTCAACTTCTGCTTTAATGGCAGCGGCTTTGCGAGGATGCACCGGGCGCAGGCGTTGGCGCACGGGTTTCGCACCAGGATAGGTAGGAATCTCGTGCACTACATGTTGGGATCAATCCCGGGCATTTCCTCTCGAAAAAGGTCAGTATAAACTCGTATCTCATCAGGAGAACAAACTCCCACGTGTATGTTCTCAACTATCCCCGGTTTAACGGAGATGTTGATTGGAATGGTTTGAGTGATGTTGCTCAGGTTTCCCTCTGAAAGCACCTCATGTGTCAATATGGGCGTCTGGAGAGGTGGAGTGGGAACCTGAGATGCAAAACGCTCTAGACAATCTGACATTGCCCCCAAGCTAGGCATGAATGAGGAACGATGATGCCCATCGCTCCAAGGCAGGTCCTCGAGAGACATTGTTTCAACAATGGCTTCATTAGAAGGGAAAATCTCTTTAAGAGGATCAGGCGAGTCGGCCTCGCCGAGCCAGGGGGATTGAGAACAGATGTCTAAAGCCATGCTCAAAGGAGCATGCTGAGGAGGGGGAGGATCAGATGCGGCGATGATTTCATAGTAGTTAATCTCTACTGGAGTTAAGGGCATCGATTCTCCAAACTCAGCCACCTGCTCAGGCATAGGGATGAGCCATGGGTCGTCAGACCTAGAGATCATATTAACTTGAGCGATGTGTGGTGGTGGTGCAGGAAAAATACCCATGAGGACGGGGTCCTTGAAGAGACCGGGTCCTACACTGTCAGGGGGATTTGGGATCTGATCCACGTATGGAACGTTGTTCTCGGAGGTGGAGGTGAAGAAAGACAACTGATCCACAGTAACGATTTTTCCCTCGTGAGGGAACTTAATAAGTTGAAAGAGGGTGGATGGCACGCATAACATGGCGTGAGTCCAACTGCGGCCGAGAAGCATATTGTAGTTAAGCTTGGCGTCAACTACTTCTACTTCTACGTTGACTGTCTTCCCCTGAAAGGTAATCGCTAAACTCTCGAGAACACCCAGGGGTTTCGATTCCCGACCATCAAATGCCTCTAGGGCATTAGGAGATGATGAAAGGGCCGGAGAGCCAATGGCCTTCCAGCAAGTGGACGACATGACACAGGTAGAAGCACCTTCATCCACAACGTCCCTATGGATGTTAAGACCGTTGATCCCGACTTGAATAACAAGAGCGATCTGATGTGGAAGTCGGGGGGTAAAGTTCTCTAAGTCGAAGGTGAGAAGATTAGAATCAGTGGGATCGATCCCACCGATTGCAGACAACAAAGCTTTCCGTTGTGACGGGCAACTTTGAAGAACTTCCAATGCAGACATGGCAGAAGGCGCCCGTGCCAGATCCTCAACGATACTGTAGTGCTGAGCGGCATGGGCATTCGGATTGTAGGAAGATCTTCTTAGAACACCTTTAGAAGGTGGCCTCACAACAGGTTCGGCAGTAGGCTTCTCAATCTCCAACGAACCGGAGACAGGTGGGGGAGGTGGACCATCCACAACTGCCTTCCCAGGTGCCTGACGCGATTCGTTGTAGTCCTTCAAACGTGTAGAAATAGAGATAGGTGCAGCACCATTCATCATAAAGACCTGAGACCCAAATGGTGCAGATGGTGAAGGCTGTTCAACCATCTGGGTCTGTTGAGACGGGAACGGTTCTTTAAGAACTGCTGGAGTCCCTTTGGAGCCTTTTAGAAGTTGACTAACTTCAGATCGTCGTGGACAATCTTTTGTATAATGATCTCCTTCACAAATGAGGCAGGGGTACTTCTGTTTGCGTTGGGAACCATCCTCGGTACGAGGTTGGGACTCTGGCTTTGGGGCGTCGGATTTGGATTTACCTTTGCCCTTCTTTTTCCCTTTGGAGGCTTTCTCCGTAGGATTGGCCTGAACGACATTAACCTCCGCAGTTTTGCCAGAATCGGGAGGAGCGGGAGAAGCAGAATTATTGGATGAGTTGGACTTCTGCTTCCCATTCGAAGATTTCTTCGAATTCTGAGAGACAGAACCAATAACACCATCCACCGCTGGGGTAGGTGGAGCTTTAGAGGTTCTAGACAGTGGAGCATCAGGCAAAATATCATAAAGCGTGCCGGACTGAGAGTATACTAGATCCAGATATTGGGCACGCGCTATGGCTTGTTCTTCCGTCACACACACTCCCATAGCAATATCTTGAGCGATTTTGTTAACGAAGGAGGTGGTGAACCAATGAGTTAGTATCTGATCAGGTATATGAAACTTGATCAGTCTACGACGACGTCACCACTCATGAATGTGATCAGAAATGTGGGTGGCTTTGTCCTGCTTCAAAGAAGTTAGGAGGTGTGTCCCGGCTTCGTAGCGAACCGGTAACTGAAAGTGAGTCAGAAAAGCCATGGCTAATGTATTGAAATCTTGAAAGATGCCACGGGATAATTCAATATACCACTTAGCAGCAGCGCCAGTCAAAGTGCGTTGGAAGAGAGGTAGATGGATTGAATCATCCACCCAAGAGTTGGACGAACACCAAAGATGGTAAGTCTTCACATGAGCTTGGGGGTCCTCTCCAGCTTTACCCTCAAACTTGGGGCAATCACCGGGCACCATGATAGGAACCGAAGGCCAACAAGGATTGTGCAGAATTGGATCATTCGTCAATTTCGAAACATCCGGTAATTCCAAGGTAGCTAGAAATGGCAATGGCGGATTGGATGGCATACCTGGCCCTGGATAAAGACCAGTACCTGTACTCCACGCTGGTTGAGAATAACCTTGCCCCCAGGGGTTTTGTCCCGTAGGATTCTGACTGTAGGGGGTATAGGTCGTATATCCAGCTTGATTCGGTTGCTGGTAACCAGCGTACGGGGCTTGATAACCAGAGTATGGACCCTGATTGTAAGTTGGCCCTGTGTAAGCAGCATTTGGATTTGGCTGCTGAGTATAGGTGTAGTCGGGTTGCTGAGAGTAATAGTTAGAACCTTGGGGCTGGCTATAATTCGGTCGATATTGACCATGAGAATAGTAACCGCCTTAGGGTCGAGTGGGCTGCTGATACGTGGGACCCTGCTGAGCCTGATAATTAGGGCGCAGCGGTTGATTTGGCTGCGGCATTGAATAAGTCGGCTGTTGGGTAGGGTTGACAAGATGTGCAGGCTGGCCTGGCTGAACAGGCTGACCTGGCTGAGCGGGTTGCCCTGGATAAACTGGTTGACCCGGATAAACAGGCTGTGCCGGTTGTGCAGGTTGTCTTGGCTATTGAGCAGCACCAGGTTGTGTCGGATGGGCTGGTTGGCCTGGTGGAGGGACACCAGGTTGTGCCGGATTGGCCGGTTGGCCTGGTGGCAGGATACCGGGTTGTGCCGGATGGGCCGGTTGGCCTGGTAGCAGAATGGAGCCAGGTGGTTGCTGATAACCGGTTTGATCCGCAGCAGGACCATAAGATGGTCCTGGCTGATGTGCAACGTTGGGACCAAGAGGATACTGTGGTTGCAAAGGTTGAGAAGGTTGGACTTGCCCCCCAGGACTGTATACCGGCCCGGGTTGGTACCCTGGTTGACCTGTGAGTCCTTGAGGTTGCCCAGTTGGGACTCCAGGGAGAGGCTGCACGAGTTGACCGGAAGGGTTGTAATACTGTCCTTGCGGACCGTATAATGGCCCTTGCTGGCCTGGAGGGTAGCCTTGTATGGGCTGTCCCTGCGGGTCATAAGGATAGCCAGGCTGGCCCGAAGGTTGGCCTTGAAAAGGTTGTCCTTGCGGGTTGTAGGGCTGTCCAGCCTGGTTATAAGGTAAACCCTGAGCATGAAGTTGAGCCTCAGGAGCAGGTAAACGTAAAGGGTTCCCATGCTCATCGTACTGATATGGAAAAACGTACAGGGTGTACCATCCTGTGCATAATGCGAAAAATACGAGTGGTTGGGATCTTGAGAGGACTGTCCGACCTCGGGGTTCGACTGTTGCAGAGACAATCGGTACTCCTTCAGAGAGATGTTCTCCGACATAGCAGATGCTATGTAGATATCTTCGGGAAGGGATGTGGTCCTTACGGACTGGGTAGTAACGGCGGGTGCAAATGCGGCCACACAAACAGTGGGCATGGAGGGTACAGAAGTAACCTGAGGGGATGATGTAACGGGCGTCCGTGGAGACATCCCCAACGAAGGAACAACCGGCCTCGTAGAAGGAGCTGATATCCCCATAGATGCAGCGGCGGCAATGATCTGACCCAAGGATCTATTCCTGGCGGGTAATGAGGGACCAGGGGATGACATAACAGATGGTTCAGGGTTGTCTCCTGGAAATAATCTCCGAGGAAATAACTGGTAATCTTCACCGGAGGTGGGGATTTCCTCGCTAGATTCACTCATGATTGAGCCTGCCGCTAGATCTCGTAATAGACGGCGAGGACTAGGAGGAACAACAACAGCTAAAAAAGGCGAACCCGATGTAAGAGGAGGGAAATCTTTCCCTACTCCCAATCCAAACCAAGGGTCGGAAAAGGGCCAATTGAACTCAACTGGTCCTCCAAAGGGCTTCTCAGACAGAACCGGTCCCTCGTCGGGAAACTCGGAGACGATGGGCTGCTGAGGTTCAGCAGAGGACTGAGAAGCCTCTGATGAATCGTTCATATATGGACTACCAGTAGACAAAACAGGAGGTTCCGCCACTGTGACAACAATGACAAAAGATCAAGCACAACACACACGGGTTGAAAAAGAGTCAAGACACACAATCAAACGGCCAACAAGCAAAATCTAACAGGGCGTGTGATCGCGGGTGATTAATTTTACCACATTGAAACTTAGAAACTTCACCGTTTCATGTTTTAAGAGTCAAGAAACGGATAAAATGTGACTCTATCTCTTTCAATTTTGAAGCAAGCGTGAAAGGACAAACGCTTGGTGATCCTTTCAAATTTAAAGAGTCAAAAAAGATCAAATGACTACTCAGGAATACTAGGCAAAGGGTGTACCAAATAACTGTGAACTGCAATATACACCTTGGTTTCAAAAATGAAAGAGAAATCAACCAAGGACTTAACGTACGTGCAGGCAATCTCCTCGAATGCTGTGTCCGGTGTATCACGGATATAGGGCGGCAGATTCGGCTTCCTATGGATAAAGGATAGAAACCTAGTGGGGTCTCTCTTTATATACTCGACGGTACAGGGAGCACAAGTCCGTACTAGTGCTGTCTAAAGCCAAGAGGCGAACAACAGCTACTAGGTTTAAAGACGCCGAAACACGTCTCTAGCCTAGACCACTAAATGTTGCGTTAATGTTTCAATGCTGCCTTATTGTAAATTGAGTAAATTTTAATGTTTATCTTCAATTACGTTTCAGTTTTCAGGCCCTAGCGAGTGTGATGTCACAAAATCTCCTAAATGCACACTATATGCCACAGTATATCATTTCATTCGATGAAAGCTAACTACGAAAGGGTTGAGAGCTTTTCACGCAAATAAAATGATCAGAAAACAACCAACAAAGCCTCTAATGCAGCTAATGTAAACCAAAAACTTTTCTCTCAAAGTCACTAATCACTAATAACACCGAAAAGATTTTAATTTGCACTAACTAATCAAAAGCAAAGAGATTTTTTTTTCATATTTTCAATGTTTAATAGCAATAAGCACTAAACAAAATGAAAACTAATGAAGAGCAATTTGAGATGCGATAGTAAGAGAGAAAAAATGAGCAAATCACTCAATGACAAACACGCAATCAGACCTCAAATTGACAACACAGTCCCTCAAAACCAAAAGAATCCCAAAGACTCAAATGGACCATGTAATCTAGGCCCAAACGAGGCAAAGCGAAATTCGAATGAAGAAGAGAACAAACACTCAAATAACGCAATAAAGTGATAATCAATCGCTAAACGAATGTAAAGAAGCAATCACAAGGTCGACTGAACCGATAGAAACCCAAAACTCCCAAGGGAGGCTCGACACACAAGAGAACCTAGGTGCCCTAGGGCTAGAAAGTGAAATCGATGGAAACGGGCAAACACCCAAAGGACGAAGGTCACAGCCAGTCAAACAAGGCTCCAGAACACTCAAACAAACGAAAAAACAAGGCCAAAGTCACAGATCAGTCTCAGAAGGCTCAAAACACAGAAAACCCTAATACCTCACAGGATTGGCACGACTGTGAGGCTGAAATTAGTGCCAGAATGGAATTGGCACGGGTGATACACAAGCAACTTGCGCTAATGGGTGCGACTGTCAAGCTGAAAAGCGCGCCAGTCGAGTTAACTATGGGAAAAATAAAAAAGAGCAGTCCAGACACAGACCAGTGATGACAAGGCCAAACAAAAGCCAAACAAACATAAAAACAAACCCAAAGAGCTGACCAAGCAAGCAAGGTCAATAATCAACCGAAAAGACAAGACGACACTCCAAGCGTTCAGTGCATAAGCTAAACCGGAGATTGACTAAAGCAACGTTGATCTACTCCGCTAATGCAGAGCAAAAGCGTTTCGAAGGCTATCTGGCTAACTTCAGGCTCTGTCTGTAGCTTACAAAGCAGAACAACAACAAGCCAACGATCCCTAGTGGAGTCGCCAATTTGTTGTGGAGGTAAATCCCCTCTGCGGACAGAGGCGATCCCTACTAGCCCAGACTGGGTCTAGCAACAATCGTTCACGCTATAGTGCAGGTTCCTAATTGCAAATAAACCAACTAGCGATGAAGGCTTACCTGCAATCCAACGCTGTCGCTTGTAGAGAAAGTAACACTCCCGTTCCTTAGCTCTGGCAGATCACAATCCTCACGATCCCTATGATCGGACACCTGCACACGCCAGAAACAAAACAAACACAAACGTAAAATCCAGTGCATACAACTATATGTCAGTCAGAGAAGACATAACTCATGATCATTATCAAGAACAAGAGTGGAACCATAACCAATAGTCGCTTATCATTAATCAATCAAAAGAAGAATACAACCATAGCCTTGACGCTGAATTCTCCTTCGGAGGGTCGCCAACGGAACACGTCTCGAAAAAGCTTGTCGGGGATGAGACAAACCTCTCTCCTCGGATGTCTCGACAATGATCTCCTTGCTTGGATTTGGCCTTAAGGGAATGGATCAAAGCTCTTGCAGCATTAGGCTCTTGGGAACTTGGAGACTAGCTTGCAAATGAGATGAGCAAGCTTTTATAGATGGAGGAAGGAGAGTTGGGATCCCTATAATCATGGGATTGGCCCTATCCTCAAGGAAGCTTCCATGAGAGGTGGAAAACTACTTCCTCTACATGGAGATCCGGAGCCAAACCTCCCAACTCAAATTAGATACTAGTTCTTGGATTAGTTAGGACGAAACTTCCGCCATTTATTTTTTAAAAACACTCCTTAAAATGGCTGACACGAGTGCGACTCTGGGACAGAGCGCCAATTAGCGCGCCTTCTTTGAAGGATTTCCCCCATTGGCGCGGGTAATGAACTGGCTACCCGCGCCAATGCAAAAAGGGGTGTTTTTAGGGTTTTGCACAAGGAGTTGTCTTCAGGGAAATGATAGTACATGTTTAGGGGAATGCCATGAAAGTGTTTTCAAGTTATGTCACTGCTCACAGGTCACGGAATAAGCCCTCCAATTGTGCGGGATGGAGAATTGCAGGGACGGTGACAAATTGCTGTGTAACACAATGGTAATGCCCCTTGGTATCATAATTTTAGAGCGCAAAAGGCATACACGACTTTGCTTCTTCGTACCCACATGTATACACGACTTCTCTACACAAAAACTGCATATATACTAATTCTGGATGTATACGCGGGTTGCCTTCATAAAACCTGCGTATACATTGAGAAATATTTCCTGTATCATTTCTCTGGCACATACTAGAATTCCTTTCTCTGTCACATTTGAACTGACCTGTAGAAACATCATTTTTACATTTTTAACAAATAGGTTGCTATCAAAGGCAACTCATCAAGTAGGTTTCCATCAAGGACAACTTCATCAAGTAGGTTGCCATCAAGGACAACATATTGCATCATATTGCCAACAACCTCCCCCTTTGGACTTGATGGCAACCATGATGGTGTTTGATCACCACAGTAGATAGATACATTAATTTTTACATCTTTATTCAAACACCAAGATACTCTCCCCCTTTGACATCAAGGGCAAAGGGCGGATCAATACCAAATCAAGGTTTCTCTTTCCTTGTAGAAAGAAGAGCTCTGTAGATCTGATGTGTACTGAATTTACCATGCTCCCCCTAAGTTCATGCTGAATCTTCAGACAGATTTTTCAATGAAGTACTACATGACTCTATAACTCAACCAAATATGATCATTCCTATCACCAAGGACTCATACTTACATCAATGATCCAATCAAGTGGAATTACATATTTGACTCAACTTCCCAAGCAAGTGGGTTAACAAATTTTGACTCAACTACCCGACCAAGTGGGTTTACAAATTTGAACAAGTCCTTACATGACTGAATATAACAATTTTACATCATAGGTCTCAACATGACAATTTCATCAAATTACAGATATGACTTTTTATAACCAATACCAAAAGACCTCAAGGGAGAGATCATATTTCATAACCATCATAATGCCAACAATGCATTATTCACAACAAGGCTAGTGCTCCCCCTAAGCCTGAGCATCCTGAACATCTTCACCAACAAATTCATCGAGTAGATAATCAAAAATTAATATCATATCAGCAGATATAACCATCAACATCGGATCAAGAAATTTATTACTGTCAGCAGCATATCAGAAACTGTTCTTGAGTTTTCCTCGCCGTTTTTCTTATCAGAGAAAAACATACGCAACTGTGACCATTTGAACTCGCGTGTATACGCGGCTTTAGTTCATGAAACCCGCGTATAGAAAGTGAAATACATAAAATTTCACAACTCCATCTCCTCCTGGGTTTATACACTCTATACCTATCCTCTGTTGTCACATTATATGCACTATTAGAAATAAACACAACTAGAATTACCAAACCAACGATGGGAATCACCATATATTGCTCCCCCTTTGACGATACATTACTGATTCCTATAATGTATCTCACATCACTCCTGCAGTCATTATGAGAAGTAAACTTTAGAAGCGGATGACTGCAGTAGGGTCAATATTCTCTACGTTTTTGACCGGTGCTTCTTCTTTTTCCAGCTTTGCTTGAAATTTCTTATTGTGTGCTGGAACTTCTCCAATTTCTCAGATCTGTTTTTCATACTTAACCTGCAATCAGTGGCCTTATGCCCAAATGAGTTACAATAGAAACAACATCCATGAAAGCATCCTTTCTTTCTTGATCTATGCAATTCTTCAATAACCGGATCCCTTTCTTTTGGGAAATTATCATTATCCATGTACATGCCATGAGCACTTGCAGATCTTGATCAGAATCTTCTTCTTCCGCATTTGACAATCCATTATTATCTTCATTTGTATAATAACTCCTTCCGTTTTCAAGCTGCTTCCCTTTATCATGATTTTCTTTATAAGGACATTTAGCAGCATAATGACCAACTCTACCACAAGCAAAACACTTGAAGGGAAGCTTACCTTGGAATCTTCCAGTACCTGGTTGAAGTCTTCTCATAAAATTTGCTTCTTCTTCTTCTGATATATAACTTGATTCCTTGAGAACCTCCTTTTCCTTTTGCACAAGCCTTAAAAGCAACTTCTTTGACTTGTGAAGGAACTCCTCTTCTCATTTCAAAAGCAGTCAGGATACCATGTAGTTGAATAACAGTGAGATTTTGCGGATCTTGCTTTTTTTCAATCGCTGACATTTTTGACCCGAACTTTGAAGTTAGAGATCTCAATATCTTTTCTACTAAAGTCGAGTCTTTTATATCTTTCACCCATATTCCTCATAGAATTCACAATCTCATCTAATCTTAGGAATAAACTTGCAATACTTTCATCATCATGCATTCTGAAATTTTCATATTGCATTCTAAGAGTTTGAAGTTTGGCTTTTTTTACCTTTGCATCACCTTCATAGCTCTGAATGATCTTGTCCCATATTTCCTTTGTTGAATTTAGCTGCATCACTTTAACAAATTCTATTTCTAATAGGCTTCCTAATAAAGCATTGACAGCTTTGGCGTTTATTTCATATTTCTTCCTTTCTGCTGCATCTGTAGGAACACTTGCTGGATACTGATAACCTCCTTCCGCGATTCCCCATATGTCTGCTCCAAGACTTTGCAAATACACTCTTGTTCGTATCTTCTAGAATAATAGATTACTTCCATTGAACAGTGGTGGCCTTGTAGAAAATACTCCTTCATGACTTCCCATTGCGATGGATCTCCTTCAAGCGATCAAGCTTCTTCTGAAGGACTGGCTTTGATACCAATTGTTGGGAAAAATACTGAGGGAGGGGGGGGGGGGGGGGGTGAATTAGTGTTTATCTCAGTATTTATAACTCACTGTTAACTTTTACTTTTCCTTTACTGATTTCTATACGCGACTTTAATGAACCCAACTAGCGTATACACGCGGATATATTTAAGCAAACATGTGTATGTCCAGAGATCTTATTATGCAGATAATTCTTTACTTAGATCAGTGCATCATTCATTCATCATATGTTTAGTAAGTAGTAAAGCATGTGCAATAAGAACAAAATAAATCATCACACATAAGCAACACACATGAACACCAGGATTTAAGGTGGAAACCCAAATCTGTCCTCTTCTTCCATGCACTAAAGTTTGATGACCCAACTAGCTTGTTGCTCTCTTTACAATAAGTCTTCTTAAAAAATTTAAGTAAGGTCATAGATACTTAGTTGAGTAGAGTGGCTTGCAGCTTCCTTGATGATGATGAAGATGAAGTTAGGAGCTTCTTCTACGATTGAAATCTCCAATGTAGGTGTTCTTGGATCCTTGATGATAAATGATATATTCAAAAGATGATGTCCTCTTCTAACAATGTCTTGAATGTAAATCTTTGATGGCAAAGATTATTTTCTTGAATGAGTTGATCCTTTGAATGAGATAGCTTGAGAGTCTTCCTGGTAAACTTATTTGTCTTTTCAACGCAAACTTTGATCTTCGCTTCCTGGAGTGTCTTCTTGTCAAGTAGCCCTTGTGTTTTAAGCTTAGCTTTGAAACGATGTTGAGAATTTAGAGGGCCGGTGATTAATTCAAATTCTCTTCTTGATAATTACTTGTCAGCTTACTTGAGTTACTTATGTCTTCTCTTCTTTAGCTTATTTAGTCTTTCATCAAGTGAATTATCAAAATACAAAAGACACAAAGTTAGGCTCTTCGAGACAGGGAAAAACCTCTCCCTCCTTGAGAGGAAAATCCATAAGGAATTATTCTTATAGATCTTCAAATGACAAGTACCATGACCAAGATTCAAACCCTTGACCTATGAATGCTTCCAAGACCTTGTCACTTTTTCTTTATCTGCCTCCAACGCTAATCATTCATTTCTGCATCAACTTGCACTGATCTGCACCAACATTAGAGAACTCGATCTCTAATTTTATCTTCCTTGATTCTTTGTTTATCAAAGGACTCCTTCTTCCTTGATATTCACTTGAGATATATTATTGTCTTTTGAGCACTAAAGATAGGAAGGTAAATCTCAGATTTACCTTCCTTCTATTCTCTCACTTTCTATTTTCAATATGCAATACATTAAACTTCAAGCTATTAACTTCGCAATACATATCACAGTATATGATATTACTGTTGTCTTAACTTCGGATATACAAACATCACTGTAGCCTTGACTTTGCATATAGACCTTACAACGTTGTGATATCCGCACCTCAATCCGCACTATTCTCCTGTCCTTGGACTTTCGCACTTAATCCCAGACTAGACCGCAACTCCTTATATTAATCACATTCGTTGCTTCCGGATGCTTCACAAGACAGATCCGCATCCACTTCTTCAATACGTATTTAATCCAAACTTTCTCATGTTGTTTTTATCACATATAACTCCGTATGTCCTTGCTTATTCGCACTGTTATTTCAGAGCAATCCGCAAAACCCTTGTGACATAATGATCCACGAACTCTTCAATATATAGTGCTCTGATTCTACTTTTAGGCCGACCCTACAACAATCTTGTAGGCCAACTTCACTACTGTATTTAAGCCGACTTCATCACTGATTATAGGCCGACTTTATTACAGCATAAACATTAGGGGAATTTTGAGGTCTAAAATGTGCCTCTTAAGAAAAATGTACAACCAAAATAAACTTTATAAGAACCAATAGGATTCAAGATGATGATGTCAACCATGGGAGATGATTCACCATTTTTAGATTAAGAAAGTAAAAAGATTAAAAAATAATAAAATAATAAAACTACTTTTTCAACTCGTATTTTAAACTTATCTCCCCAAGTTTTTTCTCAAATTTCGAGCAGGAGTACTCATTGGATGCAAAATTTAATTCCGCATCCAAGGAGTACCGATGTTGCAGACTTTTGATGGACCCTGCTACTTGAAAATAAGAAACAATGTTCCACCGAGTTTTTGGGAGGGGGAAACGCAGGAGCAGAGATACGCACAAGGGGGACGTATATAAGCAACTCCAAAATTTAGGGAAATTTCGGGGAAACGGGGGACGTCAAAGCCATAAATATTATAAAATTATTAAAAAATTAATATATGAAAATAAAATAAATAAAATAAAATCCCAACAATATGTTAATAACTAAATTATTAGATCGTAAATCTTATTAATTATGAAATGCACATCTAAATATGATCATCATTTTGTACTAGACTATTGTGAAGTAAAATTATCATTTGACATTTATGCAATCATCATTGTAAATCTAAAAATAAATTAGTAAATTGAATCTATCGTCTGATATTATGCAATGTTCCATCTAAATTCATCATTTGGCAAGTGGCATTAATATTATGTAAGGTACATCTAAATTAAATTCATCATTTTACAATTGAAACTACGCAATGCACATCAAAAATTAAATTCATCATATGACAATGACATTTGAAGTCTAAAACAACCATAGAAAACTGAACTAAAAATAAACATAGAAAGCAGTGAAATATAAAAATTGTTTTTTTAATTGTTATTAGCGAAAAAATTCGGGGGACGTGTCCCTGCATCCCCTCGTCCCCCCCCACAAGAGAGACACTTCGTCACCAGAAAAACGCCTCCCTAGAGTTTCCCTAAGTTTTCCAAAAAAGGAGATGTGGGGAAAGTTCCTCCAGGAGTTTCCCCATCTCAGGAGCGTGGGGGAGCGGGGAAGCGCGTCCCCCACCCTGGGGGACGCGTCCCTATGGAACACTGATAAGAAATAAATGAAAAAACGTGATTGCAATAACGTTTTTCATGTATTTCTTATTTTTCATGTAACAGGGTTCATCTAAAGTATGCAACATGGGTACTCCTTCGATGAGGAATTGAATTTTGCATTCAACGAGTGTTACCGCTCGAAATTTGAGTAAACCCATAGGGATATAAATTGAAAATACGATTTGAAAAAGTAGTTTTTTCTTTTTTCCCTCTAAAATTTGATGATGTAATCTAATCTTATTTTATTATTTCCACTATTATTTTATAATTTCCTTAGAAGGCCCATTTTAGACTTCAAAATTCCCCTAATGTAAGGTTATCTTCCAGCGTTGAATGTGGGCTGTCTTTAAGACATTCTACCACAGTTTTGTAGCAAGGTCTTGGAGCATTTTCTAGCTACTTCATGTGCATGACACTTGATTATAATTATGACCAGAAGACAACCCTAATAGACATCAAGAAGAAGTCTATTGACCTATAATAAAATCTCGCTCATGAAACCCATGAAGCAAGTACAACAAAAATGCGTTTTATTATCTTTGTCTTCTTCTTTACATAAATACATAATTACATGGTCAATATGAAGACCGATCCTAGTTACACTTTTCAACAATTGTCTCAAAGGTTTCACTTGTAGGACCCCTGCTAGATTGTGTGGCAACAAGCCTCATATCTTGCTTGGAGTTTGGCCAACTCTTTACTCAATAATTCTACCCATGCTTGGTTCGGTGTCCAAGTCTTTGGTGTAGTATTACTTCGTGCCTAGCAAAGGGATGTTTTCTCTATCCAGCACCATCTACTTAGCAAGGCCCTCAACTTTCTTTTTCTCAAAATAAAACTCGGCCATTTTAGTCACCTTGATTAACAACTCACATCTTCCCTTTGTTCGATGAGAGACAAATCTGCTTGCTCGTTTTGCACTTGCCTTGCATTATGTGAATGTGTCTCAACTACTCAAGCCTTGCTCTTGAGCACAAGGTTTGTCCGCCTTGGAAAGAATGGTCCTCTCGTGCTTGATGGTTCATGCCTTAGCCAGTTTATTTGTGCCTGAATTCCTCTTTTGGCAACAATTCCTTTCCTTAACAATAACTTCCTTTTCTTAGTTACACTTTATTTAGTCGAACTTCCAGCCTTCTTCACTCTCTGACTTGACCTGCAAAGGAATACAACAATTTGGGATCCAATTTTGGATCAATGGTAGGGGTTGTGTTCTCATAAAATACATGAAATGTAAAATTGATCCTGTTAGTGAAGGCGATGAATGCCAGTTAACAAGAAGGATGGACAAAATCTTGAAAGTGTGCAGATGAAGGGAATTATTATGATTGCATTTCCAATTTACTATAGTAGTATTTGGAAGGTATTTTGAAAGCATACAAACATAAATACTAATTAAATTCTTAGAAACTAGTTCATAAATTTATTTGCTAGTAAAATGAATACGCCAATGATAAAGATGCCCTTGTGTGTGAACAATGACTTCATCCCAGCAGCAACTATTATATGAAATAAGCTTCTGCTCTCAGTAGTCTTCAGCTTCTGTTGTGTTCTGTTAAATAAAGAAGAAATGCATTTGTTAAATTATGTTAGAGCTATTGGATAGATGGCAGTGATTTGCTTAATTGGCAAAGTCTTATCTTTTGTTAGTTATCTATTAGTGTAACTTTGTTACTTCATGGTGCACAGTTTCAAAGGGAGATACCCAAAAATTTTGCCAAATATGCAGCAAGTGAGTTATGCCTTACTCTTCTTTGTTAGTATTTAATTTAATAATTATCTTCGTGTTTAATATTTCTGAGCACTGGGAAAATTATCAAAAGATTTAGATCGATTCAGTTAACTGAATATTTTATGTCTAAGCTATACTGATCAATTGCATTTGTTCTTGAATACAGTTGGTGGAGTTTACTTTGGTCTGGAATCTATAATTCTATCAAAATATTTTCCTGATCAACAAGATTAGTAGCATTTTGACCAGAATCTTTGTCCCATCCAAAAAGTTTCCGGACTCCGATCTAATTAGACACCGTTATTTTTTCCTTTTCATACAGAAGGTACCGTTTATTTTTTCAATGAGAATAGCAATTCTGTGACCTGTCAGTTTCTTGGTTTTGAGCACAGCTATTTCTCTTCCCTAAATAGTTTGTCTACAATCATACGTTTATGAGAATCTCATGTGCACAATATCCTTCGTGATGGGTCTACACGAACGCATAGGCATACAATACTACTTTTTGTGATGAGTGGCTGTTATTAATGGGTGGCCATTATCACTGGATTATCAGTTACGAGTCATGACTGCTGAAAGTAGTGTTTTGTTTAAAACACTTAAAAAGTGGATATATGAGTTTGCCATGTAGAAGTACACTTTTTATAGAGTCGGAAGATGTCAAATTTTTGTGACAGAAAGCATTGCTCATTCAGAACGGTATGAAAACTTGTACTTGAATAACAAAGGCATTAGTTTGAAACTAAGATTCAAGAAGAGCTGGAAATCTCTGCTTTGGTTTGGCTTAGCATTTAGTTCTCTGTACTATAAAATTATGCACACACAATATTGTACAGAAAAGTCACCGAGAGGAGGTGATTATTATTCAATGTGTGTAAAATGAGATACACAAATAATATTTGTCGTGGGAGACATTTTGGTGGAAACCAACATTATGTAACTAAAAGCGTCTAGGAATTATTTACATGTCACTTTTCTTTGCCACTAAGTCAATAGTATTATGTAGTATAAATACATTATATTATGCCTGTTATACTAAGTCACCTGACATGGGAACACGGGACACGCGGGACATGAGGGTTTGAGTGTCTGACACGGGCACGCTGACCCCTGGTAATAGGACACAATATATATATATATATATATATATATATATATATATATATATATATATATATTAAAAATTAGATATTTCTTACACAAATTCTGATTCATGATACAAATTCAAACATAGATCTAGATCTAAGTTTTACAAAGTAACATGCATACAAATACAATTGTGACAAATTCATCAATGATCCAATAGGAGAAATACAAGTAACTTCAAACTACAATTTTTTCATTAAGTCATCAAAATCAAAATGTGTTACATAGGTAGTAGCTATGCCAATGGCAAATAGAAATAGCAAATACAAAATAATTACAAGCCTCAAGGCAATAGGTAGCTCATGAGTCATCAATCATCATCATCAAAATCAACATCATTGTCATCATCATGGTCACCACTGCTGCCCTCTGCTGCATCCTCCTCTGTATCCAATGTCATCTCTACATCTATTGGCGTGGAGGATGACCCCTCAACAGTATCACCATCATCAAAAGTGATGGGCTCTAGCATTGGCTCATTAAGATCCAAGTTGGCCAATGCCAACTAAACACTGTTGTCCAAACCCATATCATTAGGAAATACATCCCTCGTCTTTCTCTTTCCCTTCAACTACTCATCCCTCTGCTTGTAAATAAGATGAAGGTTGGTGTGCACATACACCATTGTCTCTGCCCTGGATTGCTCTAGCCTGCTCTTCTTGACACTATACAAATTCTCATATGTGCTCCAATTCCTTTCGCAACAAGAGGATGAAGTCACCTGAGAGATGAGCCTCGTGGATAACTGCGGTAGAGGAGAGCTTGTTTCCCCATGAGTTTCCCACCAAGAATAGGGCTTCTTAGCTCTCCTGTCTCTAATCACATCATATCCTGATTGATGGAAATACTGAGAGGGGGGTGAATCAGTGTTTCTTTTCAATTGTTAATTATTGCCAGTTAGATTCTTCACAATTAAAGACAGAGAGGTGTATAATGATAATATTAAGGATTAATATGAATTTCAATTCCCTTTCTAATAATAGTATACAATAGATGAGTGAGGGCACCAACCCTTTTAATGAAACAGGCACCAACCTGTTGCCAAGAACCAACTTGGACTTTGATGAGGCTCCGACCTTTAGGGCTTCGACCCTATCTTCTCAAGGCACCAACCTTGTGTTTAGGAGCTCCTACTCCAAGGACACCAATCCCTCAGTCACTTTTAATAGAAGATGTGTGATATACTTACTTGACTGTCATCAACAAGATTCTTCACTGTTCAACCCTTCTTGATTTTGGCTTCACTATTTCTTCACTGTACTTTGTCCATCATGTGACTTCACTGCTGCAAACTTAGTTCATAGTCCTGGAGTGACACCAAGATCCAACTATGTCACAAGGATCAAGCCACTGTACTTGAACCCTCCTTGACTATGCCAAAGAGTAAGTAATGTAATGAGCAATTTAAGGAAGATTGTTGCACCAATTGTATGCCCAAGTCACAAAGAAATCACAATCCACAAGCGATATCAGAACCAAGATCTTCACTGTTCACTGTTCACCGCTATTTCTTACACCTTTTTCAAAAAACTGTGATCAATACCAGCTAACTGTTCCAAACTCCTGTAGGTGACCGATTTGACTGTGGTGAGCTCTTGTAGCTTATCCGAATAGAAAGTGATATTATCACAAGTCCAAGGGTTAGATAGCCCTGTAGTAGCTTAATCGAGGTCTGTTCCAGCACTTCTCACAAGTCCGAATTTTTTGTGACTGCGCTGTGATCAATCCGAGTTAATTTAACAGTTTTGAACATAACAAAAAAATCTGAGTCTTTAATTGTTCCCACAAACAGATCTGCGGTTCTTATATTCGGATTTTAACCCAACAAACAAGTCTTCGATATGTCTTATGCTTTCTTCAGTTCACGAGTTGTGAACTTGATCTCCTCGATGTATAATCCTTGATCGAATTGATGATTTGAAAATGAAGTTTCAGTCTTATATTTATAGTGATTTTCGACTGGAATGAAGTGTCACATCTTTTGGAGGGAGGCCGACATGAAACTGTGAGTGTAGGTCGGCTAGATAAAAAATATATTTTCTTAAACTAAAAAATCCAATATCTCACCAACCGCTAGGAGTTTTAGGGCAAGTAAAGGCTCATTGGAAAGAGGAAAAAATCCTCTTTGAGATGGTCTAGGTCCCATTGAGAAAATATGCCTCTAAGGTGACAAAATTTATTTTTCTTTGTTACTGTCCTTAAATTTTATGCATAAAGCTTTTGGGACAGCATGAGGAATGATTGGGACAATATGACTTCTCCATTGTTTGGCTTCTTCATCATCATAGGATCATGTAGGATATCCATGTCATCCAATAATAGTGTAGTGATATGTCCTAGTGCAGCCTTCATCTTAGTCAGATTCATATTGACATCAATGACAATTTGAATTAACAATCTCCCCCTTTGTCATTGATGACAATATTCTTGCCCTTTCAACATTTTCTCCCCCTTTGTCATCAATGGCAAACGGGGTGCCCAAGTACTCCCCTTATCAAGCTTCTCCCCCTAACATATTGTACATGCTGCGTGATTTAATGTGATGCAAGAGCAATGACTCCCATATTTTGGAGAAGATACTCAAATGCTTCTCGTGGAAGGGGTTTTGTAAAGATATCCACAATTTTCTCTTTTGTATTGACGTATTCCAACCTGATATTGTGTTCAACAACTTGTTCACGGAGAAAGTGGTATTTGATTGGAATATGTTTGGTCCTTGAGTGCATTACTGGATTCTTTGAAAGACTGATGGCGCTAGTATTGTCACAAAAAATAGTAATTGGTTGCTTAGTTTCTATGTTGACATCCTTCAAGGCTTCCTTCATCCATAGAATTTGTGTACAACAATCAACAACGGCTATATATTCGGCTTCAGCTATAGAAAGGGATATAGATGATTGCTTTTTGTTGAGCCAAGATACAAGACAATCTCCCATAAAGAATGCATTTCCACTGGTACTTTTTCGATCATCCACGCTTCCGGCCTAATCAGCATCAGAATAAGTTGTCACAATAAGAGTTGAACTCTTAGGATACCAAAGACTGAAATCAATCGTTCCTTTCAGATATCTGAGAATTCTTTTCACAACTACTAAATGGGTTGTTTAGGACTTGACTGAAATCTTGCTACCATTCCTACTGCTTCCATAATATCTAGTCTTATAGCAGTTAAGTATAGGAGAGCTCCAATTATTGACCTGTAAAGAGTTGCATCTATGAGAGGGGTATCATCATCTTTGCTTAATTTACAATCTGTGGTCATCGGTGTGCTCATAGGTGCACAATCTTCCATCCCATATCTTTTAAGCATGTCTTTAAGATATTTTTCCTGAGATATAAACATGCCTGCAGAAGTTTGAGATATTTGCAACCCAAGAAAGTAAGACAACTCACCAATCATTGACATCTCGAATTTTTTGGACATATTTAGAGCAAATTCATGGCTCATTTCTTCATCATTGCTAGCAAAGATTAGATCGTCAACGTAAACAAGATTGATCAGAAGTTTTCCCTTGTCCATCTTCATGTAGAGATTGCTACCTGCCACTCCCTTTTTGAAACCTTCTTGTTGCAGATAATGATCCAATTTTGCATACCATGCTCTAGGGGCTTGTTTTAATCCATACAAGGCCTTTTTTAGTTTGCATACAAAGTCTTTTCCTTCAACAAGATCAAATCCTTCTGGTTGCTCCATGTAAATTTCTTCCTTGAGATCTCCATTCAGGAATGCTGATTTTACATCCATTTGATAAACCTTGAATCCTTTTGAGCAAGTAAATGCTAAAAACATTCTTATGGCTTCTAATCGAGCTACTGGTGCAAAGGTTTCTTTGAAGTCAATTCCTTCAATTTGCGAGTATCCTTTGCAGACAAGTCTGACTTTGTTTCTGATGATTTGTTCATCTTTATTCATCTTGTTTTTGAATATCCATTTTGTTCCAATTATATTTTTATCTTTTGGGCGAGGTACTAGTTCCCAAATCTCATTTTTTTCGATTTGAGACATTTCCTCTTCCATGGCCTTTATCCAATAAGGATCTTTGCTTGCTTGAGAAAAAATTTCAGGTTCTATTAAAGATAATAGAACAACATCATCTTTTCTTGGGGTGTTTATCATCCTTCTTCGAGTTTGAATTCCTTCATCTATATTTCTGATGACTTGTTCTTCTGGATGATGTCTTTGAATAAACTTGATCTTAGAGGGAGTTTGTGAAGGTTCACTTTGGGGTTCTCCTCTTCTTTATCAGATTCTTCTTTCTCACTTTGTTTAAAGAAAGGCTCAACTTCATGATCTTCAATTCTTTTTTCTGGAAGGCCTTCATCAATCTTCACATCAATGCTTTCCACCATTCTTCGTAGACGATTGTTATAACATTTGTAAGCTTTGCTCCTAGTGGAGTATCTAAGAAATATTCCTTCGTCAACTCTATAATCAAATTTACCTGGTGAGTCGTCATTTATTTTTATGAAGCATTTGCTTCCAAAAACCCTAAAATATTTTACTGAAGCAGGTCTTCCTTTCCATAATTCATGAGGAGTTTTTTGATTGTTTGGTCTTAGTTGAGTTCGATTTAAGGTATAAACTGCGGTTCCAACTACTTCTCTCCAAAATTTTGGTTGTAAATCAGCTGCTAGTAGCATTGTCCTTGCCATATCTTGAATGGTTCGGTTCCTTCTTTCAACTACTCCATTTTGCTGAGGTGTCCTAGCAGTGGAGAGTTCTCTTTCAATTCCATGCTCTTTACAAAATTCATCAAATTCTTTTGAGGTGAATTCTCCTCCTCTATCCGTTCTAAGACATTTAATCTTAGAATCTTTCTCATTCTCAATGAGAGGCTTAAGATTCTTAAAACATTCAAATGCTTTGGATTTATATTTTATGAAATATATCCACATCATTCTTGTATAGTGATCAATAAATAGAGCAAAGTACCTTTCACCTTGAAGAGCTAGAGTTCTAGTTGGCCCACAAAAATCTGCATGAATAATTTCCAAAGGTTTTGATGTTGAGAACTCCTTAGTTTTGTGGCTAGTTCTGGTTTGCTTTCCATGTTGGCATGGGCCACATACAACTTGATTTGGCTTGCACATTTTAGGAATGTCCCTTATTGCTTTAATTTTGCTGATGTTGACTAGGTTATCAAAACTTGTATGCCCCAATCGCTTGTGCCATAACCAACTTTTATCTGTTTGACTTAAGTAACATTTATCTACTTGGATTCTACTAAGAATGTAGACATTGTCTGGTGTTCTTATTCCTTTCGCCACAAGTTCTCCTGAGGACGAGTCTTTTATTTCACAATTTTTTGTACTAAAGACAACATTATGTCCTTGGTCACAAATCTGGCTGACACTTAAGAGATTGTGTTTGAGCCCTTCTACCAACAAGGTATTTTGATCCTTTCCTTGTCCATTAACAAGGGTAGCGGTTCCTTTTCCAGTGATTTTAGCGGATCCACTTCTGAAGGATACGTTTCCATTTTTCTTGTTCAATGAGATAAAACTCTTTTGGTCACCTGTCATATGTCTTGAGCATCCACTATCTACAAACCAATGATTTTCTTCGCTGTGAGCACACAGAGCTAGGCCACATTTATTAGTTTTGAGATTTACGCTTTTAGTTTTTCCTTTTTGAGAGCGCAATTTTGTTCATTATGATCATAATTATCACATAATGAGCAAGATGGATCAAACTTAGCCAAAGGTTCAAAGGAATTGTAAGTTTTGATTTTCCCTTGCTCTTTAGGACCACGTAGTTGGTTTGTTTGATTGTTCAATCTTGGTGCTTCATTCTTATGAGTCTTGCAATGCTTAGATTGATGCCCAAAGTTTTTACAATAGTAACAATACCCAAGAAAAATAGTTTGATACCTGTTGTAGTATCCATAGCTTGAACCAACATTTTTCCTCGGAGTTGCTCTTTCTTCAATTCTTGGTTTTGAAATTGGACTTTGTTCCTGACGAGATGAATTTTCTTCTCTTGGATGGCAAGAGAGTACGTCAGCATAACTTCTAGCATTATTCTTTGTACTTGATGATTCTCCTTTGAAACTAATTCCAGACTTATCATGTTGAGGTTTTTGAGTATTAAGAATGTTGTCAAGAGCTAGAGAGGTCTGCCAACTCCTTTTGACTTGCTTTAATTCCTTTCTTAGAGATATTATTTCAGCTTCACATTTTTCATAGATATCATCCTTCTCACATGAGGTTTTTGAGTATTAAGAATGTTGTCAAGAGCTAGAGAGGTCTGCCAACTCCTTTTGACTTGCTTTAATTCCTTGCTTAGAGATATTATTTCAGCTTCACATTTTTCATAGATATCATCCTTCTCTTTTAGCTTAATGTTCAAGAAGTCTTTCCTTCTTTTTGCTTCCTCTCTTTCTATTTTGAGGGAAATTATCTTCTTTTGTAGATTCTCATTTTCTTCAATGGCACTCATTAGCAAACTATCCATGTTTCTTTCATCTTCCAGTTCTGAGTCATCATCATTTTTAAATGCCATGAATAACGCTTCTTTGCTTTCAACATAATTACTTTCCTCATCTGATTCATCATCACTTTCTTTGTGATGACACACATTTCTAGTTGATTTCTTTTTTATGACTACAAATTCATCTTCATTAGACTCATCTTGTTTGGAGAAGAAGTTCTTCTTATTAAACCCTTTCTTTTTGTACATCATTTTTTTAGAGTCCTTTTCATCATCACTATCATGTTTATGAGGACATTTTGGAGTGTAATAACCTATTCTTCCACAATTGAAACAAATAAGAGGGTACTTACCTTTTAGCTTAGATCCCCTTTTTAGTCTTCGTACAAATTGAGCTAACTCGTTTTCAGTATCAGATTCATCGTTGTTGCAATTCCATCCTTTTCCTTCTTTTGCAGATCTTGAGGCTTTGAAAGCTGCTTCTTTGAAATTTGGGCTCCCTTTCCTCATCTCATAGGCAATAAGAATTCCATGAAGTTCATCCATCTTGAGAGTATCTAGGTCCTTCATTTCTTCTATGGCACTTGCTTTGGAGTCAAATCTGTCAGGAAGCGATCTCAGGATTTTTTGAACAATGGTGCTTTATTCAATATTTTCTCCTAGTCCTTTAAGAGAGTTAACCACTTCAGCTACTCGGAGGAAGTATGATGCAATATCTTTTTCATCATCCATTTTCAGACTCTCGAATTGTCTTCTATAGGTTTGAAGCTTTACCTTCTTAACTTTGGAGTCCCCATCATATAGAGAAACCAACTTCTCCCATACTTCTTTGGCTAAATCACAATTCATGACTTTCATAAAGTCAGAATCGGTAATTCCACTAGTGATGGAATTTAAAGCTTTGGCATTAGCAATGTAGGCTCTTCTTTCATTTGGATCAGTTGGAAGACCTGCGGGAGCTTTGTACCCATCCAAAACAGAGTGCCATACTTCAGGGCCAAGAGACATTAAATAGTAGGACATCCTCTTTTTCCAAAAACTAAAATTTGTTCCATCAAAGATAGGCAGTTTCCTTGTTGCTTCCATGTTCTTCATTGTGCCTAAGAATCCTTCTTCCAGCTGTTAGGCTGATAATGAAGAAGCTGGCTCTGAAACCAATTGTTGGAAATACTGAGAGGTGGGTGGATCAGTATTTCTTTTCAATTGTTAATTATTGCCAGTTAGATTCTTCACAATTAAAGACAAAGAGGTGTATAATAATAATATTAAGGATTAATAAGAACTTCAATCCTTTTTAAATAATAGTATACAATAGATGAGTGAGGGAACCAACCCTTTTAATGAAACAGGCACCAACCTGTTGCTAAGCACCAACTTGGACTTTTGATGAGCCTCCGACTTCTAGGGATTTGACCCTATCTTCTCAAGTCACCAACCTTGTGTTTAGGGGCTTTTACCCCAAGGACACCAATCCCTCTTATCTTCTTTTTAATAGAAAATGTGTGATGTACTTACTTGACTGTCATCAACAAGATTCTTCACTGTTCAACCCTTCTTGATTTTGGCTTCACTATTTCTTCACTGTACTTTGTCCATCATGTGACTTCACTGCTGCAATCTTAGTTCATAGCCCTGGAGTGACACCAAGATCCAGCTATGTCACAAGCATCAAGCCACTGTACTTGAACCCTCCTTGACTGTGCCAAAGAGTAAGTAATGTAATGAGAAATAGAAGGAAGATTCATGCACCAATTGTATGCCCAAGTCACAAAGAAATCACAGTCCACAAGCGATATCAGAACCAAGATCTTCACTGTTCACTGTTCACTGCTATTTCTTACACCTTTTTCAAAAAATTGTGATCAATACCAGCTAACTGTTCCAAACTCTTGTAGGTGACCGATTTGACTGTGGTGAGCTCCTGTAGCTTATCCGAATAGCAAGTAATATTATCACAAGTCCAAGGGTTAGATAGCCCTGTAGTAGCTTAATCGAGGTCTGTTCCAGCACTTCTCATAGATCCGAAGTTTTTGTGACTGAGCTGTGATCAATCCAAGTTAATTTAACAGTTCTGAACATAACAAAAAAAATCTGAGTCTTTAATTGTTCCCACAAACAGATCTGCGGTTCTTATATTCAGTTTTTAACCCAACAAACAAGTCTTTGATATATCTTATGCTTTCTTCAGTTCACGAGTTGTGAACTTGATCTCCTCGATGTATACTCCTTGACCGAATTGATGATTTGAAAATGAAGTTTCAGTCTTATATTTATAGTGATTTTCGACTGGAATGAAGTGTCACGTCTTTTGGAGGGAGGCTGACATCAAACTGCGAGTGTAGGTCGGCTAGATAAAAAATATATTTTCTTAAACTTAAAAATCCAATATCTCACAAACCGCTGGGAGTTTCAGGGCAAGTAAAGACTCATTGGAAAGAGGAAAAATTCCTCTTTCAGATGGTCTAGGATTCATTGTGATAGGCTGCCTCCAAGATGACAGAAACATAATTTTCTTTGTGACTATCTTAAATTTTATGCATCAAAAGTTTGAGACAACATGAGGAATGTTTGGGGCAGCGTGGCTTCTTCATTCTTTGGTTTCTTCATTGTTATTAATGCCATCATAGGATCGTAGAGTCATTATGTAGGAGTGCAACGTTCATGTAGCATCATGTATCAACAATGTCATCATATACTAATGCAGTGATATGTCATAGTGCAACCATCATCTCAGTCAAAGTCATATTGACATCAATGACAATCTGAATTAACAATCCTGCACATCAACCAGTGCCAGTAGAAAACTCTGTAAAGACATCCTCCACCTCATCAAGGGATGCTCTACTCTAAAAAATCCGCCTCAATGCATCCTTCCTCCCCTGTGAAATTTCATCATCCATGTGAGGAGGGAATCTGCGGGAAGGTCCACCATACATCCACTCATGATTGTGGTATTTTGGGTTCAATGAGTGAGCCAAACAATGCAAAGGTGTGCAATTCTTGTCCCATCTGTTGACAAGAATATCATGTATGGTGGTGAAGAAGGCCTCAGATGATGTCTCATACTTGGGCACTCAATCTGTAAAATAATGGTGCTCACAGACTTTATCATGGAATCCCATTCCTCATAAACCTATCCTAGGATGGGTTGGTCTATATATGCAAATCGTAGCAAAGCAAAGATAGGGTCCATGATCTTAATAAGTAGATCTACCCTCTCCCACCAAGCATCATCTAACACTGTGTCCTTCACTCTTTTTGAGGCTGCTTGATTTGTCTTCCTCCAAAAAGACCAAAAATATGAAATAACCATGGCTCCAAGAGTGGTATTGACCTCCCTCAACCTCTTCAACATGATGAATGAAGAGGCAAACCATGTATTTGCAATCTTCAACAATGATAGATTGGTGTACTCCTTGTAGATTGTGAGGGCATTTATATGATTTTGTAGAAAGTTGCGGATATGTCGTGCATCCTCAATAATACTTCCAATCCAAAGCACATCAAAAGCAATAGATTTAAGTGCTAAATTCAAAGAGTGGACAATGCAAGGTGTCTCAAATACTTGTGGATATTTAGCTTCCACAATTATGCCAACAACCTTGCAAACATGTGCATTATCTATAATGATTTGCACACAAGAATCAACGCCTACATCTTCAATCAATTTAATGAACAACTCACCCATATATTGTGCATCCTTGTATTGTCCAAGTGCATCCACTGACTCAATAGAAACTAGACCATTCAAGGAGGACACCATGAAGTTGATGAGTGGGTGGCGTGCTGGATTTGTCCATCCATCAGAAACAATACTAACCCTAGATGTTGGCCATGCTGATTTAATAGGTTTAAACATTTTTTCCACCTCTTTCTTTGCCTTAGTAAACAATGTGGTTCTAAGCTTCTCTAACCCAGGAGGCACATAACCTGATGGAGCCCCTTGACTTAGAGCTTGGCACATGTCAATAAATAAAGGTGAGCGTGCAACATTAAATGATATGAAATTCTGATAGAAAAATAATGTAATGATGAGATCCAACTCTTCCCGTTTCTCTTTCTGGAAAATCTTGTCCATTGGACCAAGTGCCACTGCCTTTATTTTTGCTGCTTGTCCCCCACCAAAACTCTCAAATGGAATTTTGTTGTTGCTTTTCCTCAAGAATGGAAGGGGATCATCATTCTTGTTTTTTTAGATGTTGCAGCCACCTTTTCCATACCAGCATTGGCCTCATTTTCCATTTCTTTCCTCTTAGCTAAAGACATCTGTGTACATGCAATTCCACAATATGGTAAAGGCAACAAATGAGCTTTCACACGGTAATAAGTGCTCATGAAATGATTGTTGCATTTCCAAGCAACGTTGCCTCCTTCCTTCAACTTGTTGCCCGACCCTTGCTCTCTTGTGACATACTGCCACAAGGGATATTTTTTTTCTTGAGGTTGTTGTCTTTCTAAATTAAGTCTTCCCTAATCTTTTGTATTTGTTGTTGCAACCCCACTTCCAATAGAGAGAACACTTGCAGACCCTGATGAAATTGAAACATGAGAGGCATCTCCATTGCAGACATTCTTCCTCTTCCTTTGCCCCTTCCCTGCTGCCCTTGATTGAGCGATGAGTGCTATAAAAAAATAAAGAATAAATGCACAAACTTGTAAAAAAATTGCAAAAAAAAATAGAAGCAAAATGCGCTTACCTGTTGCTTGAATAGCCTCCAAAATGCTCCCAACCCCTTTGCTAGTTGCTCCCACACAGCTGCAACAAGAGAGACAACGAATAGTAAGGGAGAAATGAACCAAACAGGCCTTTATGGTCCACTCGACACACAATTCAAGGGGACACGTGTCCCAGAATCAGGACATGATGGACTCATTCCCTGGACACGACCAAACACGATTGGGACACGATCGGAGGACACGTGTCCCACCGAATCGTGTTTGATTTTTCAGATTCAGGACACGTCAAGGGTTTTCAACGAATTTGGTTTCTTAGATGTTATATTATTTATGCTTTATCACCCTTCCTTAATGGTCATACATGAAACTTCACAAGCTTATTCCTAAACTTTACACACTTATTTGGACTGAGAGGCTTGGGGAAGATCTCTGTCGTTTTACCGTGTGTTGCACAATATTGCAGCTCAATTTTTTTGTTTTTCACAAATTGTTGAATATAGTTATAATTGGACTTTACATGCTTTGTTTAGTGATAAGCATTGAATTTATTGCCAACTTCAATACTCAATTTATTAAAATAACTTACAGTGGTATTTCTTTATTCTACTTGCAAATCAACTAGTATTCTCCACTACCACATTATCTCACAAGCTGCACCCATTTTGCCATATATTCCACATTAGAGGATGAGAGTGCCAATACATGTCACATTTTACAAAACCAACTTGTGCAAGGGTGAAAACATAACCTATAGTGAGTTTCCTATCTACAATTGATTCTATGTTATTAAAATCTATGAAACTTGTCGATCAGAAGCCCTCATTTCTACCATGCAGAATGCCTTCTTCCAAGGTTTCTCATACATTCCTTAAAACTATCTTGGCTGTTGACCAGTGATCAACTTTGGAGTTGTCATGATTTTGGAAATCTAGTTGAGTGCAGGTCTCAAATCTGACCTTGTTGTTGTTAATATATCAAGCTGCCCACTATACAAATTCTTTAGTTAGTTAGGGAAACCTCCTTGTGTAGAAGATGCCTTGTAATTAGCCATAAACAACCTCCTCAACAAACCTTTAGCATACTTTCTTCGCGACAAAAACACACAACTATCTATTTGTCAAAATTCTACACTTAAACATGATGTAAGGGACCTACATCAATCATGTCAAATTTGAACACCATATTTTATCTAAATGGAAGAGGTATCTTGTCATGTTCCTTTTTTTGGTTTCCCTTATGGCATGGTCAGGATGGATTTCCATGGTTGGAGGCAGCTAGGTCACAGGAGTAGGTTTACTCCATAATCGAACTGTAATATTCCTAATTAGCTTTCAGCTAGTTTGAATATTAATTTTTGGTTTTGTCAATGAGACAGATGAATAAGAGGGTAGAGAGACCCATACATCTCTTTAGTATGAATAAAACCGCTTCTAATGTGAATATGGATCATTGTATCAATTGAACAAAGCACTCTTGGGTGTGAATAGGGGTTAAAGCATGTGGATGGGGTCAAGGTTGACCAAATCAACAGTGCTGTCATGGACGAAGTGGAGAGTTATTGGAGGACAACACAGTCATAGTGGGAGGGAGTCTCCATGAGAGTAGCATCTTTAATGAGTGGGACCAAAGGTGATGAGGCTCACAAAGCATATAAGGAAGGGGATGACAGCGATAGAAGACATTCTAAATATTGTTTAGGTTTGGTCTTTTATGACTTTCTGCACGATTCAGCTATTTAGCAGAGTCTATTGTGTTGTTTAGCACAAGGGTGTTTCCGGGCAGAAATCCCACCCTCATCCTCAGGGGACTTCAAGTGCCCACTCATGAGAGGTTCATTTGAGCTTCATTCCACCATTTGACATCGAGGCAAGCTTCAACCATCTTCAACAACGCAATCTCCTTCAGGAATTGTGTTATTTTGCAGGGCAGTTGCAATGGAGGGTTAAGTACCCAAGTTTGTGAGCTTGTTTTCCAGTGAGGGGAGAAACCCTTCATTGGGAGGATCTATTGGGAGGATTTTAAACCATTTTTATATCAAATCAGCCACCTCCCATCAATCACACAATTGCAGAGCGTAATTCAGCCCTAGGGGCTGCAATTTTCATATTGTGTATTTCCGGAAACCCCTTCCGGGTTGTCTTGGAATAGTGCTAGAATTTTCTAAGCATATCAACAATTATATGTATTTCTAGTTTTACCCTGCAGTTGTTCTCCATAGGACTGCGCTGTCATGGTCTTCCGACATTTTATATAGCAGCAATATTTCATGTTTTATGTACTGCGTCATTTGAGGCTTGTTTTGGCCTAGCTTGAGTGTCTTTTTCCTCAAGAACTTGTACTCATTTTCTGCTATAACATCTAATAAAATGGCTCTATGACCTGTTCATGTTGATGGAATGATATTTACTGCATTTTCCAGCTTTATGTTCTATATTCCTGTTTTTCCTAATTTGGAATATTACAGTGGTATCAGAGCATAATCTCAGCTCAGCCTGTGAGACATCACATCTATGTCATCAGAAGAAGAAGAGCCTCTCACAGAAAAGGAGAAGCGGTACATCAATAGAAGAAGAAGGTTTGATTATACAAGCAACGAAGAAGACAAATGCAAGACTTCAATATTAGGGGAAATGGATGAAAAGGAGTTTCCAAAGCTTCTTCTCCCAACTATGCAGGATATTGCCAGAGAAATCAAGGAGATGAGGATGGAAAGACATAAAGAGACCCCAAGAAGGTTTCTACATGGAGAAAGCTCTGACACTTCACATCACTGGTGTGAGCAATCAACAATGCAGCAAGTTTCCCAACGCTCCACTATGCCTACATTCCTAGCAGTAGGAAATGGAGGTGGAGGACCCCAAGAACAAAATAATCTTGGAGATTTTTTTCTAGATTATGAATCTCAATCTCAAAGATTCAGAGAAAATCTGAACTTTCAGGAGTTTTGTCAGATCAAGGACAATAGGAGACCCCTGAATAACAATAGGAGTGGAGAGTACATGCAGAACAATGATCTGCAGCATACTATGGTTTGATTCTTTTTGCCTACTTTTGATGGTTCACCTAAGTGCACAGGCAAGTCTTGGGTGGAGAAACTAGACATCTATTTCCAGTTGAACCAAGTACCAGAGATTGAAGCCATTAAGATAGCAGCGCCGCACCTTGAAGGTGAGGCACATCATTGGTGGTTTCATGGTCTTTCTACATTGGGGCATGCAAATGTGACTGCATATGCAAAATTCACCCGGAGGTTGATGGAAAGATTTGATCGAAGAGATCCAGAGGCACTTTTTGTTGAGCTAGCCAAGCCCAATCAGTCAGGTAATCTGGAGACCTATATCTCTGAATTTCTAAAACTTTCCGTCATGGTGCCAGATTTAACTGCAACTAGTAGAGTTTATATGTTCATTGATGGGCTAGCAGAGCCTCTGCATGGGTTGGTAAAATCCACTAAACCAACTACACTCCAAGATTCCATTGAGAGGGCTAGAGACTTACAAGATGTTGTGCCAAGTGCAAGAGCTCCATTTCTGCAAAAGCCCACTTTTCAATCAAAGGGGAAAGATGTGAAGGTTCTTCTTCGAAAGGAGAACCAAAACAAAGGGCCTCTTAGTGATGATGTCCGAAGAGACTTGAGGAGGAGGAAGCTTTGCTTCACATGCCAAGAACTATGGGCACGAGGGCATCGATGTGCTGCGGGAAAGGCACACTATATTGAGGTGTTCTCTGATAGTGAAGAGGAGGAAGGAGAAGAACCAGAAGGAGACATCAGTGCTGTGGCACCAAGAGAGGATCCACCACCACCAGGAGGTGGGAATGGGACAGTTGCTCCAATTAGAGGGGCCCTTGCATCTTTGTGGGGAGTGCCCAAGTATTTGACTTTGAGAGTCTGAGGTACAATACAGGGGCAACGGGTATTAGTATTGATTGACAGTGGGGTTACCCACAATTTTATTGATGCTCAGTTAGTGCAGAGGAGGACAATACCCACTGATGATTTTGAGGGATTCTCAATTTTGGTCCTAGGAGCTAGAACCATGCAGTGTATGAAGTATGTCTCGACATTGTCTATAACCTTGGGGACATACACTTCGACTTATCATTTCTTTGTGGTCGACATTCCTGCCACCAATGTGATATTGAGTGTACAGTGGTTGATTACATTAGGGAAGGTCACCACAGATTGGGAGACTTTGCAGATGGAGTGTGTTATGAAACCAACAACACTGTTACCGATGAAATAGGTAACCTGACCTCAAAACGGGAACTCTAGCCCAAAAAGACTCAAAAAACATGAAAAAACACCCCAAAAACAAAAAAGTGTATTCCAAAATGCACTTGGTTTTTTTTTAAGGTCAAATTTCAACATTTTATAAAATTATGCTAAAAGCAAAATTGTTTCTTGAAAAAAGGATTGAAAAAACACCCTCAAAACAAAACTAGTTGACGCTGGAATAACAAAAAAAAAAAAATTGTCATTTAAAATTTCAAAATATATATAAATAAATAAATAAAAATATTAAATTAAAAAAAAAAACAAGTTAAAAAAGGAAAGAAACTATAAAAAATAAAATATAGAAATTAAATTTAAAAAAGAAAAAGAAAAAGTTTATTAAATTAAAAAAATAATAATAAATAAATTTTAAAATAAAAAATTAAATTTAAAGAAATATATTATTATTATTATTATTATTATTATTATTATTTTGTTGAATAAGACTAATTCTATTAAGAAAAAACATATGGTACAATCAAAGCTTGCAGAGAAGCGAAGCTAAAGAGCAAGGGAGCCGGAAATGATATAGTATCAACCTCGGTCCCATAGAACAACCATGGCATAAGCAAAAAGGTGACAAAGAGAACAGAAAAGAACTAGCTAGACTACCCAGCATGGGCTGAGTCTCCCAATCGACATTTTTTCCCTTTCTTTTTACTGACTTTGACCCAACCATTGTGATCTGGCTGGACCGGAACCACTTGCAGACAGTTCTGTGCTAAAGGAGGAGTCTCCTTGTCTGAATCGGAAGAAGAAGTCTCATGCGAGCTTTTCTGCGTGATGGGAGGCGCAGAAGGATCCTCAGGGTAGGCTGAGGGCGAGTCCTTCAGATGCTCTAAATGCTCCTCTTCCACTTCAATGTCCTCCTCATCAGAGCTAAAGGTCTCTAAGTCATCCATAGGGGGTCTATCACAAGGTTTCCAGCTCTTGGACTTGGATTTGCGATAGATATTCTTCTTTTTGTTGAGAAACGTTGCACATGTATTCTGGAGATGCCCCGTCTGATGGCAATGGCGACATCTGAAGGCTGTGTTCTCATAATCCAAGGTTTGCGTCCAATGGAAGTCCCCAACTTTAAGGATGATCTGATCTGGCAGCGCTTTGCTAATATCTATTTCCGCGCAGATTCTAGCAAAGGTATATATTCCATTCTCCCCCCTTGAGGTATCTGTTGCCAGGAAGCGGCCTAATGTGTCCTCGATTCCTTGAAAGACAACAAAATGCCATAGATGTGCAGAGAGATTTGGAAGTCTGACCGAGATAGGAAGCTTGGTGATGACAGCGGTAGAGGGGTCGAAGTCTGGGAACCAAGGGGTGAGGAAAAGTCCAGCTGATCCCAAAAACCAAAGGCCTCCTGTTAAGGCTTTCTGGTAATCTTCATTGAAGGCGAAGGCAACAATAAAGAAGCCTTTCGAGCATAAGAAAACTTCGCTGTTGTTGGTCCAATTGGAGTGGATCCACTGGTATAGATCGGCAGTACGGGGCCATAGTCCATTAAATCTGCATATGATGGCTGTTTCTGCAAATGTCTGGTATTGATCATCCAGGGATGGATGAGTGATTTCAATGGCAGGGGTTTCTTCCATTTTGTCCACCAAGAAAGGTTTGGGAGCCTCAGCTGGATGGGAAGTCTTCTTGTCAGGCTGTGCATGAACCGCATCTTTATATGAAAAACCCTTGGAGGAAGAGGATTGCCCTACGACACCTATCCTTAGCCGAAGTGATAGGATTACTGTGGCATTTCTTTCAATATTGTAGAAGGAAAGAGGCAGATTATTATCAAGCTGCTTACCTGCGAAGAGGAGCCGCAAAAGTGAGGAAGGGATCCCCAGCCTCTGTTCGAGGATCTTTGAGAGATGGCGCACTGTAAGAGAGGGCTGGACCCCAAGGAGCAGGGTTTTGCCTGTCAGAAGAATTATTTGAATCTGAAAAGTCGTTTGCTGGAGAAGAGGAGGATCCTGGCTGCCAGAGTTGGGAATCGAAGTAGATTCAGTGAGTTCGCAGGGCTTCAGGGCTAGCTCCAGATTCCGGCGATACTGCCTCTGCATGTGTATGCACAGAGCGGAAGTAGCCAAGGAAAGGAATCTGCGGGCAGAGGCGTAGAAAAAAATGAGCCGATGGTCGAGAAGAGTGAAATCCAAATCGCACCATCGTGCCTCCGCGTAGTTGGGCGGCCATAGAGCTATGGCAGCCGTGACTATCATATGCTGTAGAGCGCTGCACAGTGCATTGAGGTCTATTGCTGAAAGAAATATTTCAATGAGGTTTGAGAGACCGTCGTGAAGCAGTCCCCGCGTATCAAGAGGATGCTGCCACCGGAACAAAGGAGCCGAGGTTCTGAAGCTGGCCGAGATGGATGGAAGCGGCTGTGGAAAGGCGGCGGCCCATAGATTGAATGCATAAACCCTAGGAGCCATTGCGTCGTCCGTTTTGTTCTGTGTAACCTAAACTTTAGAAAGTTGAAAAAAAATTCAAACCCTTAGAAATATATTAAATTTTAATAAATTTAAAAACATTATTTAAATTAAAAGTAAAAAAAATGAAAAATTAATTAAAAATAAAAAATGAAAAATAAAATACAATAAAAATATTAAATTTAAAAAAAAATATTAAAAAAACAAATAAATTTTAAAAAATAAATTAAATTTAAATTATAAAAAATAATATATATATATGAACTTAAATTAAAAATATATATATTAGATTTTATTAAATTTAAAAAGAAAATGTTAATATTAAAATAACAAATTAAATTTAAAATATATATATATATATATATATATATTAAATTTTAATAAATAAATGAATAAACAAATAAATTTTGAAAAAAAAAAATTAAATTAAAAAAAAAATAAACATAAAAATAAAAAGTTAAAAAAAACTTTAAAAATCAATTATAAATGAAAAATTGAAAAAAAACATTAAATAAAAAATAATAAATAAAAAATAAAATAAAAAACAAATTAATTTGAAAATATTAAGTTTAATTTAAAAAAAAAAATCTAATTTTAAATACACAATTTTAATTGGAATAAAAAAAAATATAAAAATTGGGCCAATTGGCGGCGCCACCGATGATAAAAAAATTTATTCTTTTTTTTTTTTTTTTTTTTTTTATATAATTTATTTATTTATTATTTTAGTTTTATTTTTTAATTTTTAATATATTTTAATTTTTAATATTTTTTAATTCGTAACATTTTTTTATTTTTATTTTTTTATATTTTTTAATTGGTAACATATATATATATATATATATATATATATATATATATATATATATATATATTTTTTTTTTTTTTTTAATTTGATTTTTTCTTTTTTGTTTTTAATTTTTTTTTTTATTTTTTAACAATTTTTTTATTTTTTATTTATTTTTTAATTTTAATTTTTATTTATTTTTAATAATTTCAAAAAATTATTATTATTATTATTATTTTTTTTTTAAATTTAATTTGTTTTTTTTTAAATTTAATATTTTAGATTAATTATTTTTTAAAATTTAAAATTTATTTATTAAATTTTAATTTAATTTTTTTTTTTTTTAAATCTTTTAGTTTATTTAGTTTTTCATTTTTAAAATTTATAAATTGTTTCATTTATTTAAAAAAAAGTAAATTTATGGATATTTGGTTTTTAATTATTTGCACGTGGTTTTTTTCATTTTTTTTTTTAATGATAGTTTTTTTTTATTTTTATTTTCTTTTTCATTTTTTATTTATTTATTTATTTTTTTATTTTAAAATTTGTATTTTTTTTTCTTATTATTATTATTTTTTTAATTTAATTTAATTTAATTTTTTTTTTTTAAAATCTAAATTTTAATTATTTTTAAATTTTCTATTTAATTTTTTTTTTAATTATATGGTTTTTTTTAAGAACCTAGAAAAAATGTTTTTATTTTTTATTTTTTATTTTTATTTATTTATTTATTTATTTTATTTATTTATTTTTAATTATGTGTTTTTTTTTTCAAATTTTGTGATTTCTTTTGATATAATTTTCGAATATTTTTGTTTTTTTAATTTATTTTTGTTTAATTTTTTTATTTTTATGAGTTAATTTTGTTTTTTTTTACATTTTTATTGGTTTTTTTATTGTTTTATATATATATATATATTTTTTAATCTAAGTTTTGTGTTTTATTACTAACATGAAAATCACCACTCTAAAAAAAAAGGTTGATGCTGCATCAATACGTTTCAAAATTAGCATGAAAATCACTAACATTTTAAAACAAATATTCATAATTAATAAATAAAAATATTAGAGTGTCAAAAATGTGCAAAAAAAAAAAAAGGGTGATGTGTCAAAAATGAATAATTCTTGAATGATACAAATGACAAAACCTCATTCTATATATAGGAGTCTATGGAGTCACAATATAATCCTAGTCGACCTAACAATAATAATGTAAGGACACAATAATAACAATATTGGGGTTACAGGGGTACAACAATAACAATAAGGGGGCTACACTAACAACAATAAGGGCACTAGTAATATAGAGAACTAACATGCCCCTCTCCTTCAAAAAAGTGTTTTCCTCAACGCTTGAGTAGCTCTGGGTGCTTCTGTATAAAATTCTCATCCTCCCATATATAATCTTTAGTGAGTAAGTTCTTCCACTTGATGCGATACTCTAAAATTGATCAATTTCATAGCTGTCGAGTTTTTGTTTCTGTGACTGCTTCAGGTTCCAATATGATTTTTCCTTCCTCATCAAGTTCTGGCAATATTGTTTGAACTAGAAGTTTTTCACCTATAACCTTCTTTAAGCATGAAACATGGAAAACTGGATAAACTCGCGAAGAAGCAGGAAGCTCCAATTTGTATGCCATAGTAATAATATTTTGCAACACCTTGTAAAGACCATAGTACTTTGGCGATAATTTATTATCCTTCTTAGCTTGCTTGAGGGACATTTGTTTGTATGGTTGTAGCCGTAAAAATACCCAGTCTCCTACATCAAAACTTCTCTAGTTGCGATGTTGATCTGGCTGTTGTTTCATTCGATTTTGTGCCAAATTTAGGTTATCCTTTAAGAGTTGGAGAACTTCTTGTTGATGCTCGACGTGATGTTCCACTGCTTGAACTTTAGAATTTCCTCTTAAAGATGATGTGATGGACAGTGGATGATATCCATAAAGTGCCATATATGGAAGGAAGTGTTATACCACAATTCAACGAGAGGTAACCACTTGACCCATTGTGTTTGTTTATCATATACAAAACAACGCAAATATCCTTCCAAACATTTGTTCACTATTTCAGTTTTATCATTGGATTAAGGATGATAAGACGAACTATGAGCTAGTTGAGTACCCAAACAAGAAAATAATTCCATCCAAAAGTTTCCAGTAAAAATGGGATCTCTATCACTTACAATAATCTTTGGGTTTCCGTGTAGCTTTTGAATTGTTTCCATAAATGTAGTAGCAACTGTAGTTGCTTTAAATGGATGAGATAATGCACAAAAGTGTGCATACTCTTGTAATCAACTTTGTCAAACTTTGTCAAACCTTGCATACCTTTTGCGTGTTTTGTACATTATTGAGATCAAAATATTGCTCCATTTGTAGTATCCATGTTACGGGATCCTTGCCATCAAACTTCCTCATATCGATCTTTGGAATATGGTCGGTCTTCCATCCAACATTAGAGTTTGTGAAATCACGATTAACATTTATTATGTTCTCATCATGAGTTTCCTGTACTATCTTTTCGCCATTAGGAAACATTTCTTGTATCCACTTTGTCAAACCTTCCATGTCTGCTTTTAGATCATTCTTCATGTTTTCCATTTTTTTATTGATCTTAGCTTCCAGGCCATCCATGCCATTCTTCAAACCATCCACACCTTTCTTCATGTGAAAATTCTCAACCAGTTGCAGTGATAGATTTATTTCTCCTACTTATTATTTCAATAAGTTATTATTTAGAAATCTTCCGGCAAATATCAAAATAAATACTACTGCAACATTCACAATTATATCTGCAAAGAAATAAACAATAGAGAACATAAGCACAAGAATCAATCACATGTACACAGTTATTTTTGGACAAATGTCCCCGGAAAAACCCGATGTGGGAAAATCAGTGCAGCAGATGAGGGTTTTATTATTTCTTCAGAAAATGATATCTTTACAGGGAAATATTCAGCAGATAAATTTTGAACCACCTAAGACTGAATGCCTAGCTTTCTCGGACAAATATTTGACACCGAGATCAGCCCCTGCAAGCCCCTGCGTCGGTCTGCGTGATTCTCTGTGCAGTCCCAGAGTTGGACTGCGTGAATATGCGTGGATACTGCGTGGGGTCTCTTCGTTGTAGCCTCAAGCTACCTTCAGTGACCCACTACTGTGTTGAGAATTTGGAGGGCTTTAAGTTAATACAAATTCTCTTCTTGATAATTATTTGTGAGCTTGTCTTCTCTTAGTTAATCTTTCATCAAATCAATTATCAAAATGCACAGGACACAATTGTTAAGCAGAAGTAATACTTTTATTGAGGGAACCTTACTTTACACTTTAGAATTCATCATCAGTACTGTGTTCTTCTCTTATCTGCATTGAAATCTCTTCTTTTACTTGCTATACGTTCCATACCATCTTTTCAACACGCACTAGGTTCAGAATTGGCCGTTGGTTCCTTATACTGATTCACCCTTCTTTACAACATATCCACATTCTCTGACTTAACTCACGCTAGACCCAAACTTCATTATGCTGTTGTAATCACATATATGTTCATGATCTTTTGACTTGCACGTATATTCTTCTTGACATCCACAATCTCCACTGATCTTGAATCCGTATTAACCACAGTTGCGTATCTAGAGAGCAATCTGCAGCATTTAATGCTACTTCTTCAGGGATAACCGCATCCCTTTTTCTTCACTTAATTACGCATTTTGGTCTTCTCTTAAACCCGCACTTGTAGACCTCTTTAAACCCACATTGTATTACCTCTTTTCGTTGCGGAAGGAATGCTTGGTAATCTGCTCAGTTGCCTTTACCCTTGAGAAAGATCCATTAGAAACTTTTGCCTGTAAATCTTGACGGCACATTACATGTATATATATAGCATATCTCTTTTTAAGCAAGCCGACCATATAGTTTAGACCGACTAGTTTCATGGTGAATGATGCCGACAAGATCATGATGAATTCCATGTGTTGGAGAAATTATTCTTCTTTTATAAGATACATTTTGTTTCACTATATACTGTATGTATTTCTGGTTAACATGAGGAAGTGACCTGGTTACGCACCAAACACTCCTCTTAGCAGGAGGTGTTTATCTGGAGTATGGTGACTTTCAAGCCCAGAAGAATCAGTAGAAAGAATCGGATTGTTTCATCACATATGTATAACATCATATCGCTTGACATTGTCCTAGTGCAAAGCCCTTGATAACGACCCATCTCCGGGAGCATTGGGCTTCAATGTGGCGAGACATGACTTATAGACACCTTGGTCATTGTCTCTCAGGTACATACTCCCACGGTGTTCCCAAAATGATCAACTGTGGACTAATCTTATCTGGGTAGCTAGCCTCTAAGAATATGGTCACAGACCACTCCTTTATCTTGAATTCCTAACACATTCTAAAGAGTATGAGACCAAGATGATTACAATCCTCCATTCCGTCTTACCAATTCCAGAATGATGTGTCTATCTCTCCCTCTCAACCAAGGAGGACCTATTCCACAAGGGAATGTACTCATTCCTATACGAGGAATCTACCTAAGCTCATTCTTAGGAATTATCAAGTTTCTTCCAAGTAAGAAACTTTTCATTAGGTTCCTTCTTAACCAGGGACCTCCAGCAACAATGGTGAGACACCCAGTTTCTCATGAAGAATTCCTGTCCTCGATGTCATGGATTTCGATATTGAGGAATCTCCAACTTTTAGCTTCATAGGGCACAGATCATCCATCACTTTCATCTTGAGTCATGTCGGCTATCAGAAAGTGATTCATCAGACTTCCTTATTTGGTCCACTGTTATGCCATGCTGCTTTCCTTTGAATCATCTCCAAGGATCATGCATCCTTTCTTATGATTAGCAGCCCTGCACAAGTTCATTCAGATAAACATATACATGTGAACTTTTAGCACAAAAGTTACCTTAGTGATGATCTTTCACCATGACATCTTCCTGTGGGTATCGACATCCTTCATACAGATTGACACATCTCCTAATGATATGTTTTATCAAGGGTATTTTTACCAGACTTTTGTCAAGGTCTACATATCCTCCCAGGAGATCTCTTAGTCACATCTTCTTGGCTTCTGAATGATAACTGCCTCTTGACATGGTTGCATTTCATGATCTTCTTCCTCTTTGCACATTCCTAGGGATTTACACCCTTTCTGGTTTCTCGTTCATATACAACCACCTCATATTCCATGAGGACATATTATGTTGATTTCATCTCTCTGTGCACTAAGAGATACTCCTCCATAGATCATACTTCAAAATACAAAAATTCATTACCTGCAACCATATGACATGACTTCACAACATCCAATGTTAGCATATAAATATATACATACCTCATACCCTTTTTCCCTTGAGTCATCCTGTAGCAATTTCTCAGGAATGAAGAGCTTCATTCTCTTGGCCTGCTTCATCTATATCACATCCCAGAAATATGTTTCCATGATGACCCTTGCTCTTGATGATTACTTTCCTTTAGTAATGTTATTAGAGGTTTTCCCCTGGAGTTGATTTACGAGGAGCTCCTGCCATGCTTTGATCAGGATGCTACATTGCTTCCTATCATATAACCAACAAAAAGCAATTCCTTATTCATAAGTTTGCGTGATTTTCCTTGAACTTCTTTTCTTCAGCTTCCTCCATTCTTTTCGATGATATGGGCTTCCTTTCTTTCTCCTATTGAGATTGTCCCTTTAGGACCATCTTTCTTGCAATGTCCAGAAGTCTTCCACATTTCCTCAACAAATGTTTGAGTCTTTTATCCTTCAACATTTTTGCCCTTGATTTAGCATAGAGACCACAAGTTGAATGAGGTAATTTTCTTGTCTATTTGTTACGTTGTCCATCTTATCATCTTTTCCCGGTCTCATAGTTGATATCTTATGAAGATATCCCTTCATTCTTTGATACCTCAATTTTGTGTAAATCGGGTCTAAGTGACATAACCTTATTTATTGCATAGAATAGTTCTTTCAGCTTATCTTATATTCTCTTGATGTCTCCAACCCTTCATAGGATTTTCATGACTTTACTTTCTTCGAGGACTGTGACTATCCTCCTCATGCAAGGATTCTTGGTAACCCAACCAGCTTATAGATCTCCCTGTAAAAACAAAGTCATTTAACAAAATTTGATTATAGAATGAAAGATACTTACTTGATAACTGAAGATAAAGTCTTCAGCTTGATTTCTTCGATGGCGGTGGAGAAAATATGTGTTGGTGCTTTCTCTTTGGATGATCTTCTTCAAGGGTAAGGATTAGATCCTTGTTGTAATGATGATAATGCCTTAGAATTACAATTCGCATCATACCAAAGATTGTTATCACACCATCTGCATTTATTGGATAGAGACCTCAGGATTTCGGAGCCTTAGAACTTCATGACAGAGCTTCGGATATCCTTAGAATGGTATATTGTAGCATATTGGATTAATTTTTTATGCTCAAAACTGCATTAGACCTTCTTATATACTGAATCTGTTATAGCTCCTTTTTAGTGAATTCCCAAACTCGACCTTCTTTTCTTTCTTTGCAGTTTCAGCCTAATTGTTATAGAGGCTGCCTAAATAGATTGATATCAATACATTGTTGTTACCCATGCACTCACATCTCTGTATAGATTACTGTTATGTATCAATCTCCCTTCACATGTGAATCGTACTGTATTCCATAGCTATTAAGGAGCTCGTATCACTAGTAGCCCAGATTTCTTATTGTGTCTAGTTAGTCATCCAAAACTTGCATCAAGATTATAGAAGCTCCTCTGAATGATTTAGAGATGTGCCAATAATGAGAGTCAAATATCTTCGAGCTACCTTTTCCCTTCTTCTCCTTTGCCTCGGCTTCGATACCATGTTAAGAATTTGGAGGGCTTTAAGTTAATACAAATTCTCTTTTTGATAATTATTTGTGAGCTTGTCTTCTCTTAGTTAATCTTTCATCAAATCAATTATCAAAATGCACAGGACACAATTGTTAAGCAAAAGTAATACTTTTATTGAGGGATTCCTTACTTTACACTTCAGAATTCATCATCAGTACTATGTTCTTCTCTTATCCGCACTAAAATATCTTCTTTTACTTGCTGTACGTTCCATACCATATTTTCAACATGCACTAGGTTCAGAATTGGTCGTTGGTTCCTTATACTGATTCACCCTTCTTATGTTTTACAACTTATCCACATTCTCTGCCTTAACTCGCATTAGACCCAGAGTTCATTACGCTGTTGTAATCACATATATGTTCATGATCTTTTGACTTGCACGTATATTCTTCTTGACATCCGCAATCTCCACTGATCTTGAATCTGCATTAACCATAGTTGCGTATCTAGAGAACAATTTAGAGCATTTAATGTTACTTCTTCAGGGATAACCACATCCTTTTTTTTTCTTCACTTAATTACGCATTGTGGTCTCTCTTAAACCCGCACTTGTAAACCTCTTTAAACCCGCACTGTATTACCTCGTTTAAAATGTAGAGAAATCCGCAATTTGCTCCAGACATTCCGCACTTTTACCTCAGAGAGATCTGCAGAAATTTGGTTGTCAAATCATGACGGCACATCACATGTATATATATAGCATATCTCTTTTTAAGCAAGCCGACCATATAGTTTAGACCGACTAGTTTCATGGTGAATGAGGCCGAATAGATCATGATGAATTCCATGCATTAAAGAGGTATTTCTTCTTTTCATAAATACATTTTATTTACTTTGCCTTCTTCTTTTCATAAATACATATTTGCATAGTTAACATGAAGACCAAACTAGTTACACTTTTCAACATGCTGCTCTCCGAACCTGATCTCGATCAACCCTGACCTCCTCCTACTTCTGCAACTTCTCGCCCTGCAACTCTGCCGCTGAAATCAAATTCTACATCAGAATGGATCTCCTTCATGTACTGAGTGTGTGCCCCGGCTTGTCTTCCAAGTGACCCTCAAGCCTTCTTTAATAATCTTCCTGTTGGAGAACCAACGTCCCAGATTAAAAGAGTAATCAATGGCTAAGATTAAATCTTGACTTAATCCATGTTTTCTAGAATATTCTCACTCTGAATTATTAATGCCCTTTAATTATTTCATTTTCCTAAGTTTGGACTTAGGGTCTTCATTAGAATAATTAATTATTTTAATAATTCTTAAACTGAGTGGAATTTCCACAAACTGTTTCTGGGTTCTTTGGAATGCTGCTGTCCAAACCTCCCTACAAAGTTTGAGACTCGAAACACTTCCAGATGCTACAAAAAACAACACTTCAAACCATCGATCTTAGCTTCCACGCCTTTCTTCAAAACTTCCATTTCATTTTTTGTTACTCTTTGCGAGAGCGAAATTTGGTGCACTTGCTCTTGTAATTTTGATATGTCATGTTTCACTTCTTCGTCCTTCTTCCATTCATCCCTTGCTTCGGTTATCCAATCTGGTTGGATAATAGAAATGACACAAAGCAATGCTTCCACCTCTTCATTCTTTCTTGAGAGTGCATCTGCAACAACATTTAGCTTCGCTTTTTTGTAGATGATTTCAAAGTCATAATCCAACATCTTTGTGACCCATTTTTGCTGCTCTTCTGAAGATAGTCTTTGTTCCAAAAAGTGTTTAAGACTATCATGATATGTTTTTACCTTGAAGTGTCTTTCCATTAGGTAAGGTAGAATTTCTTTAGTGCATGTAGTATTGCTAACATTTCCTTCTCATAAATAGATTTCTATAAATACTTTCCTTTGATTGGATGACTTTCAAAAGCAATGGGTCTTCCTTCCTTCATTAAAACAACACCAATTCCATTTCCTGAGGCATCACATTCCACAATAAAGGTTTTTGTGAAGTCTAGCGTAGCTAAGACCAGTGCTAGACACATTGCCTCTTTAAGATGTTCGAAGGCCTTAGTTGCTTCAAGAGTCCATGAAAATGCATCTTTTTTCAATAATGTTGTTAAACGTGCTGTTGTTCTCCCATAATTCTTAACAGACTTGCGATAATACCCTGTTAACCTGAGAAATCCTTGCAACTGCTTTATGGTTGTGGGGATTTTCCATTCCTTAATGGCTTTAATTTTGTTAGGGTCTACCTTAATACCCTCGTGAGATACAATACGACTCAGATATTCCACCTCTTGTACTCCAAAGAAACATTTGGATGTTTTTGCATATAATTGTTTCTCCTCCAATAGTTTGAGCACCCTGTCAACATGTTGAACATGATCCTTCCAAGACCTGCTGTAGATTAGTATATCATCAAAAAATACTAGCACACATTTTCTAAGGAAGGGTTTAAAAATGGAATTGATCAATCCTTGAAATGTAGAAGGTGCATTGGTAAGGCCAAAAGACATGACCAAAAATTCATGATGACCCTCATGAATTTGAAATGTTGTTTTCGGAATATCTTCAGTCTTCATTCTAATTTGATGATATCTTGAACGAAGATCCAACTTGGTAAAATAAATTGCTCCATGTAATTCATCCAATAATTCATCAATCACATGAATGGGAAATTTATCTTTAATAGTAAGCTTATTGAGCTTCCTATAATCCGAACACATGCGCCATGATCCATCCTTCTTGTGCACCATTACTACTGGAGTAGAGAAAGAACTTTGACTAGGTTGAATTATACTAACCTCTAACATTTTTGCAATCATACGTTCAATTTCGCTCTTTTGGACATAAGGATATCTATAAGGCCTGATGTTTGGAGGAACACTTCCTGGAATCAAATGAATAGCATGATCATGATCACGAATAGGTGGGAGTCCTTTGGGAGTTTCAAACACGTTGGAATGATTGTCCAAGATCTTTTGGAGGTATGGAGAAATAGATGATTTTGATGTTGGAACTTCTAGTGAGCATAATTGTGCAATTATGCCTTGTTGTTCTTTCTTCAGAAGCTTTGTCATGACATTAGAGCTTATTCTCTTTCCCGGATTCCCTGCGATACCTCGTAATTCGACTTCCTTTCCTTCCGAAAAAAATTTCAAAAAAAGTTCTTGAAAATTAAAAGCTACCGTCCCCATAGATTGTAACCATTGTACTCCTAGTACAACATCAACACCTCCCATTGGAATGGAAAACATTGGACTATTAAATACATATTCCCACATGTTTAGCTTGATATTATGGCATTTTCCAGAGAAATTTATAGTTCCTCCATTTGCAACCATCACTTGACATTTTGGTGCTGGGTATAGGAAACAACTCAATTCCTTAGCTACCTTACAATGAATAAAATTATGGGTACTACCCGAATAAATCAACACTATTACCTTTTTCTTCTTGATATGTCCTTCTTGTTAAGCAAGGTTGTCATTGATGGAAATAGGATGCTAGAAGATGATGAATGACCATGCTTAACATGATCATTTGGACAATGGAGGACCATTTGATGACATGGACAATGTTTGCATGACGTGACGGACTTGGAGATCACTTGATGGCATATGATGACATTTGATAATATGGATAATGGATGAAAGACTACTTTGATGGCAAATTAATGGCAAATTAATGGATGTTGCACTTTGACATATGGATGACATATCACTACTCTATTACATGACATGACTTGGATGCTACACACTATGATGAAGAACTTGGAGTCATAATAATGAAGGAACCCTAATGAACTTGCTGTCCTAATCACCCTCTACACAAAAATTCAGGAACAGTCACAAAGAAAAAATATTTTGGACACCTTGGAGGAATCTTTACACAATATGTTGTGTACCATCTTAAAGAAGTTTTTTTCCTCTTTCTAATGAGCCCTTACACGTTCTGAAACTCCCAGCGGTTGATGAGATAATGGATTTTTAAAGTACAGAAAAATATATTTTTATCTAGCCGAACTAAGTCAACATACATATGTCGGCTCTCATCTCCAACAGTCACGTCCTCTCTTTAAAGGCCGAGATCACTATAAATATAAGTCGAAACCTTCATTTTTTCATCACAAATTCAGTGAAGATCATCACACAGAAATACAACAGTTCACAACTCGTGAACTGAGGACACCGAGAAAGGTTTTTGAAGATTTAACTGTTGGGGTATATCTGTCCTAGGCTTCAGAACTTTGTAAAGAAAAGCATACCTACTGTGCCTTGGCCTTTTATTGACTGATTATTCTTCGAAGTGCAGGACAGAACCTCAGACCAATGAGATAGGGTGGCTCAAATCATTTGCTGAAGGGACAGAAGCTTAAAACAATTCGGACTTGTTTCTGTGGTGGTATATCTGTGACATAACACCTTTGGAGCTCAGATATTTGTGACAGACCTTTCACCTGTGTTAATTCAAAGCTCGATGTTTAGACAGTGATAAAACTCGGACTAGTGACCTGTGGTATACCTCACCACAGAATTTCAGAATAGTCACCTGAAGTGTCACCTATAGTAAAGCTCGGATTGCAGAATTGGAAGATTTTAGATCTATGATAGGAGGCTTGTTCTGAGGCTTGAAACAGAGGTATTGACCTTGGATTACAACAGACGTGTGGAAGAGTTATAACATAGTTCGATTTTGTGTCTCTTTTAGCCCATTTTCGAGATAGCCCAGATTAGTGTGTGATAGCATTCTGTGAAATTATCCTGTGAAAGAACTAGAACAGTGAACCTGAAGTATAAATCAGTGTTTCTTCTGAGCTCGCTAGTGGAGGCATGAACAATCAACTTTAAAGCTTGAATTGATGATAGCTGCAGGCCTGTACAAGAAGATCTTGGACAGTGAAGCATTTGGTGGTTTGACAGTGAAGTATTAAACAATGAAGAATTATGACGTTCAAGTAAGTACTATCCACATTCTTTATTAGAATAATATAAAACAAGATTGATGTCCTTGGAGTAGGAGCTCCTAAACACAAGGTTGGTGCCTTGAGAAGATAGGGTCGAAGCCCTAGAGGTCAGAGCCTCATCAAAGTCCAAGTTGGTGCTTGGCAACAGGTTGTTGCCTATTTCATTAAAGGGTTGGTGCCCTCACTCATCTATTGTATACAATTATTTGAAAAAGGATTGAAGTTCTTATTAATCCTTAATATTATTATTATACACCTCTCTGTCTTTAATTTTGAAGAATCTAACTGGCAATAATTAACAATTGAAAAGAAATATTGATTCACCCCCCTCTCAGTATTTCCAACAATTGGTATCGGAGCCAGCTTCTTGATTATCAACCTAACAGATGGAAGAAGGATTCTTAGGCACAATGAAGAACATAGAAGCAATAGGGAAACTGCCTATCTTTGATGGAACAAATTTTAGTTTTTGGAAAAAGATGATGTCCTACTATCTAATGTGTCTTGGCCCTGAAGTATGGCACTCTGTTTTGGATGGATACAAAGCTCCCTCCGGTCTTCCAACTGATCCAGATGAAAGAAAAGCCTACATTGCTAATGCCAAAGCTTTAAAATTCTATCACTAGTGGAATTACCTATTTCCGACACTTATTTAAAGTCATGAATTGTGACTCGCCAAAGAAGTATGGGATAAGTTGGTTTCCCAAGGATGGGGACTCCAAAGTTAGTAAAGGAAAACTTCAAACCTATAGAAGAAAATTTGAGAGTCCGAAATGGATGATGAAGAAGATATCGTTTCGTTTCCTTCCGAGTAGTCAAGTCAGTTTCTCTTCAGTTGACCAGAGAAAATATTGAAGAAAGCACTATTGTTCAAAAAATCCTGAGATCGCTTCTTGACAGATTTGACTCCAAAGTAAGTGCCATAGAAGAAATGAAGGATCTAGATACTCTCAAGATGGATGAACTTCATGGAATTCTCATTGCCTATGAGACGATGAAAGGGAGTCCAAATTTCAAAGAAGCAACTTTCAAAGCCTCAAGATCAACAAAAGAAGGAAAATGATGGAATTGCAACAACGATGAATCTGATACTGAAAATGAATTAGCTCAATTTGTACGAAGACTAAAAAGGGGATCTAAGTTAAAAGGTAAGGACCCTCTTATTTGTTTCAATTGTGGAAGAATAGGTCATTATGCTGCAAAATGTCCTCATAAACATGATAGTGACGATGAAAAGGACTCTAAAAGGATGATGTACAAAAAGAAAGGGTTTAATAAGAAGAACTTCTTCTCCACACAAGATGAATGTGATGAAGATGAATTTATAGTCATAAAAAAAAATCAACTAGAAATATGCGTCATCACAAAGAAAGTGATGATGAATGAAATGAGGAAAGTAACTATGTTGGAAGCAAAGAAAAGTTATTTATGGCATTTACAAATGACGATGACTCAGAACTGGAAGATGAAAGAAACATGGATAGATTGCGAATGAGTGGCATTGAAGAAAATGAGATTCTACAAAAGAAGATAATTTCTCTCAAAATAGAAAGAGAGGAGGCAAAAAAGAGGGGAAGAATTCTTGAACAATGAGCTAAAAGAGAAGGATGATATCTGTAAAAAACGTGAAGATGAAATAATATCTCTAAGAAAGGAATTAGAGCAAGTCAAAAGGAGTTGGCAAAGCTCTCTAGCTTAGAAGTTATGCTGACATACTCTCTTGCCATCCAAAAGAAAAAAAGTCATCTCGTCAGGAACAAAGTCCCATCTCAAAACCAAGAATTGAAGAAAGAGAAACTCCAAGGAAGAATGTTGGTTCAAGCTATGGATACTACAACAGGGATCAAACTATTTTTCTTGGGCATTGGTACAATTGTAAAAACTTTGGGCATCAAGCTAAGCATTTCAAGGCTCCTAAGAATGAAACACCAAGATTGAATGATCAAACAAACCAACTACGTGGTCCTAAAGAGAAAGGAAAAATCAAAACTTACAATTCCTTTGATCCTTTGGCTAAGTTTGATCTATCCTGCTCTTTATGTGATAATTATGATCATAATGAATAAAATTTCCCTCTCAAAAGGGAAAAAGCTAAAAGCATAAATCTCAAAACTGATAAATGTGGCCTAGCTCTATGTGCTCATAGTGAAGAAAATCATTGGTTCGTGGTTAGTGGATGCTCAAGACATATGGCAGGTGACCAAAAGAAGTTTATCTCATTGAACAAGAAAAATGGAAATGTATCCTTTGGAAGTGGATCTGCTAAAATCACTGGAAAAGGAACTGCTACCCTTGTCAATGGACAAGGAAAGGCTCAAAATACCTTGCTGGTAGAAGGGCTCAAACACAATCTCTTAAGTGTTAGCCAGATTTGTGACCAAGGACATAATGTTGTCTTTAATACAAAAAATTGTGAAATAAGAGACTCATCCTCAGGAGAACTTGTGGCGAAAGGAGTAAGAACATCAAATAATGCTTACATTCTTAGTAAAATCCAAGAAGATAAATGTTACTTAAGTCAAACAGATGAAAGTTGGTTATGGCACAAGCGATTGGGGCATACAAGTTTTGATAACCTAGTTAACATCAACAAAATTAATGCAGTAAGGGACATTCCAAAAATGTGCAAGCCAAATCAAGTTGTATGTGGTCCATGCCAACATGGAAAGAAAACCAGAACTAGCCACAAAACTAAGGATTTCTCAATATCAAAACCTCTGGAAATTATTCATGCAGATTTGTGTGGGCCAACTAGAACTCCAACTCTTCAAGGTGAAAGGTACTTTGCTCTATTTGTTGATGACTATACTAGAATGATGTGGATATATTTCATAAGATATAAATCCGAATCATTTGAATGTTTTAAGAGTATTAAGGCTCTCATTGAGAATGAGAAAGATTCTAAGATTAAATGTCTTAGAACACATAGAGGAGGAGAATTCACCTCAAAAGAATTTGATGAATTCTGTAAAGAGCATGGAATCAAAAGAGAACTCTCTATTGCTAGGACACCCCAGCAAAATTGAGTAGTTGAAAGAAGGAACCAAACCATTCAAGAAATGGCAAGGACAATGCTACTAGCAGCTGATTTGCAACCAAAATTTTTGAGAGAAGCAGTTGGGACCGCAGTTTATACCTTAAATCAAACTCAACTAAGACCAAATAATGAAAAGACTCCTTATGAATTATGGAAAGGAAGACTTGCTTCAGTAAAATATTTCAGGGTTTTTGGAAGCAAATGCTTCATAAAAATAAATGATGACAAATTTGATTCTAGATTTGATGAAGGAATATTTCTTGGATACTCCACTAGGAGCAAAGCTTACAAATGTTACAACAATCGTCTACGAAGAATAGTGGAAAGTATTGATGTAAAGATTGATGAAGGTCTTCCAAAAAAGAGAATTGAAGATCATGAAGTTGAGCCTTTCTTTGAACAAAGTGAAGAAGAAGAACCTGAAAAAGAAGAGGAGAATGGAGAACCTCAAAGTGAACCTTCACAAACTCCCCCTAAGATCAAGTTTATTCAAAGACATCATCCAGAAGAACAGGTCATCGAAAATATAGATGAAGGAATTCAAACTTGAATAAGGGTGATAAACACCCCAAGAAAAGATGATGTTGCTCTATTATCTTTAATAGAACCTAAAATTTTTTCTCAAGCAAGCAAAGATCCTTATTGGATAAAGGCCATGGAAGAAGAAATGTCTCAAATTGAAAAAAATGAGACTTGGGAACTAGTACCTCGCCCAAAAGATAAAAATATAATTGGAACAAAATGGGTATTCAAAAACAAGATGAATGAAGATGGACAAATCATCAGAAATAAAGCCAGACTTGTCTACAAAGGATACTCGCAAATCGAAGGAATTGACTTCAAAGAAACCTTTGCACCAGTAGCTTGAATGGAAGCCATAAGAATGTTTTTAGAATTTACTTGCTCAAAAGGATTCAAGGGTTATCAAATGGATGTAAAATCAACATTCCTGAATGGAGATCTCAAGGAAGAAGTTTACATGGAGCAACCAAAAGGATTTGATCTTGCTGAAGGAAAAGACTTTGTTTGCAAACTAAAAAAGGCCTTCTATGGATTAAAACAAGCCCCTAGAGCATGGTATGAAAAGTTGGATCACCATCTGCAACAAGAAGGTTTCAAAAAGGGAGTGGCAGGTAGAAATATCTACATGAATATGGACAAGGAAAAACTTTTGATCACCCTTGTTTACGTTGATGATCTAATCTTTGCTAGCAATGATGAATAAATGAGCCATGAATTTGCTCTAAATATGTCCAGAAAATTTGAGATGTCAATGATTGGTGAGTTGTGTTACTTTCTTGGGCTACAAATATCTCAAACCTCTGCAAGCATGTTTATATCTCAAGCAAAATATCTTAAAGACATGCTTACAAGATATGGGATGGAAGATTGTGCACCTATGAGCACACCAATGACCACAGATTGTAAATTAAGCAAAGATGATGATACCCCTCTCATAGATGCAACTCTTTACAAGTCAATAATTGGAGCTCTCCTATACTTAACTGCTACAAGACCAAATATTATGCAAACAATTGGAATGGTAGCAAGATTTCAGTCAAGTCCTAAACAATCCCATCTAGCAGCTGTGAAGAGAATTCTCAGATATCTGAAAGGAACGACTGATTTCGGTCTTTGGTATCCTAAGAGTTCAACTCTTATTGTCACAACTTACTCTGATGTTGATTGGGCCGGAAGCATGGATGATCGAAAAAGTACTAGTGTAATGCATTCTTTATGGGAGATTGTCTTGTATCTTGGCTTAGCAAAAAGAAATCTTCTATATCCCTTTCTACAGTTGAAGCCGAATATATCGCTGCGATTGATTGTTGTACACAAATTCTATGGATGAAGGAAGCCTTGAAGGATATCAACATAGAAACTAAGCAACCAATTACTATTTTTTGTTACAATACTAGCGCCATCAGTATTTCAAAGAATTCGGTAATGCACTCAAGGACCAAACATATTCCAATCAAATACCACTTTCTTCGTGAACAAGTTGCTGAACACAATATCAGGTTGGAATATGTCAATACAAAAGAACAAATTGCGGATATCTTTACAAAACCCCTTCTACGAGAAGCATTTGAGTATCTTCGCCAAAAGATGGGGGTCATTGCTCTTGCATCACATTAAATCAAGCAGCATGTCGGGGGTACAGTGTGTTAGGGGGAGCAACATGACAGGGAGAGCACATTGAAACCCCGTTTCCATTGATGTCAAAGGGGGAGAAGAAAAATAATATTGCCATCCAATGAAAAAGGGGGAGATTGTTAAGTAAAGTTGTCATTGATGGCAATAAGATGCTAGAAGATGATGAATGACCTTGCTTAAGATGATCATTTGGACAATGGAGGACCATTTGATGACATGGACAATGTTTGCATGACATGACGGACTTGGAGATCACTTGATGGCATATGATGACATTTGATAATATGGATAATGGATGAAAGACTACTTTGATGGCAAATTAATGGCAAATTAATGGATGTTTCACTTTGACATATGGATGACATATCACTACTCTATTACATGACATGACTTGGATGCTCCACACTATGATGAAGAACTTGGAGTCGTAATAATGAAGGAGCCCTAATGAACTTGTTGTCCTAATCACCCTCTGCACAAAAAATTTAGGAACATGCACAAAGAAAAAATATTTTGGACAACTTGGAGGAATCTTTACACAATAAGTTGTATACCATCCTAAAGAGGATTTTTTCCTCTTTCTAATGAGCCCTTACACGTCCTGAAACTCCCAGCGGTTGATGAGATAATGAATTTTTAAAGTACAGAAAAATATATTTTTTATCTAGCCGACCTAAGTCAACATACATATGTCGACTCTCATCTCCAGTAGTCACGTCCTCTCTTTAAAGGCCGAGATCACTATAAATATAAGTCGAAACCTTCATTTTTTCATCACAAATTGAGTGAAGATCATCACACAGAAATACAACAGTTCACAACTCGTAAACTGAGGACACTGAGAAAGGTTTTTAAAGATTTAACTATTGGGGTATATCTGTCCTATGGTTTAGAACTTTGTATAGAAAAGCATACCTATTGTGCCTCGGCCTTTTATTGGCTGATTATTCTTCGGAGTGCAGGAAAGAACCTCAGACTAGTGAGATAGGGTGGCTCAGATCATTTGCTGAAGGGACATAAGCTTAAAACAGTTAGGACTTGTTTCTGTGGTGGTATATCTGTGACATAACACCTTTGGAGCTCGGATATTTGTGACAGACCTTTCACCTGTGTTAATTAAAAACTCGGTGCTTGGACAGTGATAAAACTCGGACTAGTGACCTGTGTTATACCTCACCATAGAATTTCAGAATAGTCACCTGAAGTGTCACCTATAGTAAAGCTTGGATTGCAGAATTGGAAGATTTCAGATCTGTGATAGGAGGCGTGTTCTGAGGCTTGAAACAGAGGTATTGACCTTGGATTACAACAGACCTGTGGAAGAGTTATAACATAGTTCGATTCTATGTCTCTTCTAGCTCATTTTGGAGATAGCCCAGATTAGTGTGTGACAACATTCTGTGAAATTATCCTGTGAGAGAACTAAAACAATGAACCGAAGTATAAATCAATGTTTCTTCTGAGCTCGCTAGTGGAGGCATGAACAATCAACTTTAAAGCTTGAACTGATGATAGCTGGAGGCCTGTACAAGAAGATCTTGGACAGTGGAGCATTTGGTGGTTTGATAGTGAAGTATTAAACAATGAAGAATTATGACGTTCAAGTAAGTACTATCCACATTCTTTATTAGAAGAAGATAAAACAGTATTGTTTCCTTGGAGTAGGAGCTCCTAAACACAAGGTTGGTGCCTTGAGAAGATAGGGTCGAAGCCTTATCAAACTCCAAGTTGGTGCTTGGCAACAGGTTGGTGCCTATTTCATTAAAGGGTTGGTGCCCTCACTCATCTATTGTATACAATTATTTGAAAAAGGATTGAAGTTCTTATTAATCCTTAATATTATTATTATACACCTCTCTGTTTGTAATTGTGAAGTTTCTAACTAGAAATAATTAACAATTGAAAAGAAATACTAATTCATCCCCCTCTCAGTATTTCCAACACTTATATCTTGAGATTTTGAGGAGTGGTAATTCCTGCCAATGCATTACACGATATGGTCGGACTAATTTCTTCTTCTTCTAGGGTTGGTTCTTGGTGTATATCCTCTTCTTTTGAAGTTTCTTGTTCATTTTATTCCTCCTCTTCACAATCTATGTAAAATAATTTCTTCTCAGCACACTTATGACCTTTAGTGTATTTGCTATCACAACTGTAGCAAAGCCCTTTTGCTCTTTTTTCTTCTAATTGTTGTGGTGTCAACCTTGTAGGTCGTGGAAGTCTAGGAGTAGCAACACTTCCATCTTTATAGATGTGAGTGGTATGCTTCCTTGTCACCATGATTTTACATTCATTTTTTTTTGCCAACTTGAATGCTTTCTCCAATGACTTAGGTTCCCAAACGTGAACCTCGTGTTGGATGTTATCCTTTAAAGTCTCTATGAAGACATCAATCATGTGTTCCTCTGGAATATCAATTACCCTTATATTCAATTTTTGGAAGTCCTCAATGTGCTCCACCACTGAACCTTTTTGTTTGAGATTTACAATTGACTAAAAAAGGTGTTGCTCATTGTATCATAATAATGTGCTATAATTTGCTCTGTAAAAATTGACTAAGTGACAATTTTTTTATGAGAGCATAGCCATTGATGCCATACAAATGTTATTTGTTCTAAATATAAAGTTGTTATGTGTACCTTTTGTGTGTTTTGCACATTATTGAGATCAAAATATTGCTCCATCTGTAGTATCCATGTTACGGGATCCTTGCCATCAAACTTCCTCATATCTATCTTTGGAATATGGTGGGTCTTCTATCCAACACTAGAATGAAATCACGATTAACATTTATTTTGTTCTCATCACGAGTTTCCTCTACTATCTTTTCGCCATTAAGAAACATTTCGTCTATCAATTTTGTCAAACCTTCCATGTCTGCTTTTTTATCATTCTTCATGTTTTCCATTTTTTTATCGATCTTAGCTTCCATGCTAGCTTCCATGCCATCCATGTCATTCTTCAAACCATCCATGCCTTTCCTCAAACCATCGATCTTAGCTTCCACGCCTTTCTTCAAAACTTCCATTTTATTTTTTGTTACTCTTTGCGAGAGCGAAATTTGGTGCACTTGCTCTTGTAATTTCGATATGTCATGTTGCATTTCTTCGTCTTCATGAGTCATAGTAGAGCCTTCTGAAGGCTTAATGGGTGTTGAATTATTTTTAGTGGGCATTTTAGAACCCAATACTAATATCTATTCTACAATATGCCCTTGGAATCAATTCAAACTGACTCTTCAAACAAGACTTATGCAATTCAGAAAAAAAATACACACATTTTTCTTGCTTTTGAGGAGTTCGATATTGAAACTGAATTATCTCGGTGATTAAGGATCTTCAATATCTGAAATTTGGTCCTGTATTAGCCCTCTGAATATTCTTTCGAATGCCACATGTATGAACTGATTTGGATTCTTCAAGGCAAAGTTATGCCCAATCTCTCACAGTGACCTAATTATGGACTGGTTCAGTAGAACGAACTTGTACGACGTGCCACGTGTCATTGTTTCCTCCTTCGGCTCTGAAATTGATACATAGGAAACTACAATCCATGTACTTGCCACCACTTTTTACAGAATTCCAATCCGATTCTTAGAGAGAGAGTTATGGTGATTTTCCCACGATCACCTCTTTGAGATGAAATTTAGGAGCCTGAAGAACCCTAACTTCCACAGATCATATCTCCGAAAATATTGCGAACCAAGACCTGAAATTACTACACGACATTCTTTAGGATTTCGGCTTCGGTCTGTAAAAATTTCAGCTTCTGAACCTTCTTATAAAAAACATTATAGCAAAAATTGCATGATGACCTGTTTAGGTGAAATTCGGGAGCTTGAAAAAAAAAACCCTAACTTCCATAGATCATATCTTCGAAAATATTGCAAACCAAGACTTGAAATTTTTACATGACGTTCCTCATGATTTCGGCTTCGCTCTGTAAAAATTTTAACTTGTGAACCTTCGTAGAAAAAAAATTATAGCGAAAATGCCACAATGACCTGTTTGGAGCAGCGAAACCCTAGAATCCAAAGCTCTGATACCAAATGTTATGAACTAGCTCCAAAAATAGAAGAAAAGAGAGATCAACGCCTTAGAAATAAGCTACTTCGAGGGGCCAAACTCCTTTACATTACATAAATGAACAATTTTTGGATGATACAAATGAAAAAAGCTCCTTCTATATATAGGAGTCCATGGGGTCACATTATAATCGTAACCGACCTAACAATAATAATGTAAGGGCACAATAATAACAATATTGAGGTTACAGGGGTACAACAATAACAATAAGGGGGCTACACTAACAACAATAAGGGACTACACTAGTAATATAGGGACCTAACAGAGTGGATAGATAAGAATAGCGGTAAGCATCAAATGATCAGGGGCATGCACACCTGTCCACCACAGGAAGCCTCCACACATAATATGGAGCCTGATTTGCGCAGAGAAATTAAGGACAAGGCAGGCCACTCATATATGCAGTTTACTCTAAACCATGATGTTATATTATTTGAAGGCATCCCACCAGGAAGGCCACCGGACCGAGAGTTGGTTAAAGAGTTCTCACAACAAGTTGCACCATTCGTAGATCTGGCTAAGAAGGGAGCCTTGGATGAGACCAGCACAACACAGAGGACCTTTGATTGGCTCAAGGAGGAGATGGATATTTTTTTGGTATTGGTATTACCAACTCTCACCTTGCCTCTTGCTCTGAGAGGTGATGTTTTAGGAGTGGATGATGGCATAATTATGGTGCAAGAGGGCTATTCCATAGCATTTGAGAGTCAGAAGATACTTCCACATAGGAAGGAGTCTTCCATATATGGTAAAGGGTTGCTAGCCTTCATACATGCATTGGCCAAACTCAAGAAGTTTTGGATGGGCAATAGCTTCCAAGTGAAGATTGACCACCATGAACTTCAATCTTTTTTTGAGCAGAAACATCTGCAAGGGAGGCAAAAAAGTGGGATAGCAGAATTCTGGCATGTGGCTCTAGCATTGAACATGTCAAAGAGGGAAGAAATGAGGTGACAGGTGCCTTATCACAGAGGCCAGCAACGCTGTCATTGATGAGTGTCGATCCAGATTGGGAGTCCCAGCTATTAGTGGAGTATTCCAAGAACCAGTTCACATGTGAGGTACTTGATGGGTAGGTGATTGATGAGAGATATAGGGTGATGGATGGAGTCATCTATTACCAGGATTGGATCTTCTTAACTAGAGACTCTAAGCTCAAAGACAAGGTTCTACATGCAGCGCATGATTCACTCCTTTCTGGCCACGAAGGTTTCATCGGGACATATCAAACCATTAGGGAGAGATTCTCGTGGGAGGGTCTCAAGGAGGATGTGCTCCAGCATATCAGGAAGTGTGTAGTTTGCCTGAAGAATGAGGAGGAAAACAACCATCCCGCAAGGTTGTTACAATCACTTCCTTTTCCGGGAGGAAGATGGGAGAGCTCATATATGGAATTCATCACTAGCTTGCCAAGAATACATGGTAAGGATTGTATCTTTATAATCATTGGTCAAATAACAAAGCATTTACATTCATTTGCCATTTATTTACAATGCATTGCTCCACAAGAGGGCAAGCCTCTCCTTGGACTTCATGGTCTTCTTGGGACAACAGTCAGTGATAGAGATAGCCACCTCCTAGATGGCTCTGGGCAGGTGTTGTTTTGTTTGGGGTATACCTAGTTGACACCAAATATCAGTTACTACCCCCAGGAAGATGAGCAGATAGAGGCAACAAGCAAGTGGCTGAGAAGCTACTTACCACATTATGTTTTGGGGCAGCAAGGAGCAGATCTGCGCTGGTTCCACTTGGGGGCCTATTGTCACCATCTGACATTTCACATGGCAATCAGTGTATCTCTATTTTTGGTTCCATATGGTGATAATGTTCTATAATCTATTCATTATTGTTAGAATGGTTGGGGCAAGCAAGATTCATAGAACTAAAGATTGGACCTTAGAGAGTCAGGATGTATTCCGATCTCTCAAGGACAACATTTCTACAACCCAAGATCAGCAGAAGTTCTACACAGATCATGAATGGGTAGTGAGACAGCGTGGGGTGGACAATTTGTTCTATCTCCATTTTCAGCCATACAGAACATTTACATTGCAGAAGAAGGGGTCTGAGAAGCTTTTCTATGGGCCACATAGGTGATCCATCTTGTTGGGGGAGTAGCATATGGGTTGGAGCTTCTCATTGGGAGTAAGATCCCCAACATTTTTCACGTCCCATGCCTCAATGAGGCCATTAGACAACATGTAGCTTCCACCATGGATCTCCCACTTCTTTATGATGTGAGCCATTTGGTTTTATCACCAAAGGCTAACTTGAACACTTAGGAGGGGCAACTAAGGGGCAGGTTGATTGGAGAACATCTGATTCAGTGGAGGAATTTATCAGATGAGGATGCCACAAGGGAAGGAGAGGAGATTTTGCAGCATCCATCCTTGCAATTTCTTGAGGAAAAGCAACATTTGGGAGGGGAGGACTGTAATATTCCTAATTAGCTTTCAGCTAGTTGGAATATTAATTTTTTCTTTTGCCAATGAGACAGATGAATAAGAGGGTAAAGAGACCCATAGATCTCTTTAGTAGGAATAAAACCACTTCTAATGTGAATATGGATCATTGTATCAGTTGAATAAAGAACTCTTGGGTGGTAATAGGGGTTAAAGCATGTGGATGGGGTCAAGGTTGACCAAATCAACAGCGTTGTCATGGAGGTAGTGGAGAGTTATTGGAGGACAACGCAGTCATAGTGGGAGGGAGTCTCCATGAGAGTAGCATCTTTAATGAGTGGGACCAAGGGTGAGGAGGCTCACGAAGCATATAAGGAAGGGGATGGCAGCCATAGAAGGCATTCTGAATATTATTTATGTTTGGTCTTTTATGACTTTCTGCACGCTTCTGCTGTTTAGTGGAGTCTGCGGTGTTGTTTAGCACAAGGGTGTTTCTGGGCGGAAATCCCACCCTCATCCTCGGGGGACTTCGAGTGCCCACTCAGGAGAGGTTCATTTGAGTTTCATTCCACCATTCGACATCAGGGCAAGCTTCAACCATTTTTAGCAACGCAGTCTCCTTCAGGACTTGCGTTAATTTGCAGCGCAGTTGCAGTGGAGGTTCAAGTACCCAAGTTTGTGAGCTTGTTTTCCAGTGAGGGGAGCATCCCTTCATGGGGAGGATCTATTGGGAGGAGTTTAAGCCATTTTTATATCATATCAGCCACCTCCCATCAGTCACACAGTTGCAGAGTGTAATTCATACCTAGGGCTGCGATTTTCATATTGTGTATTTACGGAAACCCCTTCTCGGTTATCTTGGAATAGTGCTAGAAAGCCTAGATCTCTGATCCCGACATTTTCGAAGCACTATATCAACAGTGATATGTATTTCTAGTTTTACCCTGCAATTGTATTCCATAGGACTACGCAGTCATGACCTTTCGACATTTTGTATAGCAACAGTATTTCATGTTTTATGTACTGGGTCATTTGAGGCTTGTTTTAGCCTAGCTTGAGTGTCTTTTTCCTCGAGATCTATTACTCATTTTCTGCTGTAAAATCTAATAAAATGGCTCTATGATATGCTCATGTCGATTTAATGATATTTTACTGCATTTTCCAATTTTATGTTCTATTTGCCTGTTTTTCCTAATTTGGAATATTACACGGACCCAAGAGCTTCTGGAGGGACTTTATGGGGTTTTGAGGAGTTTCTTTGGGATTTGATGGCATCTACTTGGCATATTCCATCATCCACACAACTTGTATTTTGTTCTGTTGCATTTCGACAACTTTCGAAAAACAGGATTATTATGGGGCCTAACTCAATTAATTGCGCTTAAGGTGGCATTTCAGGAGGAATAATTGACGAAACACCTTAGTGTAATAGCTCGTTGGAGTCGGAACGGGAAGATTTACAAGATGAAATTATGGGAAGTGACTTTTAGTGGCATGAGGAGGAATGGTGACCGATTTACCATTTTCCCATACTAAAAAGGAATTTTAATTAAAATAAAAGGAGGGAAAATGTACTAGTGATTAAAATAATAATATCGGCTTCTAGAGCGGTCCTTCAGATTTATAAAAAGAGGAGGAGATCATAGAAGGACATCTTAGATTCTTGATATTTTCTATTGATGAGGTTTGGAGAACTTAGTTCCCAACTTTTCTAGCCTCAGGACAGAAACCCTCGGGTATGCTCTAGAGTGTTGGACGAAAGCCCAACTCTCCTTAAGGAGACTTCATCCAGGAGTTTCATAGAGATTCAGGAATATTGGAGTGAGAATCATTCTGGTCCTTAATTGATGCTTCATTGTCTTTTAGTTGATTCAGTGGAAGCTGTTGTTGGAGGGAGGGTGCAAACGTTCTGGAGTTTTGAGAGATCATGATTATCATAACAATAGAATATTTGGAGGTCCACTCAGCTATCATCTTTTCCATTTTGTTTAAGATATCTCCAGTTGTACTTTGCATGCTATATTATAATGAATGAAGTTGAGTCAATCCTTGTGTTGCATTTTCTGATGTTGTTGGAGTTTTCAGGTTTACTTCTGTAAATTGTCAATGTATTTGCCATGCTTGTATAATTTCTGGGTTCCTATTTGCTGGTGCATTTTGGTGTAATTTCGTGGGATTTTGGCGAAATGTCGGCATAAAATTTTATAAAGAAAATTCTCAGAAAAATACCACAAAATTTTCGAAAGGGATTTTACATATATGCTCTCGAGGCTAGGATGCCCAAACATCTCCTAGGTTCCCATCTCCCATATTGGATTTGGGACCAAGGATTTCATCTCATGAACTCAAATGAACCGAGATCATTTTTGAATACCCATGTTCTCACCAACAAGTGGGGACAATAGCCTGGAATTAGTAACGAGATCCTGATTTTGGGTGCTTTTGGCTACTCCAAGGGTACATCCTCCACAAAAGAATATTTATGTTTCAAATTTTAGAAGAGGTGCAAAAATGGGAGGATGACCCCACCCTCCTCCCAAAAAAAAAATGCAACCCTAGTCCTTCACTTATGTGACACCCTTATGCATCCAAAACACTAAATAGCACCTTTGTTTATACCAATTTATTTCCAGTAGTGGAGGGAGAAACAATGAAATGGTGAAGCATTTTGGTGTTGTATTATTGCTAACAATTTACGGACAATGATAAAAAAAAGTGGCGAAGTTAACTAACTGTAATATGGCATATGTACTTGGCACTTGCCACTTGGGTGAAATTTTTAAAACTTTAGAGTAAAGACATGTTAATATCATTTTCAGTTTTCCAATATAATGACCAAGTTGATTTTTCAATGCTTTTCTAATCATTATTTGATTGTTCAAAACTTTAATGAAGCAATGTAATATATATATATATATATATATATATATATATATATCATGTGTACCTTAGACAATGTTGAAATTTGGTAGTTGGGAAGGTATTTCCAAGTGGAAAAGAACTTGGGGGATTTGTGGTATCGAGTTTGGGGTTCTGGACCCAAAGGAGAGGGCTTGAAACCCAAGAAAATGAATTTAATAAATTATGCATCATGTAGGGTTAGGTCTGCTAGCAAGGCCAAGAGACAGGACCCTTGGGGTTTTACACACCTTGGGGTAGTATAATTAGAAGCCAAAGGAGAGGCGAATGGCACAAGTGTGAAGGACTTCATTTTGTGAGGAAAACAACCCTTGAGGAGCCACAACAAGTTGGAGAGAGGCCAAGTAAGGCTGTAAGCCACAACAAGGAGTTTTGTTAGTGAAGGAGGCTGAGTTAAGAAGTCTACTTGCAGACTGCAAGTCGTAGAGAGCCGCATGGCCACAAGGCCAGAAAAACCTAGCTGACGAGCAAAATAGTAGGCGAGGGGGCTAAAAGGGCTACACGAAGTTTATTACGTACCAAGAAGGGTAGGCCAAGGCCTACACAATGCTGCCACTTCTTGTAGAGGGCTTAACATGCAAGACGAAGCGTTGTTGTAGTTGGACGTTGAGGAAAGAGGGTAGTCAAGGCTTAGAAGAGGTAGTTGGTTGAACAACAACTAAGGTCTGGTGAAGGCCTATTTTAATATTTTTTATATTTTTTATATTTTGATGCATATATGTCAACAAAAACATGTAGAATGATGAATTAGACATAAAAAACATAAAAACATAGATTGAATCATATAACATCAATCATCTAGAAGTTATAATCTTCATCAACCACGCCCACAAGTTGGAAGCATACAACATATTGACTCTTGAGTCTCACGAATCATCAATCTGAGGTTTCAAGCTTTCAAAATTCAATATATAACATTTATCATCATTGATATATAACATTTATCATCATTGATTTCAAATTTCAATATCTAACATTTATCATCATTGATTCATTGATTTCAAAATTCAATATACATTTATCATCATTGATATATATATTATAACATTTATCATCATTGATATATATATTATAACATTTATCATCATTGATTCATTGATTTCAAAATTCAATATACATTTATCATCATTGATATATAACATTTATCATCATTGATTCATTGATTTAAAAATTCAATATATAACATTTATCATCATTGATATTATATAACATTTATCATCATTGATTCATTGATCACCATATAACTTTCATGAAGCATCATATTCATAATTCATAATGACTTGTAAACGGTAAACTTATAAATGCCAACTTCAAAGTTTCACCTTTCAAATTCAAACTTCAAACTTAAATTGTCATTAAATATATGAAATCAGAAAGAGTCAAGTTTCAACTGTTCAACTGTCAACAACAAATAGAAAATAGTAAACAACAAATATATTTTATCTAGCTGGCCCCTTGCCACGCCCACGAGAAATGTCTAATTTTTGTGAGCCACGAGGAAATGTTGGTCTTCTAGTACTCTTAGGAGTACCACGACCACGACTAGAAGGTGGAGGCTGGATCTGCAAAGGAACAGCAGTGTGATATCGAGGAGTGGCACTGGCACTGGCACCCGCACTGCTACCAGTAGATGGTGGGACTGGCCCTCTGTGTGGCGGGGCTGCTGATGCTTCATCATCATCCCTATAAATTTTTGCTTCCAATTCTTCCAGATGTAACGTGTCGTTCTCCAAATTATCATCCTCTGGGTTGTTGTCCCAGACTCTGTATGATTGATCCTCATTTGCCCAATCACAGTAATGGCTCAACAACCTCGAGTTATAATGCACATAAACCAAGCTTTCAGCTCGGTTTTCATTCAGCCTGTTTCTTCTCACATTGTGTATAAAGCTGTAGGTGCTCCAACACCTCTCTGCAGAAGAAGTGTTCACAACCTGTGAGAGAACTTTTTTAGCCAACTTTGGCAAAAGTCCCATGTCGCCATATGCTTCCCACCATGTGAGAGCATCAAATCTGTCCCTGTCTTCCATTGCATGGAAAGAACCAAAGTTAGCAGTGCAACTGAAGTATTTGCCTAATTCAAGGCGCAATTTAGCACACTCTTCCCTGTCAGGTACCAATTTGTCCAATGCCTTCATGTACCCTTCTTGTACCTCTGGATCTGTGTGAGGTTTCACCCTAACCCCACCTCCAGGTGCAGGTTGGCCCAACCAAGATGGAGAGTTATACTTTGGCGTAAGGATATATGCCAAAGCATGCAGTGGAACATTGAGTTTATTCCACCGTGCACACACACAGTCATGAATCATAGCATACAAAATGGGATCATTATCCTTAACAATATCTTTTATTTGCCCCAACATGCTATCCATCTGGTCATAAACCTCTCCAATCACTGGTTTATCAGTATCTGCAAAGCGAATCATGTTATAAATGGGCTTGGTAAAACTCACAATTTCCCTCATACGTGCCCAAAACTGAGGGTCAAGGGCGGTCTCCTCCACATGTTCGAAACTTTGCCTGTCAACTGCTGTTGCCGCCCTGTCCTTTAATAGCTGCCAGTGTGGGCTTGATACCATTGCAACCAATGACTCTCTTACCTTCAAAAGGCGCCTGAAGGTGAGGTAATAACTAGCAAATCTAGTTTTTCCTATTTTCAACAACTCCAATTTGGAGTGAGTACAGAAAAGCCCATGGGTATTGCTATGATTTGTAATAAATTTGATCATTTTCTTACCTCTCTTGTACAAATCACCAAGCCATTTGAATTGAGGTTGTTTGTTTTTGATGATATCATGCATCAAAAGGTTCATTGTGTGAACCAAACACCCAGACCAAAAAATGTTGAGGTATTTATCCTCAACAATTGCTCCTGCTGCCTTACAGTTAGCAGCATTATCAGTGATGACCTGTATCACATTGTATGGCCCAGTCTTTTCAATTATTTCAAGTAATGGTTCTGCAATGTTAATGCCGGTTTTGAATTTATCTGAATAATCATAAGCTGCCAGGAACACTGCACCACTAACCGCCACAGCCAAAACATTTATCAATGGTTTTCCTTTTACATTGGTCCATCCATCAGAGACAATGGACAACCCATGCTCATTCCACGAACCTGTCATTCTAGCCAAAGAATTGTTTATTTTAGCTCTTTCATGATCAAGACCCACGGTTCTGGCCTTGTCATACCCAAGGCTTTTGTATCCTTTGGGGGCATCATTAATGGCAGAAACCATTTCATGCCAATAAGGTGAGCGAAGAACATTGAATGGCACCCCACCTGCATATAGAAACCGGTAAACTTTTGAATCCACATCATTCCTACACCCTTCGTCTAGGAAATCGGATATGGTTCTACGCCTTAATCCAATGCCACTGCTTCCGAAACCACTGGCATGGGTGGAAGTTGAATGTGTTGGGCCTGAATCAGTGATACCCTTAGATCTTTTAGATGATCTCTGTATGGCAACCCCCTCTTCCTTCCTATATATCTCTCTCTGTGGTGCTGCCATAGAAGTACAAACTTTGATTCCAAAATTTTTAGTTCCATCTCCTGGCATTATCCCACAAAGGTGCCTTCTCAGACGGGTGTATGTACTATGAACCATGGTATTGTTTATTGCAATGGGGGCAAATAAATTTAGTGGTTCCACCACCTTTCCCTCCTCCTTGTTTTTGAACATATTTCCACAAAGGATATTGGTCTTGTTTAGTTGGGGATTCTAGGTTCTCAGGGTCTCCACTCCCCACTTCCTCCTCAGCATAATCCTCCTCTTCTGGATTTTCTTCAGATCCACCATAACCCTCCTCTTCATCCTCCTCTTCTCTAATTTGTCTCTTTCTTCTAGCACTCTCCAACACCATTATCACAAAGAAAGGAACCAACATGAGGAAAATTCCTAGCCATATAGCCATGATGGAAACAAGTTTCAAGTTTCTAGAATCTAGCCTGCAAAACAAATAGAAAAATGGCAAATGGGAATAGGAAATGCAACATAGGAAAAAAACAACTCATTTTAAAAGTTTTAAATCCAATAAAATGCAACATTCAAGCAAAATTCAAGTTTTCATTTTCAAACCATTTAACAATCTACAAATTCATCTTAGAAAATACAAAATTGGATTAGAAGGCCTACCTCTTTCTTGCAATCCTCCTGTCAGCCTTGCTCCTTGCTCTCCTGTCGGCTTTGCTCCTTGCTCTCCTGATTGCTGTCAACCAAACCTTGCGCTCTCGGCTCTCCTTCTCACTCACTTTCACTTCTCAACTAACAAACAATAACTGAAAATGAAACCCCCCCCCCCTTTTTATAAAAAATCGGAAATTTTTCATAAAAAAATTTCCGCGCGGCGGGGAGCGTTCGGAAGCGAACGCTCCCGAAACGCTTCCCGCGTTTAAAAAACGCTCCCGAAGCGTTTTAACGTGAGGAAGCGTTCGGGAGCGTTCGCTCGAACGCTCCCACAGCCGCTCCTGAAAAAACGGGGAGCGTTTTCGAGTCGAAACGCGCTCCCGACGCTCCCGACGGGAAGCGTTTTCGGGCGTTTCTAAGCTCCGCGCTCCCGCACGGAGCGAGTTTCCGGAGGCGGGAGCGAGAAAGAGTACGAAGCTTCCCCGCAACCACCTAAAGGAGTTGGTCATAAGTATAATAGGCCTATGGAAGCCACAATAGGAGGACCGTGGGATGAAGGATCATGCCTATGTAAGCATTTGATGTTTTTGGTTATTTGATGGCTGTCACATTAACTAGAAGGAATCAAATGTGACAAAAAGATTGATTGAGGGTGTTGGTTAAGCTCTTAGATAACAATTTGGCAAGACTATACAACTGTAAGTACTTTTGTCGTATTTATGTATTTGTTGGGCAGATGAGAGCCTGATGGACTAGGCCTCAATCCTAGTTGTATTTGGTCAAAGGACTGATCGTGTATATTAGCACTGTAATGGGGTTTGTAAAGGGCCTTGACCCCTAGTACAAGATCCCTAAGGTTTTCTTATTGAAGGGTTAATAAGGAACATGTTTTGGGCTATAAATACTCTGTACTATTATTTATCTCATTGATGTTATATTATGTTGTGCAAAGTTGTTTTTGGTTGGGCATATTTAGTGTGTTTATGTTCCTAGTTAAGGCATAGACCAAACCTGGGGTGTGTGGAAATTCCAACAGAAAAATGTAACTCTCTTGTTTAAGAAAGTGTCATCCCATTCTGCTCCTCGAACTTAAGTAACCTAGCAACTTGGTAGTTTTCCTTTTGAATTTCATTGACATCACTATATGTGATGAGTATGTGATCCGCACATATCACCAAAAGGACTATATCGCCTTTGTTTTTGACATATATATTTGGATCTGAAGGGATTCTTTTGAACCTAGATCTTTATGATGTTTTTCTATTTTAATACACCAAGGATTTGAGGCTTCAACCCATAAAGTGTCTACCAATTTTCACTCATGTTCTTTACTTATTCCAAGAATCCATACCAGTAAAATATGTAATCTTCTTTTACATCTCTATTGAAAAAGGAACTTTGTACATTTATAAAGTTCTAGTGCAAATAAGTGTTAAATTTCTTAACCCCAACAACCTAGCTAATTATTCCCTAGCAGATTCCTTGTAAAATTTAATTATTATATAAATCTATTGAATAAAAAACATTGTTGAGATTTTAACACGTAAATAAAATAGATAACATCGAAAGAAAAATTAACCAATCTCATGCACATGCACACATAATCTTTTTCCCTTCAAATATGTTGTGTCGTTAATATTAATCTACAACATACAAGAGATCCCTTCCTGAGATAATAGCCCTTTGAGGGAAAAAATATAAATACAGCAAATTTGGAAATGATCTTGTTGATCAAACCCTCTGCAGATACGTCCTTCAATCTTGCTTAGATGACTTAGATCCTTCTCCCTTATTTCCCCTTGCACTTTTCCTCAAACTCCACACACTTGGGTGAAATTCATCTTTCATCTAATCACTATGATCTCACTGTCATTGTCTTGTGTTGGCTAGATGTATCTTCTCCCTTAGCCTATCCTTGTTTTTATAAGTTTGATTTATTAACCGAATCCGCAACCCTAATCTCCAAAGTGATTGATGCTCTCCCTTTAGAGCCTCCTTCTCCTCGTCCTTTGTCACTGTTGTTGAAAATTCATGAGACTTTTTAAATGCCAGGTTCTCCTAGAACTTAACCTCCGTGCTCACAATTATCTTCCTTTGTGCTAGTATGAAGATCTTGTAAATTTTTGAGGCCTCACTATTTCTAAAATTTCATTTCATTTCATTTCTATTCCTAACAAATATCCCCTTCTGTCTTGGAGGCTCCAAGTTCATCCTCTTATCTACAAGAACATGGATGGAGACTAGACAACCAAAGATTCTCAAGTTTCCTATCTCGAGCTTCACCCCTGTGAATGCCTTATCAAGAGTCTTGTGCCCCAGTATCCTATGAGGACTCATGTTCTGCACATAAACTATAGTGTTACATGCCTTGACCAAAAGAAACATAGGTAGCTCTTGGTAATGTATCATTGCTTTAGTAGAATTGATGTATTGATTCTCTCTCTCTTGGCAACCCCATTTTGATGAGATTTGTATAAGGTTTTCATCTACCTCTTGATCCCCGTCTCCTTGTAGAATTCCTTAAAGTCATTGGAGGTGTATTCTCCCTCATTATTTGACCTCAAGACCTTGATCTTCTTGCTTGTCTAGTTTTCCACTTGAGACTTGAATTCTCAAAACCAACTAAAAACCTCTTGCTTGGTCTTCATGAAGAAGATCCTCCTCCTACTCTTACTTCTTGGAAAAGAATCCTTGGCATTATTTGCATGTGCACACCCTCTGTACACACCTTGTTGCTTAACACTAAACTTTGGGAGAGCAATTTCAGTCTCCTTCAAGATCGGCAATGCCCTGTAGTGCAAGTGTCCCATCTTATTGTGCCACATCTCACACATATTTCCATTATCATGTAACAAAGCCTGAACAAGTTTTCCCTTCAACCTGTATAATTTTCCCTCTCTAACCCCTATGACCATTACTGTGTTTAGGCTAAACTCCTTTGGATAGATGAAAATTTCCCTATTCCTCAACACGACCTCATATCCTCTATCTCAATCATTGAGATTGGGAGGAACTTTCTTCATTCCTGGTACAATTCATCCTTGGCTTCCAACATTCCTCCTGACTCAAGCTAGAACGTAATGGTTCCCTCTCCTTCACTACATACTTAGCATCATCACCAAGCTCGACATGAACCCCATAGTCTTTCTTTGTCAAATTTCTAAACAACTACCATGCTTTTGTCATATGGTGTGATGCACTAATATTCAAGTACCAAGCACTCTTGGTGATGGTGTTGATAGATAAACAAGACACAAATGAGAAGTTTTTCTTGAAATTTGCTACAAACTTATCAAGTTGTATCTTTATTGAGGCTATTATTTGTTGTGACTTCCCCTTCCCCATCCCCTTCTTCTTTGGACACTGTGATGCATAGTGCCCATTCTTGTGGGAAATAAATCACTTGAGCTTACACAAGTCCTTCTTTCCTGGCTGAGAGGTTGCCCCTTCATTGTTTCCCTTGGAGCCCTTATCTTTTCCCTTCCTGGCCATACTGTCTACGGTTAGGTTCTCCTCTACATCTGCATGCCGATTGCCTTTAGACCACTCTCGATTCTCTTTCTAGATGCATTCATCCTAAAGGCTCCCTTAGTTTAGAAGGAGTTTTAGGGCATAGACTCTCTTGGGAAATGATTCCCATGACTTCGGAAAAGCATTTAGTGCCACCTTTACAAGTCCTATGTCCTCCACCTTCTCCTCGATGGCTGCAAGATGATCATGTATCTCTATGATCCTTATGAAGTAGTTGAGAACATTATCATTCTTCGACATTTGGATGGATTTAAGCTTGTTTCTCAAGATCATCTTCCTATTCATGTTGCCACTCTAGAGTAGGTCCACAAGCGCCTTGAACATCTCTCTAGTTGTCTTTGTTAAATTTAGGTAGACATGGAATGTTCTATGATTATTGCAATTTTACTTCAATCTTTCTTAGGCCCGATTCAATTTAGCAATCACATAAACATGAAAGTAAAATGCAATAGAACACAGTAATAGATCAATAGAAGACAAGCCAATAATATAGATCATATTTTACAATTCTTCTTTTCCAACAAAGATATAGGATAATGTGCATTACGAAAATCAATAACATGCATCAGCCAGCAAAGTCTTTCTCAACATCAGATCATCGAACCCTCCAAGTGTCACACACATCCCTCAAAGACAGCTCATCAAAAGTCAACACAGGTCAACAGAAAGTCAACAGAGAAAAGTCAACGCAGAAAATCAACGCAGCAGATTTAGGGCTTCGGTCAAAGTCAACGTTCAGCTTCGATTTTTGTGCCCAGAAATACGACCTTCAAAAATCAAAATTTCTACAAAGTTTGGAGGTCAAAACACCAAGGGTTGACCACGGTCAACGATGGTCAATGCATAAGCAATCAACCCTAAAAGCAGTCCGCAAATTTACCAAGTTGCAGCTCCGCACATGTGAGAGAGAGAGGCCTCCAAAGGTTGATCGAACCAATCAAATCACAAGAGAGAATGTGTGACGAGTTGATGAGCAAATGATCTCCAAGTCTGTCCAATTTATATCAGTGAGTGAGGGTGTGTGACACATCTATTAGGCTTGTGAGCCTACATTACAAATCTGGATGACCTTGCACATGTGTGGAAAATAAAATCAAAATATATGTTCTGCTCATCCAAACAAGATGATATTAGATCAATTTTGCACCTCTCCGAAAGAGGAATCCAACAAAAATATAATCATCATCATATGAGTAGTGCAACATGGATTTTAGACCTAGTTGCCCAAAATTAACACTCCCTCTCAACTAGGGAGAACTCCATTTGTCCACACGTGCCATGCAAAGATCAATACCATCGTGTACTATCATATAGCATCATGCGTCATCCTGTCGTAACTTGCTTTGCTGGCTCTTCTTCGCAAATAGAACAAAAGGTGAGTCACAAAGACATCACGCACAACTGACCCAAAGTAAGCTTAGAGGTTAAAACCTCTCTAGGACTCAAAAAGAGTCTCATACTAACCCGAAGTTAGTTTACTGACCCGAAGTCAATTTAGAGATAAAAACCTCATCAGACTTGATCCCAGATCAAGGTGATGGACACGTGCCATCCTAGACATAGAGAGTACCACAATCTCTAATGCGTCCATCGGTATTGCTATTGGTCTCTATCCACATTTCCCACCTCATTGGCCAAATGAGAGGTACTTCCCATCCATGAGTCTGAAACTCCATGGGTAGGATGCGTGCGGGGCGTATATCAAAGAGAGGTGAACCAACTCAATATCATAACGGTGGGGCAGAAGCACAACAAGGTTCGACAAGCCTAGCCCTGTGTGTGCTTATAGCTCCAAGAAGCTATCCCCAAGCCCCGTGGAGCTCCCAGAGCTCATAGTCAAACTCAAGCATGACCCTCATAATAGGGCCTTTCCACGATTCCAAGCTTCTCACGAAAGGTTAGGAACTTGAATTTCCCCGGGCCTTCGTGAGAATATCGGTGACCTGATCATCAGTTCCTATATGATCGATCCTTACGACGCCTCGCTTTACCATATCTTAAATGAAGTGGTACCTAATATCAATATGCTTGGATCAATCGTGGAACATAGGATTCTCAGAAATACGAATCCCACTTTGATTATCACAAAGGATAACGGTGGTAACTAACAGATGCCCAAACATCTCACTGAAGAGCTTTCTCAACCAAACAACTTCACAACAGACCATACTTGCTACAATGTATTCGGCATCAACGGTGCTCAAAGCTACCGACTTCTGCTTCATGCTCATCCAAGATATCGAAGCAAAACCCAAGGTGAAGCAACATCCAGATGTGCTCTTGCGATCCACCACACTGCCAGCCCAATCGACATCAGAATATCCATGGAGTTTCAAACTCTCGACAATGTATCTCAACCCATGGTTGATTGTACCCCAAAGATATTTCAATAGATTCTTGGCACCAATCCAATGAATGTGATGAGGATCATGTAGAAATTTCCTGTTTCCCACCCCGGTTTTCAGTTTCACCTTATTTCTCCAAAATAGTTAAATGCCCTTTCCCATATCCATACATTTAACAAGCTGGAAAATAAATTTTGCTGAAAACACAAATTCTGGAAAAATTACAAAATCCTGGAAAATGCAGAAATAAATATCAGCACATACAAACAGCCATTCAACACATTTAAACACAGTGATTTTTGGTCAAGGTGACCCTGGAAAAACCCCCTACAACTCTTGGGGAAAACCAGTCTAGAAGCTTCTCTTTTATTTTTGAAAAATGCTTTTACAGAGAGCAGTAATACACAGAAAATTACAGCAAACACAAAAATCACTTATCTCGACTTTCGTGCCACCCACCAACTTGAAAACCGTGCCAAACAGCCAGCAGAAATTTTTCAGAGAAATTACAGCATTAAATGTTGCCTTTACTGCCTCGAAAATCGTGCCAGGAATGACCGTACGGACTGTACAGATTCCGTACAGTCAGGACAACAGCCTCTTTTCTCGATTTTCGTGCCCAGAAAATCTATCTAGAAAACCGTGCTCCTTGCTGCTGCTCCAGCTCCTCGAAAACAGTGCTGCCCCTCTCTCGAAAATCGTGCAAACTGTTGTACAGACTTTCTGCCTTGGTTAATGTGCCAATGAAACTCTGTTGTACAGATTTTCAGCCTTGGGAAGTGTGCCCTCTTGCTGTACGGACTTGTTGTGCTGCCTTTGCTGCTCTCCCTCTGCTCAGAAATTACTCTTCAGCTCCCTCTCCTCCTCTCTCAATCTGCTCATGAAAGAATGAATGACCTTTTCCTTCTTTTCCTCCTTTAACCTAACCCTAAGTGACTTTTGGGGAATCCCTAAATCCAATGGCTGAAATAGATTGAGATCTAGGGCTGAGATTAAATGCTCATTTAAATCTCACTCTCTATTTTTTAATTCACCCCACTTTAATAAAGACCCACTTAGTCATTTATTTCCAAAGTCACTTTTCCTTTCTAATTTTACATTGACTTTATTAAAGTCACTTTAAAATTAGACTTTAGTAACTTTATCACATAAAGTCACTTTTAATTAGATTTGACTTTATAAAAATTATAAAGTCACTTTAGGAGAAAAATTAAATTCTTTTGGACACTTTTCCCTAGGCCAAAGATCAAAGCCTTAGGGAACCACCTGTCCTCCGGTAACCAAATTTCAACACTCCCTCTTACCGAGGAAGGTGTTCCTCACCACACCCATCTTGTCTCCGAAGTAGACATGCTTGCCCCGTGGTAAGGCTTTGGTAAGAATATCTGCAACCTGCTCATCAGTGGGAATATACTCAAGCTTCACAGCTCCTTTCTGAACATAGTCTCTGATGAAGTGATATTTGATCCCAATATGCTTTGACTTGTCATGAAATACTGGATTCTCCGTGAGTTTAATGCAACTCTGATTATCACAGTAAATCACCGAAGGTCTCAACGGCTGACCAAATAAGCCAAACAACATCTTGCGAAGCCAGATGGCCTCACAACTAGCTAGACTGGCTGCCATATACTCTGCTTCCGCTGAACTCAATGCTACTGACCGCTGCTTCCAGCTGAACCATGACACCACCGCCGAACCCAACCCAAAACAGCACCCTGAAGTGCTCTTCCTATCAGAAGCACAACCTGCCCAATCAGAATCAGTGTAACCTGCCAATCTCACTCCATCCCCCTACCTGTAGTCCAGACCATAATCCACTGTCCCCTGCAAGTATTGCAAAATGTGTTTTGCAGCCACCCAGTGAACCTTCCTAGGCTCACACATAAACTGACTCATCGTGTTGACTGCAAAACAAATATCTGGTCTAGTGTTGACCAAATACATCAAGGAACCAATCAGCTGCCTGTATAATGTGGGATCCACCAACTCGGAATCCGAAGCATGAAGCTTCTTCTAGTTGGTGATCATCGGTGTCGACATGGGTCTACAATCCTCCATGTGGAATCTTCCAAGGATGTCCACAATATACTTCCCCTGTCCCAGGAAGAAATGCCCCTCCTCCTGCCACACCTCCAAACCCAAAAAGTAATGCATCAAGCCGATGTCCTTCATCTCAAACTCCGCCGCAAGATCTCTCTTGTAGTGCTCTATGAGTCTCTCTGCACCTGTAATGACTAAGTCATCCACATACAACACTAGAATGAGAGACTCCTCACCTATCACAATATAGTAAAGGTTCGGATCTGCCTCACTCTTTGTGAAACCCATCCCCTGCAAGTATGTATCTATCCTGGAGTACCAAGCTCTGGGAGCTTGCTTCAGGCCATAAAGGGCCTTCTTCAATCTGCACACATGGGACTCCTTCCCATGCACCTCAAAGCCCTGTGGCTGCTCAATGTACACCTCCTCCTGTATGAAGCCATTGAGAAATGTGGTCTTCACATCCATCTGGTGGATCTTCCAACCCATCTCTGCTGCTATCGATATAATGGAGTGGATCGAAGTATATCGAGCCACGGGAGCGAAGGTCTCCTCATAATCAACTCCCTCTACCCGGGAGAACCCTCTAGCCACAAACCTCGCTTTGAATTTCTCAATGCTGCCATCTGCAGCATGCTTTACCTTGTAAAGCCATCTGGAAGTAACCACGGATTTGCCCTCAGGCCTCGGCACCACCTCCCAAACATCATTCTTCATGATAGAAGAATACTCCTCCCGCATGGCCTCTCTCCAGACCTGCTGGCTAGCTGCCTCCTCATAGCTAGAAGGCTCAGAGTCAAGGATGCTGGTAGCCATTGCCATATAGCTACAAAACCTCTCAGGTGGTCTGCTCTCTTTGACCGGCCTCTTAGGCTCAGCAACAGATGTGGCATATCTCAAGGTGTCCTGAAGCCACTTGGGCTTCCTCTTCCCTGAGCACACTTCTCCCATTGGAGAATGAAACTCCTCCTCCTCATCATCATCAGGAGCCTGAACTCCTGACTGTCTATCTGCTGTCCTCCTGCCTGCACCTGAGCCTGTAGAAGCTGAGGTACCGTGTGAACTGTCCATCAGTGGACTCCCCAGTGAACTGCTCTGTGGACTGCTCTGCATGCTGCCCATAGCACCACCCCTCTGACTCTGCGAGCCACTGCTCACTGACGGACCTGACATCGTCATAGATGTACCTCCGGATCCTCCTGATCCCTGCCCACTGGATCCCTGTGACTGACTCAACTGCTGCTGAGGGTCTGGCTGATCCAGATACTCTAACTCCCATGACCTCCTAAAGGCCCTGTCCTCCTCGAACTTTACATCCCGCCTGACAACAACTTTCCTCTGCGCAGGAATGTAAATCCGAAAGGCCTTGGAGGTCTCACTGTAGCCCACAAAGATACCCTTCTCTGCGGTGGGCTCTAGTTTGGTCCTCTTCTCCTTGGGTATGTAGGAGTATGTGATGCACCCAAAGATACGAAGATGACCAATGTCAGGCTTCTTCCCAGAAAAAGCCTCCTCCGGAGTCATGTGCCCCAAGGCACGATGCGGACTCCTGTTCTGCAAATAAACAACTGTGTTGCAGGCCTCTGCCCACAAAAACAATGGCAACCCTTGATCATGTAACATGGCTTTGGCAGCCCCTCCGATGGATCTGTTCTTCCTCTCCACAACCCCATTCTGCTGGGGGTTGTAAGGAACAGTGAACTCCCTCCTAATGCCTGCCTCCGCACAATAGTCAACAAACTCTCCAAGGGTGTACTCTCCTCCATTGTCCGACCTCAGGGACTTGATCTTCCGACTTGTCTGTGTCTCCACAAGAGCTCTGAACTCCTGAAACCGCTTGAAGACCTCACTCTTGGTCTTCAAGAAATAAATCCAGGTCCTCCCGGAGTGATCATCAATGAATAAAACATAGTACTCATATCCACTCAAGGAAACATGAGACATCCGACCGCTCACATCGGAATGAATCAAATCAAGTATCCCAGTCGCTCTGCTGTCACTGCTGGGAAAAAGGGATTTGGCAAACTTGCCCATCGCACATCCTCTGCAAGTATCAAAGTGATCAGTACTGAAATCTGGCACACCTGTAGTGATCTCCCGCAAGGTCCTCAAGGCTCCATGATACATATGCCCCATCCTGCGGTGCCAAATCTCACACAGCTCAAAACTGCTAGCTCTGCTGTCGGTACTACTGCTCAATGCCAAAAGGGGCTGGAATGCAAACTTGTACACCTTTGCATGGCGTACACCTATCACTCTAGCTGAATCAGCTGGAGTGCCCCTAGGATACATCAGCACCTGTCCTCCCCTGAACAGTACCTCATATCCTCTATCCTCCAAAGCTGAGACGGATATGAGGTTCTTCCTCATCCCTGGCACATAAAGAACATTTGACACCTTCAAGGGAGGTTTAGACTCCCTCTGAAATGTCAGTGTTCCCACATCGACTGCTCTAACAACTCTGTCATCACCGAGTACTACCTCTATATCAGTGCCACTCTCTGAAAGCTCTGAGAAGTACTCACGGACTCCTGTCATATGACGTGAAGCCCCATTGTCCACATACCAGATACCCGAAGATGCTCCGCTAGTCGAGGGAAATGCATGCTCCCTCTCAACCTCTATGGCAGGTAATCCTGCACTACACTAGAGGACTCACACGCAATGAACCCAAACTCCCGGTCAAAGCGATCTGCAAAGTCCTCAACCTTTGCTGATGCTGCCATGCTCTGGTTCTTCCCCTTCTTCTTCTTCTTCTCCGGACACACAACTGCATAGTGTCCCATCTTCTGACAATTCCAACACTTCACCTTGGAATAGTCCTTTTGTGTGTTATCCTGTTTACCTTTACCTTTTCCTTTGCCCCCACCATTGCTTGTGGAAGCCTGCTTCTTCCCTTTGCCTTTCTTGCGTCCTGCCAACAATGCTACATCCTCATCCTGCTCAACTGGCTTGGCTGCCCCAAGCTAACCTTTCCTGATCTCTGTCTGAATGCAATCATCCCAAAACCTCTCCCATGTGGGAAGGGTCTCACGTGCACAAACCCCATCAACAAAGTTCATCCATGAACTGGGGAGGCCATTCACTGCAATCCGCACCAACTCAGTGGGTGGAATGACCTCTCCAATCGCTGCCAACTCATCTCTCACATTAGTAATCTTTGTGAGATATCCAGCTGCACTATCAGTCTTACCCATCTTAATGGTCTTCATCTTCTCCTTCAGGACCATTTTCCGGTTCTCATTGGTACTCTGGTAGAGGTTGGTCAATGATGTCCACATCTCATGAGCATTTCTCTTTCCTCTCACATGAGGAATGCAATGGTCTTTGATTCCGTCTAGAATCAGTCTCTTACCCTTGTTGTTCTTTTTATTATATGCTGCCAACTGAGTAGCATCAGTAGGCACATTTATAGGGTTCTGTGCGGTATGCACCATTATGTCCCAGACTTCCGCCTCCTCAAAGATACTCTGCATTCTCTCCTTCCAAACACTGTAATTGGTATGCCCATCCAACCTATCCTCCACCCTCAGTCCCAAAGACATCCTGCTGTCCTAAAATTGAAAAATAGCACTGCTGTAGTAAAGGTAAAAATTCTGTTTGTGAAAAAATCAGCTTGCTGGAATTTTCTGAGTGAAAAATCAGCAGGCTGTATTTTTCTCCTTGCTGTCCCAAACTGCACTTTCAGCACTCAACCTCTGATACCATGTAGAAATTTCTTGTTTTTCCCACCCCGGTTTTCAGTTTCACCTTATTTCTCCAAAATAGTTAAATGCCCTTTCCCATATCCATACATTCAACAACTGGAAAAATAAATTTTGTTGAAAACACAAATTCTGGAAATAATACAGAATGCTGGAAAATGCAGAAATAAATATCAGCACATACAAACAGCCATTCAGCACATTTAAACACAGTGATTTTTGGTCAAGGTGACCCTGGAAAAACCCCCTACAACTCTTGGGGAAAACCAGTCTGGAAGCTTCTCTTTTATTTCTGAAAAATGCTTTTACAGTGAGCAGTAATACACAGAAAATTACAGCAAACACAAAAATCACTTATCTCGACTTTCGTGCCACCCACCACCTTGAAAACCGTGCCAAACAGCGAGCATAAATTTTTTAGAGAAATTACAGCATTAAATGCTGCCTTTACTGCCTCGAAAAACGTGCCAGGAATGACCGTACGGACTGTATGGATTCCGTACAGTCAGGACATCAGCCTCTTTTCTCGATTTTCGTGCCCAGAAAATCTATCTAGAAAACCGTGCTCCTTGCTGCTACTCCAGCTCCTCGAAAACAGTGCTGCCCCTCTCTCGAAAATCGTGCAAACTACTGTACGGACTTTCTGCCTTGGTTAATGTGCCAATGAAACTTTGCTGTACGGATTTTCAGCCTTGGGAAGTGTGCCCTCTTGCTGTACAGACTTGCTGTGCTGCCTTTGTTGCTCTCCCTCTGCTCAGAAATTACTCTTTAGCTCCCTCTCCTCCTCTCTCAATCTGCTCATGAAAGAATGAATGACCTTTTCCCTCCTTTTCCTCCTTTAACCTAACCCTAAGTGACTTTTGGGGAATCCCTAAATCCAATGGCTGAAATAGATTGAGATCTAGGGTTGAGATTAAATGCTCATTTAAATCTCACTTTCTATTTTTTAATTCATCCCACTTTAATAAAGACCCACTTAGTCATTTATTTCCAAAGTCACTTTTCCTTTCTAATTTTACATTGACTTTATTAAAGTCACTTTAAAATTAGACTTTAGTAACTTTATCACATAAAGTCACTTTTAAATTAGATTTGACCTTATAAAAATTATAAAGTCACTTTAGGAGAAAAATTAAATTTTTTTGGACACTTTTCCCTAGGCCAAAGATCAAAGCCTTAGGGAACCACCTGTCCTCCGGTAACCAAATTTCAACAGATCAACCATATGTTGACTCAAAGTGTTCTCTACAAAACATACGTCCAGACGGGAGTTCACTAGGAACATCAGGGCCCCTACGATTTGTCGATACTCGGTGGGTTTTCCCAGCTTGGGCCCAGCAGTGTTTCCACACAACTTCTTTAAGTTGAGTTCCATCGGTGTCGACATAGACTTAAAGTCCACCATACCAAATCTCTCGAGCCTTAGAGAAAGCTCTACTATTAGCCTTAGATTAATAAGTCCCATGGCAATAAGCAAGCCTTAAGAGACTAATAATCTTAGTCCATAGCTTCATGCACAGACTAGAGCATCATGGATCAACCATAGCTTAATGCACTGACGACTGACTAGAGTTGCACTGACAAGAGTTTCAAGCATTGCCGACAAGAGTTCTAGCTGCGACCATCCAACTGTGCCATGCTTTCCCCTCAAGCAAGAGAAAAAATCCATGCAAGTTTGTTTGTTCGTCAATTCAAAAAGCTTATCAGATGCATGCTTTTCTAAATCTCACCCTTGCGTTGAGGGGTTCGTAGGCATATGGGTCCACCAAGATATCGAACTAACATTTTGCATTAGGCAAGTCGATCCAGAGCATTTAAGGCATAACTTTCTTCCTTGTCATACCTTTTCAAGATTGTCTGGGTTTATGGAATGCAAGAGGTGCAGAGTGTTGAAGTTTGTGGATTTGATTAGCATTGCTAGCCTTGAACATTTTAACGAACTTATCATACATCTCTTTAGATGTGCTCAACTCAGAAATGTAAGCAAGAAAGTGCTTATGAATATAATCCCAGATAATCATCTTTGCTTTGATTTCCCCTTTTCTATACTTTGTTTTTGTGGCAGCAGGTGCATTTGATGGAGGCTCATGAATCATCCCTTGCACATAGTCCATGACATCTTGATCTTCTAATGCCAAATTCTAGGACATATTCCATGCATGATAATCAAACTTATCAATCAATTTATCATTAGACTTGAAACCCTTATAGGTTGAGGAGGCCATTGGTCCTTGATAGGATTTCTTCTTTGATGATTGCTTTTCACACTAGCTTGGGCTTTGTCTTCACCTCAGCTCTGATACCATGTTAAATTTAGATAGACATGGAATGTTCTATGCTTAATTCAATTTTACTTCAATCTTTCTTAGGGCGGATTCAATTTAGCAATAAAGTAAAATGCTGATAGAACACAATAATAGATCAACAGAAGACAAGCTAATAATATAGATCAAATTTTACAATTCTTCTTGTCCAGAAAAGATATAGGATAGTGCGTGTTACGGCAGTCAACATGATGCATTAGGCAGCAAAGTCTTTCTCAACATCAGATCAGCCAACCCTCCAAGTGTCACACACAACCCTCAAAGACAACTCATCAAAAGTCAACGTTGGTAAAAAAAACGTCTGCACAGAAAAGTCAACGCTGCAGATTTAGGGCTTTGGTCAAAGTCAACGTTCAACCTCGATTTTTGTGCCCAGCAATACGACCTTCAAAAATTGAAATTTCTGCAAAGTTTGGAGGTCAAAACACCAAGGGTTGACCACGGTCAATGTTGGTCAACGCACAAGCAATCAGCCCTAAAAACATTCCACAAATTTACCCAGCTGCAGCTCCACACGTGCGAGAGAGAGAGAGGCCTCCAGAGGTTGATCGAACCAATCAAATCACAAGAGAGAATGTGTGATGAGTTGATGAGCAAATGATCTCCAAGTCTCTCCAATTTATATCATTCAGTGAGGGTGTGTGACACATATATTAGGCTTGTGAGTCTACATTACAAATCTGGCCGACCTTGCACATGTGTGGAAAATAAAATCAAAATATATGTTCTTCTCATCTAAACAAGATGATCTTTAGATCAATTTGGCACCTCTCCGAAAGAGAAATCCAACAAAAATATAATCATCATCATATGATCAGTGCAACATGGAGTTTGGACCTAGTTGCCCAAAATTAATAGTCTTCTATGCCAAGTGAGGGATTAAGTGATCTTTAACAACATCCATGATGACTCATTCAACTTTAATGGCCTTTGCATGGGTTGCTAACTACGATGGAAATGTTTGTTGTTGAATTTTCTTATCAATAATCTCCTAAAGGTAATTTTCTTTCAGCAATGAGGTAACCCTTACCTTGCAGCTTGAAAAGTTGATGTTTTATCTAATCAGTGTTTAAACCTGGGACTAGTAGTTGTTTATATATATATATATATATGCCTTGTGCCAAGTCCTTCTAGCACCCACAAGAATAAAATTTGTTGGCTTATAGATCTGCTAAGATCTCTTATATCTGGGTTTTGGCACTTTAAAATACCTACAAAATTAATTCTTTGTCAAACTCTTGATCTGTATGGTCTCCCTCCCTCCCTTTGAAGGATGACTTTCACCAATAGTTGTTGGTTGCAATATGAAAACTAGGATATTTTGTTTGATATAACCTGATGCAAGGAAATTGTGTGCCTACCATATGATTCACTTGACTGCTACATTAATTCACTACCACTTTGTGTTGTTGATCTGTGATCTGTCCAGTTCACTCTGTCATGCTAACTTGTGACTTGTATAGTTCACTATGTGCCCATGTGATACTTTCTGTATGTTACATGTTATATGGTCGCGTACGATCATTGTATTCTTTTCAGTTTCTGCTCTAACAACCAACTCTCACGCATCCTTGGGCTATGGCTACGTATAGTCACGTCTCATCCACACAGACATTTTACAACTGTTCTGTCTTTGCGTTTGTCCCCCTTAGTGCCCCTTTTTATTTTAGCTTTTTGTTTTTCTTCTGTCATCGTATGTCGGCCTTGTCGCCACATGTGCTCTTGTGTACATCAAAATTCCTATTAGCTTTGACAAATTCATTATACGACTGCGAACTATTGTGCATGCGTCCTATCCTGGCAGTATGCATCCATCCTTTTCTGCAGCAATCTGACTAATTATTTACTAGCATATTCCTTGATGTAAAATTTAATTATTACATAGATTTATTAAATAAAAAATACAACTAAGATTTTAACATGTAAATAAAATAGATAACAATGGCAGCAAACATTAACTGATCTCATTTCTTATGAGGAAAAAGACCCATAAAGTCGTTCATGTTTAAATGTTTGAAATACATTTTGCATGTACACTACGAGAGTGTATTCATATAATTTTCAATCATGTGGCCATCATTTTAGGCATGCATTAAGCAACGAACTGTTCCAAAAAATAGGACAATTAAAAAAAGCATCCACAAAATTTGTGATTGGACTGTTTTGTATCTCTGAAAGGAGTCATTGGCGGAATCAAAAGAAACAAGTTATACACTTACATCACTAAAGGGTGTTGAGAATGTGTGCGGGCCTGAAAAGGCATAAACTATAGACCGCGTATAGACATGTATTTACATGCTACCCGATGCAAATATTTGCCATAAATAACTGTAGCATAATCATTCTGAGCCTTTCCAAACAAAATGAAAAAGACAGGAGATTTTCATGAATGTATCCAGGAAAAACCAACTGTGTTCAAGAAGGACAAATAAAGCATCCCCACAGAAGTGGAGAAAAAAGGTCCCTGGAGTGATGATGTCTCAATCCGGAACAAAAGCCCTAGCTAGATTCCTGTATGGTTGAAGGTGATATTCATGAGATTGATCATTTACCATTTCAGTTATAAACGAAAGATCCTTTTCCAAAAGGAGACTATCTTTTGACGGGATGTCAACTATATGGTTCCTTTCCATGTAGATGTGAGAACATGGAAACATAGTGAATGAATCAATAATACACTTAATCTCCTCAATAATAGGCAATAAAAAGATGTTCCTGCAAGCAATTATGTAGTTGAGTCAATTAATTGAAAGTAGAGAATCCCCAGAAATGTGTATCTGTGACCAACCCTTCTCTTTGGCAAATAAAAGTAAGCTTTTACATGTAAGAAGTTCTGCTTGATTATTTGTCCTAGGATTTAACCCCATTTTTACTTTGAAATTGTGTTCCTCAGTGAGGAATAAGATAAATCGTCATCCATTATTAATAGAAGCACCATCAAAGAAATCCCATGGCTTGGATGTATCAATGATTTCAGGGATTATTTCTCTTGGAGCAACAATAGCTTTTTCTTGTGGATAACGACTTATAATAGCCAACAGCTCATTAGCTGTCTGCCTTAGGTCTGAAATCTTGTCTTGGAAGACCTTCCTATTCCTGTTCAACCACACCCCCTAACATATATAAGGGAAGGGATTTAAAAGAAAAATTACAACAATAATTCTATGTCGCCCAAGTAGCCTCAAGATCCTCCCCTTTCCACAAAATAGAATGATGCAACACAAAGATACAAATATTCTATATATGTTGGGTGTATGGCAGTCCTTGAATAGATGAACAACACCTTCTCCATCATTTTGACATAGAGAATACAAACCAAGTGAATGCATGAACCTTCTTTTTAAAACATCCTAAGTGGGAGCCTTCTTCATCATAAGGCACTACATAAATAATTTTGCTTTTGGGGGGATTTTTTCTTTCCATACCGCCTTCCAACACCATTTTTGCTCCATCTCCACTCTATCAGCGATAAGAAAAATGAAACCCAACTTAGGAGTGTAGTGCCCAAAAGGGGATATACTCCATATGGGTTCATCAGAACTGTGAATTAGTCTAACATGACCATCAAATAAAGTCTGTAAGTATAACTACCTTGAAGCTATATCTTCTTCTTCTAGGCCAAGCTCCTCAGTTGATAACCATTCCCGTTGCCAAATAGTAGAACGATTTGGATTAACAATGTGGGCTAGTTTGCAAAAACCCTTGTCCCTGAGAAAATTTATTAGGGGAGAGGGTAATAGGTGATTCATGCCACTACTCGGCCATGGATAAATGCCTAGTCTAACTCTATCACCCCTACTAATCTGCCATGCTAAACTCTTTCCAATGATATCAAAGGAGTTGAGAACAACCCTCCAAACAATTGAGATATTTGATCTTGGTTTGTCTAGACTTCCTAACCAACCTTTTATAGAATTAGGAGCAATAAACTTTTGGAAAACCACTGACATTGAGATAAAACACCAACCACATGTGGCAACTAAGGCTATTGAGAAATGGAATAAACTTTTTAAACCCCAACCACCTAGGGCTTTTTGTCTAGCTATGATGCCCGATTTGAACCATGGTACCACCTTCAATTCTTTCTTCCTAGCACATAGTGTTGAAGAATGTAGCTAGGTTCGGTCTTCATTATTATTGAATTTGTCAAAAAAATTTATTATTATTATTAAATGACTTATTAAAGCATGGGTTTCATGCTTGGGTCATATTTAGTTTAAGGTCCCAATTGTGGACTTCTAGGTTAGTTGTTACATATTTAAATTGATCCAAGTTTGGGCTTTTAAATCATGTAACTTTAGGTTTTCAAAAGGCTCCTCTTTCAAGTCATCTTCTTCAAGGTTATCATCCTCTGTCTTCAACAAAATCTACATCAAAGACAACCTTCAAGTCAAGTAATACAAGTCATCAAAACTGCCTCCTTAAGTCGGCCTCAATCAGTCTACAAGTCGAGTCAAATTAATGACACATCTATTCAAAAATACAAGTCATCTCATTTATGGAAGAACAATTATATATACGCCATTGTGATTTCGCATTTCAGCACTCGTATTTTCAGATATGTCTTTGAGTTTTTTGGTGGAACAGTTCAGACTTCTCTGCAATTAAGGTGCGGATTACAGGCTCTGTGAAGGAACATTAATATAGAGGTTTGGTGAGATTACAATGGTGCAGTAACATGGTGGTATAATGAAAATGCTCGGTGGTGTGACAATGATGCTATTTTCAGTGCCAAGCTATGACATGATGTTGTGTTATGATGTATCTTTTCTTGATACTATGGTACATAAAATTAGTGTTACAAGAATTCTTTATCTCATTCATGATGTGATGCTATTTCATTATGGTGCTTGGTGCTATGTTGTTGTGATGCTCAGTGCTATGGTGTTACCTCAATCTCGGTCAAAGTGATGAGGATGAAGTTTAGGGTAAGTAAGGGAGATCTCAGTGTCATGGAGATCTCGTTGCTATCACAATGAAGGGATGACTTGATGGAGAAAGCCTATAGTCTAAAGATCTTGGTTGTCTCATCTTAAATCTAATCAAGGAAGAATTTCGACTGGGTTTTCCCCAAAGAGTGGGGTTTTTTTCCTGACGTGTGCCTACATCTTGTGTCTTCTTCTATTTGTTCATTGGCATTAATCTTGATGATAGGAAAAGATAAATTGTAAAATCCAATAATAATGACAATACATCACAAGATAATTTCATGATAAGAGAAACTATTTAACTGCCATTTCTCTAACAGGAAACCAGAGCATAATCTCCTTATTTTTTCCAATACACATTTGGGGATCCAGGTTAAGGACGCCCAATAAATCAGAATTGTTTCTAATATTGATTTAATGAGAACCAATTGGCTTGCTCTGGAAAGCCACTTCAGATGTTTTTCCGCCTTTGCAACATGCCAATTCCAATCTAGTTTGCTATATCAATTAGGTTTAAGTTGGAAACGCAAGTATTTCAGCCCTTGCTCCAACGACTTTGACTCATCAAGTAGAAGCTATGATATATGAAGGATCTCATTTTGAAAAAGATTGTGGTGAGAAATGGTAGATTTTTGAGAGTTTATAGACATCCCTGTGGTTCGCCAAAATAAATATGGGATCTCCACAAGCACAAATATCTCCCTACTTCACCATTACAAATGATAAGAACATCATCAACAGAGAGAAGGTGGGAAATTGCTAAATTCTTGGCAATGTGAGAACCATGGAAGACCCCCTCCTCTTATCATCAAACAATAGACGACTCATGCCCTTAGCTAGCAGAAGAGAAAGAAGGGGAGAGAGAGGGAAACCCTGGCACATCCCTCTTGGTGCATAGAAAAAAGGGGAGGTTGATCTGTTTATGAGAACTACAAAACAGACCAACTGCATGCAACTCATGATCCAGTTTATAAAGTCATGATTAAATTAGTAATAGGTAAGGAGGAGTTTGATATATATCCAATTAAATCTATCGTATGCCTTGGATAAATTGATTTTGATGATTTCCGACCTCAAATTTTGTGTTTTAATGGTATGCATGCCTACTTGAGCCACCTCGATCGTGTCGAAGAATGTAACTAGTGTAGGTCTTCATAGTTGTATTTGAGTCGTAATGTAATGTATTTTTCAAAAGAAAGAAAAATAGAATTATTTATAAAAAGATAATTATTTTTAGCATGGGTTTCATGCTCATTGTAGGTCAAGCCTCGATTGTAGGATTCTAGGATTATGTCTTAAATCATTGTCATTATCATTATATTCTAGACCCTTCTTGGGCTTTGTAAATCAATAAGAAATCATAATTAAGTCAAATTAGTACCCTCCACCAAGTCGGCTAGCCAACTATTCATGTCGGCCTATTATGGGAGTTTCCAACAACTATATATAGCAATGAGTTGATCTATTCAAAAAAGTTAAGTTATGATATTTGATCTGCAATCCTAGAAATGAAAGAAATGTGAATATATAAAGAACCTACAAAAAGTAAAGGAGGCCATGCAAAGGAGATTGGAAGTCTAGTAATGATATGTTATTCTTCATTTTCTGTCATGCATGCGAAAAGCATATAAATGTTCCGAGACTGAAGGTACAAGGCTATGGTGATAGGCCAAAAATTACAAAGCAGAAGAAAGGACCGAAACCGTAGATATTCTCCTTGATTTGATGTTGGAATTTTGATTTTATTCATAAAGGTTGACTTGGTAGATGGAGGAAGATCTACGTCTTAGTTGTCTCACTTTGATTTGATTCTACTAGTAGAAGAGTTTGACTGGGTTTTCCCCTTCATAGGGTTTTTCCCTTGGCTGAGTGCCTACATCTTGTGCTCTATGTTATGATCTTTGTTATTTGACATTTGTCTTGATGATTAGAACCTAAAAAATTGCAAAGATGAATTAATAATCATCACAATAATGTGTCAAAGGAAGAGAAACAAATTAATAACAACCCTATCTAAGATGCCCTAGATTTCTCAACATGGTATCAAAGCTTGGTTCATTTTTTTTGGCAGCTAGAAGGCCACTATAGTTTGAAAGAATGTAATCTCCTTGAGGGTCAAAATATATCTAAGGTAAGAACATCAAAATTTTGGCTAAAACCTAGTTCAAAATCAGGTTCGAATTCAACATCATTAACATCAAAATCGAAGATTATTTAGAACTGTTTGGGTATAATATCCTTTTGGAACAGCTAAAGCTTGGAAAAGGCATATAATCCTAAGGAGATTGAAAAATTGATTAGAAACATGTCTCTTCAAACCTAATCATCTTTTCAGAAGTAGTCGAGCATGAAAATACTCCATGACCATAGTTGTGGGCTTGGTAACTAAATCTCTGAATTTGGAATTATAGGAGTAGCGTTTGAATGAAATTAAATGTACAATCTTATATCAAAAGGGTCGAAGTCTTAAAGTATCCCAGAGGCATTCTTTTTCCAGAGGTTCGTAGTTTTTTATAGACTGAAATCTCTTAGATCCTAAGCTAAGCTAAAATTTTGTACTACCTGAAAGTATGTGTATAGAATCAAGGTTTGAATTTACAAATAGAGATCCGAGCTATAAGGATTCTAAGCACAATATATAAAGGATAACCAGATAAAAAATTCACTTGTTGAAAGGATTAAGGTCCAAACTTTATAAAGGCATTCTCAAGCTCATTGGAAGACCTGATTAGAAGCTACAACAACCTTAATAACTATTGTCATCACTGCAAAGAGACCTGTGCATAAATATATATGGGAGACGAGACCTATAAGAAGTAGAGAAGAAAATGAGGAAGGATAGAAGAATCATAGTAATTTTTGTTTAATAATCACACAACATTAACACACATAAAAACACACAGATTGATATCCAAACACAGTCATGGCGGAAAAGGCTTCAGCCTCACGGCTTCCTCACATATTTTCTCATTATTAAAAGAATGTAGTATTACAATTAAATAGATGAGGAGACTATGTCTCAAAATAGTGCATGGTATCTTGGACACCTTGGTTGAGACAATTTCTCAACCATACGCACACCAATATAGGAGCTACCTAAACTAACTCCTAACTTAGAGGAACAACCCAATCTAGAGAGTTAGGCATAAATTCCTAACTTTTAATATTTAATTTATTTATTTTATTTTGGATTTATTATTGTTTTTTGAGAGATGCTAACAATTTTGTAAAGTATATTGGGCCATTTGAGAGAACTATTTCAATGGTTATGGGAGCCCTATTCAAAGGATTACAATCGCAAATCATTTTGAGTCTAGAACGCTGCATTATTTTGGAGAATCAAGGCCAGAAAAATTCAAAGCTATTCAAATGTGAAAGATTGAAATCTCAAAAAGTATAGAAAAGCTTAAAGGACTGTAGAATATCATGACATCTTTTTCAACAGACTTATTGTAATCATGAAGTGTTGGGTGTGGAGCCTGATTATCTTGTTTATGTTGTATCACAGCATTGGACCCCTGTACCTTAATGGGGCGGCAATGCCACCCGTAATTAAACATTGCCTGGGGGGTCTAGGGGGGGCAGCGACGACTTTATGGAGCACCCCCCCGAAGCTAAAAACATATGTAAAATTGCCTTGTAAAAGTATAGTAATTTCTAGTCAATCTGGGTCGTTCATTAGGCGGATGATCTGACAGTAGAAGTTATGTTTAGTTTAGGGTTTTTTTCCCTAGAAGGCAACCCCTCGCTTTGTATGAGTATTGTATTGCGGCTGTGGATTGTATGTGCATTCTCAAAGCGAGAAACATATAGGGAGACTGTGAGAGAGAACAAAGGATATTACAGCGGATCTGTTGTAGGTTGTGTCTCTTCATTTTGTTGGATAATAGAAAGGAAGCACTGGCTATTTGGGGTGGACGTAGCCCAAACTGGGTGTACCACGTATATTTGTGTCTCTATGGTTTTATGTGTTTTGTGTGCTTGTGTTTTCCGCATATTTTATGTGTTTCATTGCTCTGTTATATGTAATTTTCTAACATGAAGGACCAAGGTAAGCAGTTCTTGAGGTAAGTATAATTTTTTTCATTCATATAATTGTCTAGACCTTATTAGATCAAAGTTTTAAAAATAGCTTTTGGCTCTAGGGTTTGTAATGTGAAAAGTTATTGAAAAATCTTGCTAAGGAACCCTAATCCCTTTCTATTTTGTTCTCTCATAAGAAACCCTAGATTTTAGAGTACTTAGGGTTTATAGCCTTTCTAGGGAGAAATTTGAAACCCTATAAATAATATCTTAAAAGTTGATTTAGGGTTTGATCTAGGAATCCATAGTTTATAATCATGCACTTGTACTTGTATACTTTTGGTGGTACTTGTCAAGATAATATTGCGGGTACATGAAGAAAAATTGATCTTATACAAAAGGAAACCTTTCAAAAGAAGCTTTCCTCCTCACAAAATGATAAGTATTTTTAATATATTTAGCTCAAATATAATCCTTTTTCCTATATTTTCCTTTAAAGGTATATTATAAATATTTTGCAGATAAAAGAAAAGGATTATGTCAAGATTTTGAGGGAGACTCTCAAAGACTTGATTCATGGTAGAAGCCTTGCTACAAAAAGGGAGCCCTTCAATAAGGTAATCCTACAAGGTTTTTAATAAGAGCAACTCCATGTATGTTTCAATCCACCAAATTTATAACTAATATTATTCATTATAAGGTACATTCATTTTAAAATTTTCTTTACTAAATCACTTATGTCTAGGGTTTTGAATCTTAAAGATTAGGTGATTAATTTCCAGATTAAATCAACCCTCACTTTACTATTTCTGTTCACTTTGGTAAAACCCTAATCTTTAGGGTTCACTATAAAACCCTAGTCATTTTAAAGCTTGGTTATGTTGACAATAATAATAAAACTCTAATATTTTAGGGTTTTTTATTGATGTCTAGGATACATGGTGAAACCTTAAATTTTTAGGGTTTGATGAATTAGGATTTATGAACAAAACCCTTATAATAGTTACAATAAGGTCCTAGGAATGAAACCCTGGGTGTTTGTGTTTTTGTATAATTGAAACCCTAGCTTGGTAAAAATTGTTGTATATCTAATTTTGGAGTTTGATGTTTGTATCTAATGTTTACGATAAAAACCCTAGTAAGAGATTGATATAAGTTTTCGGGGCATAATAATGAAACCCTAGATATGAAATGATAAAATATTAACTTGATTATTGACTTTTGAAATTTGATGACTAAAACGTTTCCTGCAATACCAACCCGGTTTTAATTTCACCTTATCACTCCCATTCAGTTAAATTCTCTTTCCCATAAACATACATTCAACATATAGAATTTTGGAAATGAAAATTTCAGATTAAAACACATGGGAATGTCAACACATGCTGAAAATAAATATGGACATAAACAGATCAGCAACACATAAAAATACACATAGATTTTGGTCAACTTAGTCCCAGGCAAAACCCCTTCAATATTCTCCGAGGAAAATGTGTTAGAGAGCTCTTCAAATTTATTTATCTTTCAAGTTCAGGAAAAATACATTTGCAGACAAAACAAAACAACAAAATACAACTTATTTCTTCATCCCAAAACTCCTTGAAAATCGTGCCCACGTTGCCTTGATTTCGATGCCCACTTGAAGATGAAACTATGTATTGTATGGACTGTATTGTCTGGATTCATGGATTTTTTTTTTTTTTCAAAAACTTCTCTCAAATTGTGTGCAACCACAACATTAAATGGTGTTCGTATTGTACCTTCTGTTGTCTTCTATGCCTTGATTTCCATGCCCAACTTTTCCCAGAAATCACTCCTTTAGCTTGCTGCAACAAATTTATCCTTCCAAACTTTTCACGAGTCCTCAGTCTCCTTTCTCCAATCTGCACATGAAGAATGAATGCAGTCTCTCATTTATCCCCCCCCCACCCCCCGCACCCCCCGCTTTTTTTTCCCTAAATGACATTTGGGCAACCCTAAGATATAATGGCTCAGATTCATTAAGATCAATGGATGAGAATAAATGTGCATTTAGTTCTCACTTTCTATTTTTTAACTCAACGATTAAATAAAGTACCCACATTTTACTTTATGTCTAAAGTCACTTTTCACTTTATAATTTAACATTGACTTTACCACTTATAAAGTCACATTCACTTTATAAAGTCACACTTAGGAAAATCATTTAACATTGACTTTACCACTTATAAAGTCACATTCACTTTATAAAGTCACACTTAGGAAAATAATTATTTTGGACACTTTTCCCTAGGTAGAGACTAACCAATGGGAAACGACTTGTCCAAGGTACATTAAAAATCAACACTCCCTCTTACCGAGGAAAGTGTTTCTCACCACACCCATATTTTCCTTGAAGTGGACATGCTTGCCTCTTGGCAAGGACTTCGTGAGAACATCTACCACCTGCTCATATGTCGATATATACTCCAGCTTCACTACCCCCTTCTAAACATAGTCCTTGATGAAATGATATCTCGTGTCAATGTGTTTTGACCTTTCATGAAACATTGGATTCTCTGTGAGTTTAATGCAACTCTGGTGATCACAGTGAATAATCGTTGGTCTCAACTCGTGATCAAATAGGCCATACAACAACTTGCCAAGCCAAATGGCCTCACAACTAGCCTGGCTAGCAGCCATATACTCGGCCTCAGAAGAGATCAAAGAAACTGACTTTTTCTTTCGACTGAACCACAACACAACTGCCAAACCCAATCCGAAGCAACACCCTAAAGTGCTTTTCTTGTCAAAAGCACACCCTGCCCAATCTGAATCTGTGTAACATGTTGTTAGGGTCCTATAATAATAGGGATCATAATTTTGAATTGACTATGTTAAGTCTTGTAATATTGTACATACCTTTGCTTTCTGCAAGTGTTTTCCCATATTAAAAAATGAAAAGAGGGTATGTCCTAAAAGAAAAATCATAGGACCAAAAGAAAGAAGATCAAAAAAGAATATAAATTATGAACCCCACCAAAAAGAAAAAAAAGTAGATCCTGAAAGTGTTGCACATTCAAATGCCACTACTCTTAGTTTACTTTATGCAAATAAAATTGTGTGCAGCTTGTCCAAAATGACACAATTCATGAAGATCAAATAGTTTAATCTTGATCCATTCATGCTTTTAATTTTCATGTAATGATAGTTAGTGAATAAAGATCTGGCCAAACCATTTAATCTTGGCAGATCAGTAGTTAGGTAGAGAATAAAAATGAGGTCATCAGTTTAATCTTAGCCATTGGAAGTTATAAGGTTAGAAGTAGGTTAGTTTGCTTATCAAAAGAAAATAAAAAGGGTCAGCAAGCTCAAATGCACCCAATAAAGGAAGGAAAAAGTGTTAGCGTAAATAAATGGTAGGCAGAAGACTATTACAAGTCATGGAAAGCATCAATTGGTTCATCTCATATCACTAATATCCTCCTAAACCCCTTTCCCCTTGTAAAATACCCCTTTCCCCTTATTCTACCCCTTTTCCCTTCTTAAAAACACCTTTTCTTAGTTAAAAATCAATTTCCCTTTGAAAATTAACTTCCCCTTTACTAACTCCCCTTTTCCATTAAAAACATGTAAGAAACCACTTATCCAAAGTTCTAAAATGTTTAAAGTAATGTCTGGCCCCACTGCCCTTTCTGATTTGAATTCCCCGCTCAATACAATACCCCCGCTTTATATATTTCATTTACCCCCCCACAATATTAATATCCCCAATCTCATATCATATTAACCCCAGTTTAATATATATTTAACCCATTCACATATTACTCCCTGCTAACATATTAAGCCCTTCATATAATCTCGACCCACTTTATATAACCCCGAATAAAATAATGTTGGGTCCCACCTATAAAATCCCCCTAACTCTTCCATCCGTCTGATTGCTATTTATCAAATCTAATGCCTAATAAACGCTTTCGCACCCCCGATAGTCCAATGTTTAAAGTCGTTTCACACCCCTGCCCCCCTGCCACGCAGCAGTGCCATAATCTATCCCCCCCCCCCCAAAAAAAAACCACTAGACAGCTTTTCATCGTGCAATAACTGCCATACCACCTTTTCACTACTCGATGAAACCACCATTGATGTTTGAAAATTAAACCCCCACGCCATTGCAATTAAACAAAGGTTAAAAGTAATAAACCCGCCCTTTACCGTTAGTTGTCTATTTTCTATTAAAATTGCGAAATAGAGTCCAAGAAGCCTTATCGACCCAATTTGAAGCCATTCCTGACCAGAATTGAACCCTGATGCCTCTTGGACTTTTGCAGACTGAATTCAACCGCTTTCCAGGTAATCCTAAACACTTAAGACCATTAAATTAAGCACAGAAAGTAATAAATTGATAAATTAAACGAATCAATGGCATCCCAGATCATTTTATCTGTTAACCCTCTACAACCACCTGTAGTATATATTGACCACACCCCTCTTGTTGATAAAGACTTCAAAATCAGTGATACAGTCATTGATTTTAACCTTTTAGAGCTCCATTGTTGGAGCCATGACAAATTCATTGATCAGGCTCATGATATCCACCTCTGGGACTCAAACCTACCCAAATACGTCTTCCCACAGACCTTTCAATTCCCTGAACTCATCAGATTCTTCCAAATCAGTTATTTGCCTAATGAAAGAGCTCCAGTAACCCCAAACCAAGAGATTTTATTCACAATCACTGTACAATCCATAAAATAGATGTTACAGATCCAACCCAAGCCTGATGAAGCACCATTATCAATTGAAACCCTTACTGAACTCTATCTGAAGCTAGACTTTCCCAAGAGATTCCAAATATTCCAAAATTTCCTTCCTCCATCAGTAGAAACCCCAAAAAGTAATCCTCCATATTCAGCTTCTATATTTTCAGAGAGAACCAAACAGATTGTCACAATGTTGTCATTCATTTTAGGGTATTTTACTGATGAATATGTAGATGCATCTATCATAGGTTTTTTATTCATATTCTACCGAGGTCAGCCTCCAGCTTCAAACTTCAACTTTGCCCAATACCTATCAGATGCAATCCATGACCAACTGGTCAAATTACCAGAGGAAGGAGTATTTAAATAATCCTCAGTTTTGTTCCATTTGTTCTTATATTTCCAATCAGAAATATTTGCAGTTAGCCTCCAAAAGCTAGACACAGAGGGTAACCCCCAATCTGTAGTATTTTGGACATCCTTGATCAGAAAGGATTCCACATAATTCAGCTATAAAGACTTCATTGATTCATTTGTTCATCCAATTGTTAATATGCTAAGCAGTAGCATTCAGCTTAGAGTCAGTGAAGAGATAAAGAAAGTATTGCAATTGTATGCCATATTAGAGTCAGTGAAGACTGGTATTTATACCAGAATCATACATAAATTAGGGTATATGGATGCCATATTATTCCATACAAGCTTCCCAAATACCTCCCAATGAGGTTATTTTCATTAGAATACATCAGACAAATCCTGAACTCAGATGAAGTCAATTTCCTTTCAGCAAAGAAGAAAACTCAATTTAAGATCAAGAACCAGCTAGGACCTTTTATTTGCAATAATAGGAATGTTGGTCAACAAGCAGACAAGTATTTACAAGATTTCAAGTTCAGTAATAGTTTCAAATGGTAGTATGATCCCTTGGGAGTCATAAGTAAGTTAAGAGTCAAATTCAAATTGACCCCTTTTGTTCATGAGTCAAAACTTGATATTGAAAAGTATTCCAACTAGTCAGAGTGGTTGGAAAATACTTTACAAGAGGTGGAGAAGCAAATTGATATTAGTTCCATCCTGCTTACTCCAATCCCACAAGACAAGAATTCAAAGAGGGCAAGAGAGGAAGGCTCTTATTCTGCAGAGACTACTTCTGATACCAAATTCAAGCTAATGTACAGGAAAAAGGCAAAACTGAATCTAGTGATTGAACAAGAAGAGATAATTGACACAGTTTAAATTATTGATACAGAAATAGTGGTCAGAGATAATGCACCTCCAACAGTTTCAGAAGAAACACACCCACCATCAACCTCCAGTGCACAAATCATTCAGAAACAACATAGTGCAGAGGTTTCATCATCAAGCAAACTAGTGGATAAAGAGAAAGATATAATGGAAAAATACAAAGAAATTAAATTGAAGAATGAAGCATTGAAAGTTGTAACTTATGCCCAGTATTGGAAACAAACTCCTAGTGACCAAAACAGGTTACTTTTAGCTTTTGATTACAAGACTAGAAATATGCAAATGAAATTCTTGCAGCCAACAATGCAGGCTCCAAAATCATCAACGGATTATAAGAAAACAACCTTTGAAGTTCTTGCTAAATATGTACATCCCATAAATCATATTGAGTTTCATAAACAAGTAGGAGAAATAATCTATTCCACTATGAAAAACAAGGCTTTAAGTGCACAAAAACTACAAAATTCTCTAGAAAATATCAGAGCACAGTTAAAACTAGAGAAATCTTCTTCACAAGAAAAGGATAATAGGATAAAATCACTTGAATAATTGGTCATGGAAGTTGGATATAATCCAAATGATATCAAAGCAACATAAGTGCTTATCAAGAAGAAGAATGCAGACATAGCTGCATTAAAGAAACAACTTAAGTTACCCACAACAGAACATCTACAAACTAAAGAAGTTTTGGAGAATGAAAATCAGAAGGATGAAATGATGAATCTCATCATTCAGTTGACATCTCAACTGAAAGAGATGGAAAATGAAATGGACAAATTAGTGCAGGAAAAGCAAGCCAACATGGAAGCAGTTCCTGTTACTACCATTCCTATAGCTTCTTCATTAGCTCCATTACCTACAACAGTACCAGCTACTACAATAGTTCTAACAACTACACCAACAACAACATTAGCCCATCCCACTAATGAGGCAAGTAAATTGATTAAAGCCATGCAGGATATGTCAATCCAAACTACCGAGATTAATAGACTTAAAGAACAAGTGAAAAATCTAGAAGATTAAAAGAAATTGTTTCAAATAATGCATAAGGATAAAACACATAAATCCAACAGATTTAATTACAGGATACAAAAGTTAGAAAAAGAATTGACATTAGCAGAGCCTTTGGCCCAAACAAAGCAACAACTATGGCCCAATATCATTAACTCTATTAATGATATTTGGCCTTCTATCCAAGTTATATTTGAACATAAAGATTTGATAAAGGAAGCAAGTGAAGCTATTCAAAAAGTCAAAGAAGAACTTGGAAAGAAACTAGAGGAAGCCACTGAGATAATTAAGTTTCTCAATTTAAAAAACAAGTATGAATTAGAAGAAATTGGAATAAGTGACAAAACAGAAACAATCTTAGAAGTAAAAAAAGTAATTTCCAAGAGAAACTTGATGACATAGCTTGAGCATAAGTGTCAAACTATGGAGCTTGCAGTGAACAGATTCATGAACAAATTTGTTGTTTTGAGACAAAAAGGTATACCTAATCCATTAGTAATCAATGACAGACTAATGAGGCATGAGGATTATGATAAAAATATCAAGGAAGTAGCAAAAGAAAATTCCAACAATTCCTCATTGAAAGGAATTCCTACAGGCAAAGTACTCTTTCAAATCTTTGAAAATCTCTTTTACCTCCAGCATGAGGTAAAATATCTTTTTGTAAACAAGCCTACATTTACTAAGTACACTGAAGAAGATGAGATTTATAGGAATATGGCAAAAATCAAACTTCCAGATGAAGAATCATCGGAAAAATTGTGTGATTTATTGTGAGAGGTAAAAGTAAAAACAGGTAACAAAGCAGTAAGGTGAAAGAAAATTCACAAAGTTGAAGAGTAAACGGAGCAGGTAGATAAAGCAAAGACATGTTAAAGATAAAGACAGATGAGATGAATACAGATAAAAGACAGAGTTAAAAAAAAATTCAGATGACAAGCAGCGTGAAAGACAAGCCAACGTGAAATCCAACCAGCATGAAAGACAAGAAATATCAAAAAAGACAACTGCAAATCAAATAAGCAGGGACAACTTGCAATTAGTTTAATAGGTGACTCTATCTTCTTGCATGAAGATATTTTATTTTCCTTGAATAAATCCTAAATCAGTTTATAGGATATTTTGTATCAAGGTTTGTATAAATACTTCATCAATTCGAAGTATTGAGGGTGGATTCCTGAACATTTCTATAGTTGAATTCATCTACTACTTGAGGGTTCATTGTACCTTTTTCAAGTTGACAGACAGGACAAGTATTAAAGGAATTTCATTACATGATTCATATGTTGAGGTACTTTAGTGAAGTATATTTCAATTGTTCATGTTATTTCCTTAAGTATTCCATAAACTTGCATGTTCTCTAAATTTAAATGTTATAACAGGAATTTTATTGCAGAATTTGTTTAAATACACTATATTTTGAACTATTATTCATTTTAATATTTTCTTCTGATATTTGGCTTTGAGAACCCTTAATTTCTCTCTAATCCTGATTGACCTCTTTCACCTTCCTTTATCATCCGGTTTAAGGAATCCTTAATTACTCCTTGATCCCGATTGAAAACCACTTCAACATTCAGCCTTTAAGATCTGATTTTGCTCAGCTACCCTACCCTATAACACTTCTTTTATGACTTGATTCTGTCTTGTTTTCTTGATATATTGACTCCATAGCCCAATGGAAAAGTAGAAAAGACAATTATCCATCTAAATCAGTAATTCCACCAACAAATCAATTATCATTTACATAACTAGTCTAAAATAAATTTAAAAAAAACAAAGTTAGATCATTAAGAGAGAGCCCTCTCTGAGCATTAGGAAGGCTAGATCCTAATCTCCAAAAGTGGTTGATAGTTACCTCTGTTATTTCTTTGAACACAACATAACAACCCTAGGGAAATTTTGGAGTGATAACATACTGGCGACCATACTAGGGAAATCAGTCCTCAGTTTTAAATAAACCTTAAAGGACACACTTTTCCTCATCTTTTCACCTTAAGGTTGTTTTAGGGTTGTTAAAATTTACCATTAAAAGTTAAAATTCTGGCTTCCAAAAGAACATACTATACCAGGGCTCATCCTGATCCACACCTTGCTATAATTGTTGATGATCCTGACAGAATTTTAAGAATAACCAAAAAAGTGGAAAGTCTAGGAAGTAGTAGTCAATTAATCAAAGCAAATTCACTTCCTAAAAAATTATCAAGCTTACAAAATATTCAATTTGATTTATCATTTGAACATTCTTTATTTAGAACCAAATCTGCAAACTCAATCTATGATATTGTAATAGATCCTAATTTTATTCAATTTATTGAAAAAAAGAACGAAACTATACAACTTGATTTAGATCAACATGTTCTAGAGACTTTTGATAAACTTGATATTCTGACCTCAACTTTGATTAAGGATATAGATGAAGCCTATGTTCAACAGTCCGTTGAATTAGCTACCCTCACTGCTACTACCCCTAAGCATTCTACCATTCCTTCAGAGACTATAAATCCAACTATATTTAGTACCACCTCATCTATAATATCCACCACAGTCCATTCCACAAAACCATTCATCCCCAAGCTTCCTCTTCAACCTAAAGTTTCATTCTCATCTTCAAGTTTTCCAAGTACATCTTCTAGTGTTCCAAGTACATCTTCTAGCAGTTCAAGCTCATCTTATAGCAATTCAAGCTCATCTCCAAGCACTTCAAGTTCATCTCCAAGCACTACTACTTCACCTCCCGGTCAAGCTAGAATCTTAGACATGGCAGTCAGATATGCCCCTTTGGTCTTACAGGCCCCTTTACATGCCATGCCACAGGAGTACCAGAGTAAAATATTTCAGTTTTATGGTACTAGTCAATATACTGTTCAACAACATGTAAATAAAATGACTGATTACTTTGAATTACATGAAATTGATGAGGTTGATGTACAAATGAGATTGTTTGCTCAAACGTTAGCAGGAGAGGCTAAGAAATTGTTTAAATCTTTACCTGCTAACCATATTGTTGATTTAGTTGCTTTTCATCAATTATTCATTAATAGATGGGAATGAAAGAAAAAACCTTTCCAAATATTGTCTGAATATGAAAACACTAAGAGATCTACTAATGAATCTATTCAGGATTATTGTACTAGGTTTGATAACATCTATAATGCAATTACAGTAAACAAACATCAGACCTCCACTAGACTTGGCCCTAATCAAATTTCCTGATGGTTTTGATGCTGACATGTCATATCAATTCAGAGAAAGAAACCCTACAACATTAGAACAAATGCAAAGTGATGTAGTTAGTGTAAAAGCTAACTTGTTAGCTAAAATAGCTAGGATGAGAATGAAAAAAGAGTGACCATTAAGAATGAACCATCCACATCAGACATTAAAATAGATAGTTTAGCTAAAAGTATGGAAAGAATAATTGATAGATTATAAAACATGGAAAGAAAACCTCAGTGGGAAAATCAACAAGGTCCCCAAATTAGAAATCCAAACTTTAGGAAAAATCCTAATACTGGTAAATCTAGAGAAGTAGCACCTGATCAACAAATTAGACCACCTTTCCAAGAAAACTATGTTGAGAGTTCTCAACAAAATGATGAAGACCAAGACACCCAAATAAACGTAATGGGAATAAATGATGAAAATACTATTTTTCTTACCCAAGAAGAACAAGAATTATACATGTTACAACAATTACAGTTAGAATTTGGAGAGTCCTTATAAAAAAGGATATGAATCTTCTATCTACGAAGTTCATAAACAATATAGCCTTAGAAGCAAGAAAAACACAGAAGACCCTACTAAGAAAACAATCCAATCTAAGACTAAGAAAACGATCAAGCTCCACAACCAAAAACTACCACAATTATTCTATAGATTTCCATAATAACACAAGCCCAAAAATTGTAGACATAACATCTCTTCCACTCAAACATCAAGCGCCTCTAAAACTACAAACACTGTAAGCCCATTGCAGACGAAATGAAACCTTTAACGGTGAAAACACAAATGAAATACCAAATGTGAGCTCAAAGGCAAAAATGTTTGACCTAATCCAGAATTTCGATGGTTTGATCTTGACATGTCATATCAATTGAGAAAGAAACCCTACAACATTAGAACAAATGCAAAGTGATGTAGTTAGTGTAAAAGCTAACTTGTTAGCTAAAATAGCTAGGATGAGAATGAAAAAAGAGTGACCATTAAGAATGAACCATCCACATCATACATTAAAATAGATAGTTTAGCTAAAAGTATGGAAAGAATAATTGATAGATTATAAAACATGGAAAGAAAACCTCAGTGGGAAAATCAACAAGGTCCCCAAATTAGAAATCCAAACTTTAGGAAAAATCTTAATATTGGTAAATCTGAAAGTAGCCACCGATCCAGCAGTTAGACCACCTTTCCAAAGAAAACTATGTTGAGAATTCTCAACAAAATGATGAAGACCGGGACACCGAGATAAACTTAATGGAAATAAATGATGAAAATACTATTTTTCTTACCCAAGAAGAACAAGAATTATACATGTTACAACAATTACAGTTAGAATTTGGAGAGTCCTTATAAAAAAGGCTATGAATCTTCTATCTACGAAGTTCATAAACAATATAGCCTTAGAAGCAATAAAAACACAGAAGACCCTACTAAGAAAACAATCCAATCTAAGACTAAGAAAACAGTAGAAGCTCCTGTAACCAAAAACCTACAAATTATTCCTATAGAAATCCATAATACTTCAAGCCCAAAAATTGTAGACATAACATCTACTTCCACTCAAACATCAACTGCCTCTAAAACTACAACTGCTACTCAAACTGTTACAGACAAGAAAATTGAATGTAAAACAGTGAAAACACAAATTGAAATACCAAATGTGAATAAAAAAGACAAAAATACACAGCTCTAATCAAATTTCCTGATGGTTTTGATGCTGACATGTCATATCAATTCAGAGAAAGAAAACAACATTAGAACAAATGCAAAGTGATGTAGTTAGTGTAAAAGCTAACTTGTTAGCTAAAATAGCTAGGATGAGAATGAAAAAAGAGTGACCATTAAGAATGAACCATCCACATCAGACATTAAAATAGATAGTTTAGCTAAAAGTATGGAAAGAATAATTGATAGATTATAAAACATGGAAAGAAAACCTCAGTGGGAAAATCAACAAGGTCTCCAAATTAGAAATCCCAACTTTAGGAAAAATCCTAATACTGGTAAATCTAGAGAAGTAGCACCTGATCAGCAGATTAGACCACCTTTCCAAGAAAACTATGTTGAGAATTCTCAACAAAATGATGAAGACCAGGACACCCAGATAAACTTAATGGGAATAAATGATTAAAATACTATTTTTCTTACCCAAGAAGAACAAGAATTATACATGTTACAACAATTACAGTTAGAATTTGGAGAGTCCTTATAAAAAAGGCTATGAATCTTCTATCTACGAAGTTCATAAACAATATAGCCTTAGAAGCAAGAAAAACACAGAAGACCCTACTAAGAAAACAATCCAATCTAAGACTAAGAAAACAGTAGAAGCTCCTGTAACCAAAAACCTACAAATTATCCCTATAGAAACCCATAATACTTCAAGCCCAAAAATTGTAGACATAACATCTACTTCCACTCAAACATCAACTGCCTCTAAAACTACAACTGCTACTCAAACTGTTACAGACAAGAAAATTGAATGTAAAACAGTGAAAACACAAATTGAAATACCAAATGTGAATAAAAAAGACAAAAATACACAAACTGCAATTGGTAAAGTGGAATTCATTCAATTAGGAAAAACTCAAGTACCATACAATATTCCAGTTGAGATAGCCAAATTGAAAATACCAGTTCTTTTAACAAAACTAGTAAAAAATGATTCATACAAAGCCCAAATCACTGAAACATTGAACATAGGTGAAGGAGAAGATGTTGCTAACCTCAATGATGATCAACTTGAATTATTATTTGGTCCTGAAGTTAATGGTAAACATCAACAAGGAGGTGTCCCTCCATTCTACATTAGCTTGAACATTCATGATAAAATCTTACACAATGCTATGTTAGATTTTGGAGCATCTCATAACTTAATGCCAAAAGCTGTAATGGAAAAACTGAACTTAGACATCACTAGACCATACAAAGATCTGTTTTTCTTTGATTCTAATCAAGTTAAATTCCTTGGCCTGATAAAAGATCTGTGTGTAACTCTAGTCCAATACCCACCTAAGATTATTATCATGGATATTGTAGTTGTTGATATCCCTCCAAAATATGGAATGTTATTATCTAGCTCATGGGGAGAAAAATTGCAGGGATCACTACAATTAGAAATAAGGGACCGGATAGAAGTGTACCAAGCTACGGGAGCGAAGGTATCATCATAGTCAACTCCCTCTATCTGTGAGAACCCTCTAGCCACAAAACTCACCTTGAACTTCTTAATGCTGCCATCGACAACATGCTTGATCTTGTAGAGCCACCTGGAAGTCACAACTTACTTGTCATATGGCCCAGGCACCACCTCCCAGACATTTTTCTTAATGATAGAGGCATACTCCTCCACCATAGCCTCTCTCCATACCTCCTGGCTGGCAGCCTCCTCATAGTGAGTATACTCAAAATCAACAATGCTAGTAACCTTGGCTACATAACTGCAAAACCGCTCAGGTGGCACACTCTCCATGTTCACCCTCTTCGGAGGACCAACGAACTCTACTTCCTTCAAGGTGTCTTGAAGCCACTTGGGCCTCCTCTTCCCTGAATAAGCTTCCCCATAGGGAACCTCATCCTTTGACCCCTAGTCTGTTGAACCTGAAGGTCTACCAACTGATCCCGGTGTGCCTGTACCAGCACCTGTCCTCGAAGAATCTATACCGACACCTATGCCTGTGTCAGCTGAAGTGCCATGTGAACTCTGTACCATTGGAATCCCTAAAGAAGTGCTCGGTGAACGTGAAACTGGTGCCCCAAATGCCACTGACACCGAAGTACCTCCTATACGAGTCGATCAAGAACCCTCAGGTCCTGTTCCCTATATCTGACCTCCCTACTAAGGATAAGTCTACGACTCTCTCTCATCATACTCCCGTGATCTTCGATAGGCCTTCTCCTCCTCGAACTTCACATCCCTCCTAATCACCAATCTCCGTTTAGAAGGAATGAAGATTTGATAGGCCTTCGAAGTCTCGTTGTAAAGATACCCTTCTCTGCCATGGGTTGCAGCTTCGTCCTTTGCTCCTTGGGGATATAAGAATATGTGAGACATCCAAAGATACGAAGATGTCCCACGTGAGGCTTCTCTCCAGTGAAAGCCTCCTCCAGAGTCATATTCCCCAATCCTCTGTGAGAACTCTTGTTCTGAAGATAAGCAACAGCATTATAGGTCTCAACCCACAAAAACAAAGGCAACCCCTGATCATGAATCATCGCTTTAGAAGCCCCAACAATAGCTCTGTTATTCCTTTCAGACACCCCATTCTTATGGGGTTTATAAGGAACCATGAACTCTCTTCTAATGCCCTCTTGTGCACAGAAGTTAGAAAACCCACCATCGGTGTACTCACCACCATTGTCTGACCTCAAGACCCAAATATTCCTACCTGTCTGCTTTTCCACAAGATCTTTGAACTCTTTAAAGCGACTGAAGACCTCACCCTTGGCCTTTAGGAAATATATCCAAGTCCTCCTAGAGTAGTCATCAATGAATATAACATAATAGTCATAACCACCCAAAGACACATGAGACATACGACCAATAACATCAGTATGAATCAAGTCTAGTATACCTGTAGATTTGTTGTCGCTCACTGGGAATGGTAACTTGGTGTACTTTCCCAAAGCACACCCTTTGCAGACCTCATAATGATCACCACTGAAATCAGGAACTCCAATAGTGATCTTTGGCAGAACTCTCAAAGCTCCATGACGCATATGCGCCATCCTCCAGTGCCATAACTTGCACAAGTCTCTACTGCTGGTGGTACTAATGTGAGTGCTACCAGGTGTGCTACTCACCAAGCTCCTGCCGACAGAAAATTGAACCTGTATAGTTTCCCAGAGCAGACTCCAATCACTTTGGCCGAAGTGATGGAAGCTCCATGGGATGCATCAATACCCGCCCTCTTGAGAAAGTGACGTCAAACCCCTTCTCCTCCATAGCAAACACTGGAATCAAGTTCTTCTTCATCCTCGGAACATAGAAAATATCCATGACCTTCAAAGGAGGCAAATACTCCCTCTCAAAGGTCACATTCCCCACGCCAACAACGCTCACAGTGCGGTCATCTCCTAGTACAATCTCAATATCAAGTTCCCTCTCTGCAAGCTCTGAAAAGAATTATCGTACACCTTTCATATGGTGGGAAGCCCCAATGTTTATGTACCACACATTAGATGATGTACTCCTATTAGATGTAGAAGTAATAAATGCAAAGTCCCTGTCAAATTGTGAAGCAAACTGTTCCACCTTTGTTGAAGCTGCAGTACCCTTCTTCCCCTTATTTTTCCTCCCAGGACACGTAGCATCATAGTCTCCCATCTTCTGACATTCCCAACATTTGACTTTAGACATATCTGTATCTTTCTTCTTCTTCTTCTCCTTTCCATTTGCCCCATGTTATGAGGCCCCTTTCTTGGCCTTCCCTTTGTTCTTCCCCCTGGATGTCAAGGCTACATCCTCCTCATCTACTATCTTCACCCCACCACTGCCAGTCTTTCATATCTCATGTTTCACACAATCATTCCAGAATCTGTCCCAATTGAGAATATTCTCCCTAGAGGTAACAACATATCTAAAGACCTCCCAAGACTTAGGAAGTCCTACTACAGCTATCCTGACTAACTTTGTGGGTGCAACTGACTCACCAATAGCAGTCAAACCATCACGTACTTATTTAACCCTACCAAGATAATGGACTACACTTTCAGCCTTTGTCATCCTGATGCTCTTCAATTGTTCTTTGAGTACCATCTTCCTGCTCTCATTGGTACTCTGATAGAGAGTGGTTAGAGTTGTCCACATCTAATATGCATGTGTGTTTCCACTTACCTGAAGAACCACATGATTATTTGTTATGAATCTAATTCATAACTAATAGAATAAATACAAATAAATGTAATTGTTAAATAATCAAATAGGGATTATGTAACATAGTCATTAGGTTAATGAAAAGGCATGTCTAAAAGACATGCCCATTCGTGAAAAGGTACCTGCATAGGTATAAAAGCAGGACCTCATTGTAATCATTCAATCATCATGTCTTATATCATATTAATAAATATTTATTATTATAAATACCTCGTGTATTTTTATAATTAAAGCTGCTTTTGCTATCAAGTCTACAAATCTACAAATCTTGTTGCTACAGTAACCAAATCTACAACTTCCGCTGCTACAGTGGTATCGAAGCCATATTGAGGACAAGTTGAAGCAATGGCACACAACATCGTTCTACAAGCCTACGAACGTAGTTTACAAGCCCGAGAACATTTTTTACCGTATAATGTGCCATTACGTGAAGATCCCAAAAAAATTGAGCAGATTAGAAAAATTCAAGAAAAGCTTCAGCAATTAGAGAATTCATGTGCAAAAGTCACAAACGGTTATAAAAAAATTTCTGCAGGTCTTAAAAAAATTTCTGCAGTAATCCATAATAGAGAAGATGAAAAATGTTGTAAAAATGAGAAGGCAGTTAGTTATGTCAAGGGAAAATCAAGTAGAACATCCATGGAAAATTCAAGTAAATACATTCCCCCACCAATGCGTAATAAAGGAAAACAACCAACTAATATTGAAAGTAAAGAAGAAGGGAAATGTTGGAAATGTGGAGACAATTATTTAACGGGACATAAATGTGCCTTTTATACAAGAAATATCATTGCCAGCAATAAAAAAACACAAAAAGATGAAGCTGATTTAGATGCCTTCAAGACTGAAAATTCTCTCCTAAGGAAAAGCTATTTATCAGCTCCTCTTCATGCAGAGATTAGTTTACAGGGGAGCGCCACACCGTTGCCAGGGGCAACACCATCAGTTTTTACACCTGGTCTGACTCCCATGGGTGGAGTTCATCTACCCACGCTGACACCGACTGCGATCAAATCTGCCATGGATAGGGTGAGCCTGTTAATAAATCACGTCAACCTGAACAAAGGGTCCAACAAGGGAATGGGAAAAATCGACCTTAACCTGCATGATTTTCTGGAGCATGCCCTAAAACAGTTAGACCCAGAATTATGTCAACTATTGTCCAATGGTTATAAGGGTCTGCTCAAGCTTTCAAGTACTTTGGAGGAGGAAAGCAATCTGAGGAAAGCCTTTGAGGAGGCCGAAAAGAATGCCCCATCCATTATTTTTATTAATAAAATTGATTCAATAGCACCCAAAAAGGAAAAGACACATGGTGAGGTTAAGAGGCAAATTGTTTCTCAATTTCTAACATTGATGGATGGGCTAAAAGCTCGAGCCCATGTTATTGTTATTGGAGCAACAAACCGGCCAAATAGTATCGACCAGCTCTCTTGGAAATACAGAACGACAACAAACTTGGAAATTTTGTCAGAAGATTCTTTCCACAGCAAAATTGTGAAGGGAATAATTTATGTGTTAAGATGTGAAGGGAATAAATTTTTGTGCCATAAAATGGAACCTGGCAAAATCCAGAATTCAAAAAATGATGTCTACGTATCAGCAGAGATTCTTGATCTGCTGCCTCCAAGATTTAGAGAAATTAGTGGCAGCTCAACGGCCATGGAAAGTTTGAATCTTATGAACAACAATCTCATAAGCCATTGAATTATTCGACCTCTTCACAGCCGTCGATGGATCCTCATTGGCAATAGCAAGGCCGGAGAAGTTATTTCAAATAGACTTCGACATTTGATTGTCTCAACTTCTATACACGTCCATTCTGTGCAATTGCCACTGCCAAAATTAGATTTTCATCCAAACCAACAAGATTGGCTCAGGAACGAGGCCGCGGTGGTTGCAGATGGGACAAAATTGTTTTTAGCCGAGGCATTTGATTTCCTCCAACAATTTGGTCAGAAAATTGTGAACTCTGGTTCCTTCTATGCAGGCAGAAAGGTGGCAATCGATGCGGTAGAGGGCCGTCACATGCGAGAGGACAACATTATGGAGATTCGCAAGTCTAAACGGGCAGAATGTCTGCTGAAAAAACACAGAGAAGGTTTTCCATCCATCCCCAGTTCTCAGCCCTCCATTGGCGAGGATATAATTATCTCTCTGGATGAAACGCTACTGAATTTGCTAGCGGCTGTTTTTTTTTAGGGACGATGTGCAATTCCTCTGCTTGTTAATATTCTGAGGGACAATGTGCCTCAGCTCCACCTCGAAAACCTTGTTTGCAAGAGCCCACTGATTGGAGCGCCTGATCTCCTCCTCCACTTCTTCGAGGGGCTAGGATAAATTGAATCCGAGCTATCAGAACTTGAATCCGTAAACTTTACTTGTTCGTTCTTGATATTGCTATTGTATTACTTCCTGGGATCGCTTGAACTGATGCCAACCTTTAAGCAACATTATACCCTATCCCTCATATCGTCTGAGTTGAAAACCCCAGGTTCAGATATCTTGGTACACGCAGACATGGTATTGAAACTCCGTTACAACGAAATGGAATCACTGCCTAGCATTTCAACTACTGTCAGAGAAACCATTGCAGAACCTAGTACTCCGCATTATGAACCTACTAATCCGCTCGTAATATCAAACAAACGGCGGCGCTATTTATGTCGAGCACCGAAGCCAAAACATGTATGGAAGCCCTTGGGGTCCAGGCTTACTTTTGCAGAAGTTGAAGCATTAAGGCCACCGATCATGTCGTGACACAAATTGAAGCGTCGACATCTGCAGCTGAATATGTCGGAAATTCAAATCCTGCAACAGGTGATTCTTGTGGCCTCGGTTCAATCCTGCAAATTCAAGGGCATTAGGAGGGCCATTACAAACTGTTTCAAATCACCTCCTAATGCGAAAAACAGTGCGCTAAGGAATATTGGAACAAAAAATGGTTTTGAACCTGCCCGTGTTACACAAGTCCATTTGGTGCGCAGACTAGCAGTTCAACGTTTGGCGGCATAGCGACACAGTCTCCCTGGCCACTGGTTTCTCTGCTCCAGCGTTGGCACCTCTTCTTGAGCGTTTGGTGCTTCTTCGACACCAGCTTTCGGTGCAACTTTTATACCGCAGTCGGTTCTACGACATCCACTCCGTGTGGTGGAACATCTGCATTTAAACAAAAGCCTGCCCTAAAGCCTGCCCTCGATATAAGTTAAAAAAATAAAAATAAAAAAATGCAAAGACATCAACTTGTCGTACGGACGTGTACGATGACTCTCCATAACTAAAATAAAATTATAGATACAAGTGACATAACAAAATAATTTAATTAATTTAAAATCTAAAAAAAACTTTATAAATCTATATAAGTAACTTTATTAAAATATAAAGTTATTTATAATCAATTTTATAAAGTTTCATAAAAAAAATTTAATTTAATTAATTAATTTATTATTATTAAAAAAAAAAAATGAAGGAATTATGGGAACGAATTATACGTTCAAGATGACAACTGCCAGATGAAGGAAATTGTCAGAAATTAAGCTTTGAGGACAAAGCTTTTCGAAGAAGGAGGCAATGTTATGAATCTAATTCATAACTAATAGAATAAATACAAATAAATGTAATTGTTAAATAATCAAATAGGGATTATGTAACATAGTCATTAGGTTAATGAAAAGGCATGTCTAAAAGACATGCCCATTCGTGAAAAGGTACCTGCATAGGTATAAAAGCAGGACCTCCTTGTAATCATTCAATCATCATGTCTTATATCATATTAATAAATACTTATCATTATAAATACCTCGTGTATTTTTACAATTAAAGCTGCTTTTGCTATTAAGTCTACAAATCTACAAATCTTGCTGCTACAATAACCAAATCTACAACTTCCGCTGCTACATTCTTCAGACTGTCCATAAAAATATTTTTTGCCTTTGCATTATTTTTTGTGAATTCAGCAAGTTCATCTGCAATAGTAGGAGGTACAACCTCTTGCCACACTATGTCCCAAATTGTTTCCTCCTCAAACACTGTCTGAATTATGTCCTTCCAAACGACATAGTTGGATATCCCATCCAGTCTGTCCTCTATCCTTAAGAACATGGCCATGACTACTGTCCAAAATCTACAAAACCAAGAAAATGGAGAAATGAACTTTCTAGCACACGCTGTTGTCCCAAAAGTTCAGTCTATGTGAAATTTCACCTTGCTGTCCCAAAATATCAATTTGTTGTCCAAGCTGAGTTTATTTTCCAAAAAATTAGTTTGTTGTCCAAACCACTGTTTGTTGTCCCAATCTATTGTCTGTCATTCAAACTACAAATTTCAGCCTGTAGCTCTGATACCATGTTGAAATTTGATGACTAAAAAGTTTCCTGCAATCCCAACCCAGTTTTAATTTCACCTTCTCACTCCCATTCAGTTAAATGCCCTTTCCCATAAACATACATTCAACATATAAAATTCTGGAAATGAAATTTTTAGATTAAAACACATGGGACTGTCAACACATGATGAAAATAAATATGGACATAAACAGACCAGCAACACATAAAAATACACACAGATTTTGGTCAACTTAGACCTAGGCAAAACCCCTTCAATATTCTCTAGGGAAAACCTGTTAGAGAGCTCTTCAAATTTATTTATCTTTCAATTTCAGGAAAAATACATTTGCAGACAAAACAAAACAACAAAAAACAACTTATCTCTTCAGCCCAAAACTCCCTGAAAACCGTGCCGACTTTTCCTGAATTTCCATGCCCACTTGAAACTGAAAATATGTATTGTACATATACAAACTGTACGACACGAATTCCATATGGACTGTATGATTTTTTTTTTTAATTTTCAAAATCCTTCTCTTGAAATGCGTGCAACTCACAACATTAAATAATGTTTGTATTGTACATTATGCTGTCTTCTATGCCTTGATTTATGTGCCCAACTTTGCCCATAAATCACTCCTTCAGCTTGGTGCAACAAATTTCTCCTTCAGAAATTTTATCTAGCCCTCAACCTCCTTTCTCCAATCTGCTCATGAAGAATGAATGCAGTCTCTATTTTCTTTTCCCCCTTTTGTTTCCCTAAATGAATTTTGGGAAACCCTAAGTTCTAATGGCTTAGATTCATTTAGATTAAGGGATGAGAATAAATGTGTATTTAATTCTCACTTTCTATTTTTTAACTCACCCATTAAATAAAGTACCCACGTTGTACTTTATCTCTAAAATCATTTTTCACTTTATAATTTAACATTGGATTTACCACCTATAAACTCACACTTAGGAAAAGAATTATTTTGGACACTTTTCCCTATATAGAGACTAACCCATGGGAAATGACTTCTCCAAGGTACTTTAAAAATCAACATTGATATCCATGATTTAGTTTTATTGACGAAATATAGGGTTTGTGACAAAACCCTAGTAGAGGTTACTATAAAAGACTAAGGGTATAAGAGATTTAACTCTTAGTTATTGTGAACCTAACTAGGTTTAGGATTTGATGTCTAAAGTTTGATTTCTTATTTTAATAGATGATCCCATTGTAATGATTCACCAACCCTATATTAAAATTAACTTCATGCACTTGTATATTTGTGTTTGGTTGTACTTGTTGTTGAATATTTGCAGGTACATAATCTTCAAGATGTTGAAGATGCCTATGTAGTAATAACTTGATGATGATGTCAAGAATAATGGAAGGAGGGAGTTGTAAGCATCACGATGGCATTAAATACTGGTATATAACCTGGTTGCCATGAGAAGTTAGTAGGATTTATGTTCCTAAAAGAGTGAAGTTTTTGGGAGGTCAAAATTCTCTGATAACATGATGATGAATATGTGGTTGGAAAAATAAATGTGTTGATGAATTTATCCATTAGTTAAAGCTTGAATAAAATGTGTATCTCCCCAATTGAGGGGGAGGGCATATTGTGAAAACTATAGTAAAAGACCTTGAAAAAAGAATGAGATCATAGAATTGATAATGTTGAGAATTTGGAGGGCTGGTGATTAATTCAAATTATCTTCTTAATAATTACTTGTGATCTTATTTGATTTACTTATGTCTTTTCTTCTTAGCTTATTTATTCTTTCATCTAGTCAATTACCAAAACATAAGAAACACAAAATTGGCCTCCTTGAGCCAGAGCAAAACCTCTCCCTCTTGGAGAGGAAAACCCACAAGAAATTATTCTTATATACCTTTCAGATGACAAGTACCATGACCAAGACTTAGACCCTTGACCTATGTATGCTTCCAAGACCTTGTCATTGCTTCTTTGTCGACCTCCAAAACTGATTCTTCTTTTCTACACCAACCGGCACTGCCCTGCATCAACACTAGAGAATTCAGTCTTTAAGTCTATCTTCCTTGATTTTGTCTCGGTTTCTCAAAACACACCTTACTAGATGTTCTATGGAAGTGTCTTTCCACAAGTTTCTTTCTATTTAGATATTGAACTAGGTCACTCGGGACCCTTCACTTTGCATAACATTGAGGTTACTTTACTTGAGATATGCTGCCTCTTCTTCACTGTACAAAACTTAGACACGTATCTATATTCATTGTAAAACACTTGAATTTTTGAGCTAACCGCAGACTTCTTTCACACTTCAAAAGAGTCTGAAATTCTCTACCCTTATACAAATATATATTAGACTTTTTTCCTGAAATCCACACTTATTTCTTCTCTTAAATCCGCATTGTTTCTTCTCTTAAATACACATTGTTCCTTCTCTTAAATATACATTGTGGATCACTATGAAACTATAGAGGAATCCACACTTTAACATTGTCTGAAAAACACTTTAATTCTGTTGAACACAGCCCTGAAGCTCACACTTCTTTAGTCCTGAAGCTCGCATTTTTTCAATCCTGAAGCTCGCACTTTTTCATAGAAAAATTGTGCGATTTCTGTCTTTTCTGCGTAGGAACTATAGGTTATATATAGTTGTTTCCACCTGTAAATTAGCTGACCTGTCAGTGAACAGTTGTGTCTATTTGAGCCGACTGTACAGGTGTTATTTACCGGCATTTTCAAGTCGACTTGTCAAGGAGTATTTCCATTATCTTCAAGCTGGCTTCAAGGAGACAAGTGATAAGGTCTTCGAGCATATATTAATTTTTTCTATCATAAGTGTAACATCACTTCATGACTCTAATTATATTTATGACTAGACAAATCCCTAAAGACAAGAAGTCTTTGACCTATAATAAAACTTCTTTCTCATGAAACCCATGAAGCAAGTATATACAAAATATGTTTTATTATCTTTGTCTTCTTCTTTACATAAATACATAATTACATAGTCAATAGGAAGACCGATCCTAGTTACACTTTTCAACGCTCCCTCTTAAATAGGGAGGTATTCATATAGGTAGATGGTCACTTTCAAACTGAAGAATCTCATACGAAGAATCGGGTTGGTAATCGCATCGGTATAACATCATATCAACTAGAATTATTCTAGTGCAAGGCCTTGAATAACAGCCCCATCTCTCAATGAGACAATGGGCTACAATGTTGGCGAGACACATGACTCATAGATACCATATTCATTATCTCTCCAAGTTACATACTCCACCTAGGTGTTCCCAAAGTATGACCTTCTTGGACTAATCTTATCTTGGGTAGCTCGCCCTCAAATAATATCAATCTCTGACTACTCTTATCTTGAATTCCCTTTCACATTCTCAAAGAGTATCGAATGCCATACGATTACCCAATCCTCCATTCTATCTTCCCATGTGAAGACTAGAATGATGTGTCTATCTCTCCCTCTCAGCCAGGGAGGATCTATACCACAATGGAATGTACTCATTCCTGTATAAGGAATGTACCTAAGCTCATTCTTATGAATTACCCAGTTTCTTCCAAGTAATAAACTTATCACTAGGCTCCCTCTCAATCAGGGACCTACAACAACAAGTGAGACACCCAACTACTCATGAAGAATTCCTTCCCTTGATGTCATGGATTTCGATATTGAGGAATCTTCAACTTTAGCTCCATAGGGCACAAATCATCCATCACTTTCATTCATGAGTCATGTCATCTACCAGAAAGTGATTCATCTGTCTTTCTTATATGGTACACCTTTTATGCCATGTTGTTTTCTTTCGAATCATCTCCAAGGATCTTACATCATTTTACATGATTATCAGCCCTGGACAAATTCATCTAGATAAACATATATGTATGAGCTTTTAAAAACAAAAGTTACCTCACTGATGATCTTTCACCATGACATCTTCCTGTAGTCATCGGCATCCTCTATTCATATTGACACATATCCTCATGATATGTGTTTTCAAGGGTCTTATTCTTTACCAAACTTCTATCAGAGTCTACATATCCTCCAGGAGATATTCCAATCACATATTCTTGGCTTCCGGATGATAACAACCTCTTGACATGGTTGCACTTCATGATATATTCCCTTATGTACATATTCATTCCCAAGAACTTACAATTTTCAGTTCCTTGTTCATATACAACCACCTCATATTCCATATGAGGATATATTATGTTGATTTCATCTGTCAGTGTACTGAGAGAGATCCTCCTCCATAGATCATACTTCTAAATATAGAAGTCCATTACCTGCAACCACATGAACTGACTTCACAACATCCAGTGTCATCATATAAATATATATATACCTCATATCTTTTTCGTTTGGGTCATCCTATAGAAATTTCACTAGAATGAAGCGCTTCATTCCCTTGACCTGCTTCATCAATATGTCATCACATCCCAGAATTCTGTAGTATAGAATTCTTGATGAAACCATTCTTCTTTATTTCTAATCAGTAAATTCATTGATAATTCCATTAGAAAATGTCAACACCTATTTCCATGATGACCCTTGATCTTGATTACTGCCTTCCATCAGTATTGTTATCAGTGAGGTTTTCCCAGAGTTGTTTCACCAAGAGCTCCTATCATGCTTCTCTCATGATGCTATCAATATACATTGCTACCTATCATACTATTTTACAATCAACGGAAATCACTTAAAGAGGGAGATGATCTCAATCATATTAGATATCTCTTACTTCTCTTTTCCTATATTTCTTTGCATCAGGTTCTTCACTCGTATATGAGATATGAGCTTCTTCCCTTTTCCTCTTTTCCTTTTCAGATTTAGGACAATCTCTTTTATAATTCCCAAGTTCATTACATCCAAGGCATCATACTTTGTCCATATTTCTTATTTTATTCTGAGGACCAAATTTTTGGAATCTTCCTTTCTTCCTGGATATGGCTGCAAAGGCTTGATTCCCTTGATCTTGTATCAGCTCTGGCTTTCAATCTTGTTTCCTCTATTTTACATAAAGACAATAAATCATGGAATGGTGTGGCTTCTTTCTTCTCGTATAAACTTGAAGTGAGGTTTCCCCATTCTTCTGGTAGGGCATTCATCACCACTGTAGTCATCTTGGTGTCAGAAATTACTTCTCTCAGTTCCTACAGTTGATCTCTTATTTCAGAAATCCTCATAAAGTATGAAGTGATTCCTTCTTCTCTTGGACATTTCATTTTGTATCGTTCTTGTCTCAGAGAGATTTCTTCTCCTTCAGTATTCACAGAGAATAGCTCTGCCAATTTCTCATATATTTCTTTTGCAGACTTTAGTTTTGATACATAGGGAATGAGTGAGTACTTAATGGATTCTATGAGAATCCTCTGGGCTCTAATTTCTCCCTTCATGTACTTGGAATGAGCGGGAGCATCCTCTTTTGGCAGTTGAATTGTAGATCCTTAGATGTATTCTATAACTTTGTCTTCAAACAAATTCAAATTTGTCCTCTTCTTCCATGCACTAAAGTTTGATGACCCAACCAACTTGTTTCTCTCTTTACAATAAATCATCTTGACAGATTTAAGTAAGGTCATAGATACTTACTTGAGTAGAGTGGCTTGCACCTTCCTTGATGAAGATGAAGTCAAGAGCTTCTTCTAATATTTAAATCTCCAATGTAGGTGTTCTTGAATCCTTGATGATAAAGGATATCTTCAAAAGATGATGTCCTCTTCTAACAATGTCTTAGATAGAAGATATTTCTTGAAATAGCTTGAGAGCCTTCCTTGCAAATTGATTTGAATTTTCAACCCAAACTTTGATCTCCGCTTCTTGGAGTGTCCTCTTTGTCAAGTAGCCCTTGTGTTCAGCACCTTAGCTTTGATTCCATGTTGAGAATTTGGAGGGCTACTAATTAATTCAAATTCTCTTCTTGATAATTACTTGTGAGCTTATTTGATTTACTTATGTATTTTCTTCTTAGCTTATTTAGTCTTTCATAAAGTCAATTACCAAAACATAAGAAACACAAAATTAGGCTCCTTGAGCCAAGGCAAAACCTCTCCCTCTTGGAAAGGAAAACCCAGGAGAAATTCTTCTTATAGACCTTTCAGATGACAAGTACCATGACCAAGAATTAGATCCTTGACCTATGTATGCTTCCAAGACCTTGTCACTGCTTATTTGTCAACCTCCAACACTGATTTTTCTTTTCTGCACCAACTGACACTGTCCTGCATCAACACTAGAGAATTCGGTCTCTAAGTCTATCTTTCTTGATTTCGTCTTGGTTGCTCAAAACACACCTTACTATATGTTATATGGAAGTGTCTTTCGACAAGTTTCTTTCTATTTAGATATTGGACTAGGTCACTCAAGACCCTTCACTTTGCATAACATTGAGGTTACTTTACTTGAGATATTTTGCCTCTTCTTCACTGTACATCACTTAGACACAAATCTGTATTCACTATACAACACTTGAATTTCAGAGCTAACCGCAAACTTATTTCACACTTCAAAACAGTCTGAAATTATTTACCCTTATACAAATATATATTAGACTTTTCTCCTAAAATCCACGCTTCTTTCTTCTCTTAAATCTGCATTGTTTCTTCTCTTAAATACACATTGCTCCTTATCTTAAATCCGCACTGTGGATCACTGTGAAACTACAGAGGATCCTTGTCTGAAAAACACTTTAATTCTGTTGAGCACAACCCTCAAGCTCGCACTTCTTCAGTCCTGAAGCTCACACTTTTTCAGTCCTGAAGCTCGCACTTTTTCACATAAAAACTTTTCTGAGTTCAGTCTTTTCTGTGCATGAATTATAGGGTATATATAGTTTTTGCCACCTGTAAATTAGCTGACCTATCAGTGAACAGTTGTGTCTATTTGAGCTAACCTTAAAGGTGTTATTTACCAACATATTCATGCCGACTCTTCAAGGAGTATTTCCATTATCTTCGAGCTGCCTTCAAGGAGCCAAGTGACAAGTTCTTCGAGCATATATCAATTTGTTCTATCATAAGTGTAACATGACTCCATGACTCTAATTATATTTATGACTAGACAAATCCCTAAAGACATCATAAAGAAGTCTTTGACCTATAATAAAACTCATTGCTCATGAAACCCATGAAGCAAGTATATAAAAAATATATTTTATTATCTTTGTCTTCTTCTTTACATAAATACATAGTTACATAGTCAATATGAAGATTGATCCTAGTTACACTTTTCAATAGCTAAAGCACTACAAAATGATTATCCGTGATTGATAAAGTTACAAATAAGACTTGGATATGTTGAAGAGTGTTGAGGTTGAGTTTTGTGCTACTAGAAATATTAAAGTATGAAGCTTCTGACGAAATGTGTTGATTACCTAAGCAACATCAAAATATTTTAAGACCCCAGAGGTTTGTGCTAACTGGTATATCTTTGAAAAATTGTTACTAATTGGGCTTGTGATTGTACAAGTTAAATATCTCCATAATAAGGTTGAACATTCTAGAAGCATAGTTGGACTGGTAGATATATCTGATTTAGTTGATAGGGAGAGATGAAGCATCTTGGGGTGGCAAGATGCTTGGGAGGACATCTGGATGACGTGTGATGATGTCTAAATCTCAAAATAGGGAGGGTATCGTTGGTCTTGTGGAGCTTCGACCTTGGATACGATACATAGATCCTTGGGTTGGTGGTAGAGTTGAAGCCTGATGGTACCTATAGTGGCTAAAGCTTGTAACACACATTAGTCCCAATCGATTAGATACCTTTGTAAAGTATATAATATGTATCACTGCGTGTGTTGTGACTCCTCGTAGATTATATCATTTTGAGTTCATCCTTGTGTGTGTGTGTGTGTGTGTGTGTGTGTGTGTGTGTGTTTGTGTGTGTGAATACCCCCCTAGTTAAGAGGGAGTGTTGAAGAATGTAACTAGTGTCCGTCTCCATAATTGTATTTGAGTCATAATGTAATGTATTTGTCAAAGAAAGAAAAATAAAATTACTTATAAAAAGATAATTATTTTCAGCATGGGTTTCATGCTCATTGTAGGTCAAGCCTCCATTGTAGGCTTCTAGGATTATGTCTTGAGTCATTGTCATTATCATTATATTATAGATCCTTCTTGGGTTTTGTAAATCAAGAATAAAATCATAATTAAGTCAAATTAGTCCCCTCCACCAAGTCGGCTAGCCAACTATTCATGTCAACCTATTATAGGAGCTTCCAACGACTACATATAACAATGTGTTCGATCTATTAAAAAAAATTAACTTATGATATTTGATCTACAATCCTAGAAGTGAAAGAAATGTGAATATATAAAGAAGAACCTACAAAAATTAAAGGAGGCCATGCAAAGGAGATTGGAAGTCTAGTAAATGATCTGTTATTCATCATTTTGTGTCATACATGTGAAAAGTCTGTAAATGCCGCAGGACCGAAGGTACAGGGCTATGGTGATAGGCCAAAACTTACAGGAGCATAAGAAAGGACCAAAACCCTAAATATTCTCCTTTATTTGATGTTGGAAGTTTGCTTTGTCTTCATAAAGGCTAACTTGGTGGATGGAGGAAGGGCGAATTCTTAGTCAAAAAGGTCTTGGTTGTCTCACTTTGATTTGATTCTACTAGTAGAAGTATTTGATTGGGTTTTCCCCTTCTTAGGGGTTTTTCCATGGCTGAGTGCCTACATCATGTGTTTTATGTTGTGATATTCATTGTTTTGCATTTGTCCTGATCATAAAAACCTAATAAATTGCAAAGAAGAATTAATAAACATCACAAGAAAGTGTCAAAGGAAGAGAGATCAAATTAATAACAACCCTATCTAAGTTTCCCTAGATTTCTCAATAGATTGCTTCACAGATTTTCCTCCCTTCCAAAAAAGCGAACTACTCTAGAGAGATGTATCTGGAAAGAATGGGCTTTAGCCTAGATGCAATTATCTTTGTTATAATCTTGTAAATAACATTGCATAAGGAAATAGGCCTAAAGCCTGAGAAGGACAGGGGATGATTAGATTTTGGAATGAGGGTGATGAACGTTGAGTTAAAAGCCAGGTAGATGCGACCCTTCTCCTTGGTTTCTTAAATAACCTTTATTAGGTCATTGCCCAGGATATTGAAGATCTCTAGATAGAATTCCAAACAAAATTGTCAGGCCTTAGACTTTTGTCTCTTTTGAAACTGTGTAGCACTTCCTGAAGTTCCTCTAAAGTAACCTCCTCCACTATACCCTTGCCCTCTTCTTCATCCACCATTCCGGGGAAAAATTGAGAGATTTGAATAACTTAAACAATTGAAGTTTCTAGAGGAGGTTTGTGTTGAGAAAGCACTAGGGCAACAATTAGTTTTATTTATCTTTACTTTGATAATTTCTTGTGATTACAGGTTGGATTCTTATTATTTTTTTTATATTTTTTTCATCAAACAATTACCAAAACCATAAAACATGAAGATCGCAAAAAGACAATGAACACAAGATATAGGTTCCAATCCATGACAAAACCCCTCCAAGGGGAAAACCCAATAAATTCTTTTCTTCTTATAGAATTAGGTCAAAGTGAGAATTCCAAAACCCAAACAAAAAGACCAAGACCTCACCAAGACCCAAGTCAACCCTCCTTTCAAGCTCTTCCAACAAGTCAAAGTAAACTCTAGTCAATGCCTTCAAAATTCGTTCAAACTTCATATTTCTGGCCCCTACAATAGAATTTCAGCCCCTACAACTAGGTCTCCAACTTCGACCCTTGCAATTGATTCAAAATTTCGCACATGTGAGAGAATTAGGGTATATTTCTTCCTCTTTTGACCTTCGCTCTCTCTCCTTTGACTTTTTCTCTTATCGTTGACTTTTTTGATGGTTTTCTCTCTCTTCTTGGCACATAAATCAAACTTGCTTGAGATGCTCCAAATGAGGTCGAACTGTCTTCTATTTATACACATCCAGGAGGTCGAATGGGTTACTTCCAGGGCTGACTTGGTCTTGTGGGGACAAAATTGACTTTTTTGACTCAAATAAAATTATTTTTCCACTTTCTTTTCAAAGTCCAAATGGGAGTTGTCTCTAATACAATAATTTGACTTATGAAAAATATAATTTCAACTCAATAAACCTTAGAAGCATGAAGAACATGCTTGACATAATTAAAAAATTGACTTGATCATGAAACACATGTTTGAAAAATAAATTTATTTTTCTTTCTTTTTACTTTTGCACAAAATATATAATTACAGAAGTACAATAAAAATTATGAAGATTGAACCTAGTTACAATTTTCAACACTCCCTCTTAACTAGGGAGATATTCATAATTACACAACAAGGTACAAGGAGACTCTCAAATTGAAATATTCTCATAAGAAGAGTCGTATTAATAAGCCATCTTAAGCATCAACATCATAAACAACATTGTCAACATAGCAATATAGCAAGGCCTTGACCAACAAGCTCTATCTCTTTACTAGATTAGAGCACAATTTTGTGAGACATATAAATGGACACCACCATAGCCTCTTAAGGCACATACCCCACATGGATGTTCACCTTGTATCTCATTTTAGGACTACTCTTATCTTGGATTTTTAATCCTAAAAGAATAGCAGTGCTCTTCGACCATTCTTATCTTGGAGACCTGTTGTAGCTACAACACCACCCCCTCCCCCCCGCCCCCATTTTTATTTTATTTTGATACTATGACAATAAATTGTTGGAAAATGCAATGTGGTAGTGATTAATTTCAATTTTTACACTGCTCTATATTCTTTCAATTACTTTAGCCCCATTCAATTCTTCAATTCAAAATCTTTCAACAATAATTAATATTTCCATTCATCAACAGTAATTGAAGATAGAACAATAAATGTAATGACAATAGGAGACCATCAACACATCGACAAGAGACACCAAATTTAGTCAACGACCAGGGAAAAACCCACAATGGGGAAAACCCTTTGAAATTATTCTTCTATTAGATTGTAATAAAATGTTCAACAAAGAGTACAATGAATGAATACAAAATTATCCATCAAAATCAACCAAACAATATCCAAGATATGAGTCCAACAATAGTATTGATCAACGATAGCATTCCAGTCTGCAATCAACTGAGATCAATTGAAAAATTGAATCCCTAGCTTCCAACTGCATGGAAAGAGTGTATGTTCATGCGGTTGAAACACTCCAACCACACATATAAGCCTGTGTGCATGCGGTTACAACTGAAAAATCCTTCTGGAAACCCAGTGGCTGAGAACCAAAACCCTAATCACACATGCGAGCTTCAAACCCTTCATTTTTGGACTTGTACGTACTACGAACCAAGCTTTATACATGTGCGGAGCAATACAAAGAAGAGAGAATAATAAGATGCTTTATGATGATGTCCAAATGAGGTTGAGGTCACTTGTATTTATAGGCTTCCAAGGGTGTACAATTTATCTTTAGGGCCAACCTGACCTTTTGTTCATATGTGGGCTTCATTTCAAAAATACACTTTCCCTTTTCCAAATGCAGTGCTTCAAAGGTCAAAATTGGTCCTCTCGAAAAGAGGAATCTAGTCCCATGATTGGAATTTGTCACTGAGCTGAAAAAATTAACACTCCCTCTCATCTAGGGAGAAATTCCAATTGCATAATGTACCCATCGCAAATATTCTATCATCAATCTCTGCTTGACTCTATTTACTGAAGCATTTTCAAAGATAAAGAATAAGAATTGTCGGGGAGCTGAAGCTACCACCCTCTAAGACAATGAGGAAGGCCCTATGGGACACTCTAAACTCGTGGCTATGATAATGGGGAAGTGTTAAAATTGGAAACTAGGGCCAAATTCCACTTTGGACAACTCATTTGATGGAGATGATGATTGCATTGAATTCCTTTTTTTAAGAGGACCAAAATCAACCTAAAGATCATCAAATTTGTACAAGAAGAAATGTGTTTTTGAATTTATGCCCACACGTGCAAATTATCAAGGTCAACCACATCATCATGTAGGCTCATGAAGCCCAATGGACATGTCTCTTGTACCCCAACAACTTGTATAAATATAAGAGACCTCAATCCTATCTCACCTTGCACATTCTCCTCTCTCCTTCTCTCATTGGTTGGTACAACTATTGGGCATGTTTTTTCTCTCACACGTGTGGCAAGGAGGACAAATTTAGGACATAATTACAGGGCCAAAAAATTCAGAATTCTCTTGTAGTTTGACCAACATTGACCAATGTTGATTTTAACTTTCTGGGCATAATTTGAGCTTGATGTTTTGGGCGGTTTTCTATTTGGGCAGGTTGTACTATTTGGCACAGAAATAGATGTGATTTGAGCACTTTGACCATAAAGATAAATTGCAGGTTGACTGTAGACTTTCAGGGTAGAATTTGACCAAGTTTGACTGCTAACTGTGTGACTATTTTGGGTTGACTTTGACCACTCCAGAAGGCCTAGTTTGACTGCCTTTGACTGAGCTCCAAAGAGGATGATTTGGTGTTGTGTTGACCATATTTGACTTTCTGATTAGGGTTGAATTTGACTGCAGTTGACTGCATATTTTACAGGGTTGTTTTGACTTTGATTAGGCAATTAAATTTTGACTTTTGTATTGTCTCTCTTTGCTGAACATTTGATATAATAATAAGAAGAATTGATCAAAGGGTTTTCCCTATCTTGGGGTTTTTCCCTGGCATCCACCAAATCTAGTGTCCTCTTGTCTTGGCTTGTCTTATGCATTTTGTTATTTCATGTTCTATCTACAGTTGCTATCAATGTGGTTATTATTGGAAACTAAATTGGAAGTTGTCATTGGGCTGGTAAAGGAAATTGAATTAATTGTGATAAGCATAGAAAATATCATTTTTAACTAAAATTAACATGGTATCAGAGCCCAAGTGAAGACAAAGCCCAAGCAAGAGAAAAAAAATAAAACAATCACTAAGAGAGATAAGTTGGACAAGTCTCCATGGCATCTACATCTTACTTAAAGACTGAGGATAAGCTCAATGACAATTTTGACTATCATGCATGGAAGATGACTCTTGGAATTGACTTTGGAAGAGCATGATACAATGGACTAATGGACTATGTGCAGGGAAAATTGGTGGAGCCTCCTTCAAATGGACTGACTCCTGCTAAGAAAAAATATAAGAAAGGTGAGGTCAAAGCTAAGAGAATTATTATTGACTCCATTCAAAAGCATTTGGTTGCCTATATTTCTGATTTGGAAACATCTAAGGATATTTATGATAAGTTGGTTGGGATGTTCAAAGTAAACAATGCAAGTCAAATCATCTTTCTCAAAAACAAGTTGCAGGATATCAAGATGAATAAAGGGGAGTATATCCAATCCTACTTCATGAGAATAACTAAAATCAAGAATGACCTACTATATATTGGAGATGTCATTTCCGACAGGGATCTCACTCTCATTGCACTTGGAGGTCTTACAAGACCTTGGGATGTATTTATCACCAACATTCTCAACAATGACATGATACCTATTTTTGATGAGTTGTTGGCTAGATGCACTCAATAAGAGACAAGGATGATGGAGAGAGACAAACCTTACAATGGAAACTAACCTACTGCTTTCTCTGCTCATGCGAAAAGGAAGAATAATTTTGGTCCAAGGAGACAAGGTCAAGGATTGAAGAAGGAAGAAAAGGAAGGTGCTACAATTGCAACAAGTTTGACCACTATGCTACAGAATGTCCTGACAAGAAGAATCATCCATGGGATGATGACGACAACAACTAAAACAACACCAACAATTTCAAAGGCAATGGAAATCGAAGGAACAACAAGTTCAACAGCAAAGGAAAGAGGAATGCCCCCGTTGCTTGAAATGGAAATGGTCAACCTTACAAAAGGACAAGGAATACCGGGAATGGTGAAAGTAATGTTGTAGAAAAAAACTATGAGCTTTATCTTGTTTCCACTTTATCTACTGCCTCTCCTTCGGATACTTTGGATCGTTGGTTGATTGATAGTGGAGCCTCAAGGTACTTCACTGGGTATAAGGAGGCCCTTTCAAATTTGGTTAAAAAGAAGACTAATTTGAAGATCATACTTGGAGATAATCTAGCCTACCCCGTGAAAGGGATAAGTATTGTTACTCTTCACTTGAATCAAGGTCAAACAATTCATCTACAAGAAGTATTGTGTGTGCCCGATTTGAAGAAAAACCTGGTGTCTATTTTTGTAATGGAAGGTAAAGGCTTTCAGGTAGCATTCATTGATGAAAGATATGTATTTGGAAAAGAAACCCTAAAGATGCATTTACTGTTGAATTTAGGGTTGATGATCTCTATCAAGTTGGTGGAAGTCCTTTGGGAGCTTTGTCAAGTGACACTTCACTTCAATCTGAGCTATGGCAACAAAGATTTGCCCACTTACATTACAAAGCCTTACTTGGGGTAAGGAAGATGGTCACAGTTATTCTCGAGTTTAACATAAACCGTCAAGGTATTTGTCAAGGTTGTGCGACTGGGAAACATACAAAGGGACCATACCCTTCTAATGAAAGCAAGACAACCAATACTATTCAATTGGTCCATTCTGACCTGTCTACTATGTTGCTTGTAACATTGTTGGGAGGATACTTATATTATGAAATATTTGTGGATGACTAATCTTGTAAAACATGGATCTATTTCTTGAATAAGAAGGATGAAGTGTTCAAATGGTTTCGTTCTTTCAAAGAATTGGTGGAAAATAAAACAGGGAAGAAGATCAAGATATTGAGGATTGACAATGGAATTGAATATGAATCAAATGAATTCAACGACTTTTGTAGAGAAGCTTGCATTAAGAGGGATTCAATTGTTCCATACACTCCTGAGAAAAATGGCGTTACTGAAAGGAAGAATTGAACAATCATGGAAGATACCCGTGCCATCCTTCATGATCAAGGTCTACCAAAGTTCTTATGGGGAAAAACTTCTAACACTGTCGTGTATGTTAAAAGTATGAGCCCATGTCAAGCATTGGATTTCAAGACACACGAGGAGGTTTTCACTGGTAAGAAACTTGATGTTTCTCATTTTAGAATATTTGGTTGTCCCATGTATTTTCATGTGCCTAAAGATAAAAGAAACAAGTTGGAAGCATATGGGAAGAAAGGAATTTTAATTGAAGACAATGAAAATTAAAAGGCATATAGAATCTATGTGCCTGGTCAAAGAGATGTTGAAGTAAGTCACGATGTCACCTTTTATGAAGACACTGCCCTTGGGAAAGCCAAATATCTCCCTATCCCAAGAAAGGACTATGACGATGTTGCCGAAAAACAGGATGAACCTCTGACATATGAGCATATGCCCAATGTTGAAGGCCAGATGGATCCTATTGATCCACCTCCTGGCAATCCTTCTACCTCAAGGAAATGTCCATTATGGCTCAAAGACACTCTCGAATATGCTGAAAGACATACTTTTTCAAGAGTGACATTTCATGAAAGTAAGAAGCCAAACAGGTATCAAGGGTACTTTGTTTCCATGAGTACCATTGTTCAAGTTGAACCATGCACGTTCGAAGAAGTTGTAAAACACTAAGTCTAGAAGGATGTGATGAATGATTAATATGAATCTATCATGAAAAATGATGTTTGGGACGTGGTGCCTAGACCCAAGGACAAGTTTGTGGTCACCTCAAAATGGATTTACAAAATTAAACATGGAGGTGTTGGGAGTGTTGAAAAATATAAGGCCAGGTTCATTGCTTGAGGCTTCTCTCAAAATAAAGGAGTGGACTATGACGAGATATTTGCACCGATGGCCCAATTTACCACTATCAGATCTATTGTTTCTCTCGCTGCCAACCAAGGATGGAGCCTACGTCAAATGGATGTCAAAAATTCTTTCTTGCATGGCTCGCTTAAGGAGGAAGTCTACTTGGAGAAATCTCAAGGGTTTGAAGTACAAGATCGAAGGACACATGTATGTAGGTTGAAGAAATATCTCTATAGGTTGAAGCAAGCCCCTAGGGCTTGCCATGAAAGAATTGATATTTATCTTGTGAATTTGGGATTTACAAGGAGGTATGTTGATCCTAACCTATACTTCAAGGTTGAAAAATAAATGTCTCTTATTTTGGTCCTTTATGTTGACGATATCTTTCTAATAGGTGCATACCCTCTCATTTATCAATGTAAGAGGAGTTGACTTTCGAGTTTGAGATGAAAGACCTAGGTTTGATGCATTACTTCATAGGCCTAGAGGTCTGGAAAAAGCGAGGCCAGATTTTCCTTTCTCAAGGAAAATACATTGTGAAGCTATTAGAGAGATATGGGATGGTTGATTGCAAGTCTGTGTCTACTCCAATGGAACTTAACTTCAAGAAGCTATGTGGAAGTGTTGTTGGGCCCGAATTGGAAAACCCTTCCGAGTATTGACAACTTGTGGTGGCCCTGATGTTCTTAGTAAACTCCTGTCTTGACATATGCTTTGTTGTGAATACTTTGAGTCAATTTATGGTTGAGCCTCATCATATACATTAGATTTCTGCTAAGAATCTCTTAAGATATCTCCATGGCACAATCAACTATGGGCTGAGATACACTGCCGATAATTTGAGGCGACATGGATAGTTTGATGCTGATTGGGCTGGCAGTGTGGTTGATAGAAGAGTACGTCAAGATGTTTCTTCTCTTTAGGGTCTGCTTCGATTTATTGGATGAGCAGGAAGCAAAAATCGGTTTCTTTAAGCACCACCAAGGCCTAATACATTGCTGCTAGTATAGCCTATTGTGAATCTATATGGTTGAGGAAGCTCTTTAGTGAGCTATTTGAGCACCTTCTGGATACCACCATGATCTATTGAGACAACCAGATTGGTATGCACCTTCCATAGAATCCCGTGTTCATGACCGCTCCAAGCACATTGATATCAGGTACCACTTTATCCTGGATATGCTACAATGGGGAGCAATAAAGCTCCAACACATTGATACTGATGAGAAGGTTGCAAACATCCTCACGAAGCCCGTAGGGAAGGTCAAATTCTTACCCTTTTCGAGAGAGACTTGGAGTCGTGGAAGGATCCTCCCATGAGGGTCCCACTTGAGTTGGACATTGAGCTATGAGAGATCCTGGGGCTTGGGGTACTTCTTGGAGAAGTGAGTGACCATATGGTGAGTGGTTCACCTTACCCTATAGGTGTGTTATGTACAAGGTGAGTGGGTCACCTTTCCCTGTGATAACCCATGATGGTTGACATGTGTGTAGGGTGAGTGGTTCACCTTCCCCTACGATTGATGACACATGTGTGTAGGGTAAGTGGTTCACCTTCCCCTATAATTGATGATATATCCATAGGACGAGTGGCTCACCTTCTCCTATGGCATATAAGCAGGATGAGTGGTTCACCTTCTCCTGCGGATGCCCCAGCATACATCCTACCCATGTAGTCTAGGATTCATGGGAAGTACTTCTCATCTGGCCAATGAGTTGGGAAAAGTGGATAGGGACTTTTACACTACATATGGAAGCGTTGTGTATTGTTGTACTCACTATGTCTAGGATCCATGATGTTCAACAACGTGATTTGGGATCAAGTCTGATTGAGGTTCTACCTCTGCACTGACTTTTGTCAATGGAGAGTGGTAAGGTCTTGTGACTCACTCTTGATCGATTCTTCTTCATTATCTATATCAATGTTCAATAGAGCAGAGATGGGATGGTACATGACGACAAGATGGCATGATGATCGATGATGAAGGATGGATTGGCAGGTGGAATTCAACCTAGTTAATGGGAGGTGTTAAATTAGAAACTAGGGCGAAATTCCACTTTGGACAACTCATTTGATGGAGATGATGATTGCATTCAATTCCTCTTTTTGAGAGGACCAAAATCAACCTAAAGATCATCAAATTTGGACAAGAAAAAATGTGTTTATGAATTTATGCCCACACATGCGCAAATTCTCAAGGTTGGCCACATCATCATGTAGGTTCATGAAGCCCAATGGACATGCCTCTTGAGCCCCAACGACTTGTATAAATATAAGAGACCTAAAACCTCATTTGGCATCATCTCACCTCACACATTCTTCTCTCTCCTTCTCTCATTGGTTCATATAATTATTGGGCATATCTTTTCTCTCACACGTGTGGCAAGGAGGGCGAATTTCAGGACAAAATTGCAAGGCCAAAAATTTCAGAATGCTCTTGTAGTTTGACCAGTGTTGACTTTGACTTTCTGGGCAAAATTGGAATTCGATATTTTGGGAAATTTTATGTTTGGTCACGCCGTACTATTTGTCATAGAAACTGGGGTGATCTAAGCACTTTGACCGTAGAGATAAAGTGCATGTTGACCACAAACTTTGAAGGCATAATTTGACCAAGTTTGATTGCTAACTTTGTGACTGTTTTGGTCTAACTTTGACCAGTCTAGAAGGTTGAGTTTGTCTGCCTTTGATCGAGCTCCAAAGAGGATGATTTGCAACTGCATTGACCATCTTTTACTTTCTGGTTAGGGCTAAATTTGACTGTAGTTGACTGCAGATTTGACAGGGTTGTTTTGAATTTGATTTGGAAAAGTCAATTTTGACTTGCTTATGCTCTCTCTCTCTGTTGAACATTTGATATAATAATAGGAATAATTGATCAAAGGGTGTTCCCCATCTTGGGGTTTTTCCCTTGCATCCACCAAATCTGGCATCCTCTTATCTTCTGCATTTTGTTATTTCATGTTCTATCTACAGTACTGTCCATGTGATTAATTTTTTATGTGATTACTATTGGAAACAACGTTAGAAATTGTCATTAGGCTGCTAAAGGACATTGAAGTAATCGTGTTAAGCATAGAACATACCATTGTTAACTAAAATTAACAAGAAGGTCCTATGGGATTCTCTCACCCCAAGTCATCTCATCGAAAAAAATATGAGATACAGCTTAACAAGCAAGGATCACAACCATCCCATGATGCAATCAGTGGGTGAGATACCACTTGTTATATAAGAGGTAAGGATCACATACATGTTATTGCTTGTTGATATTCCCAAAAATGACCCTCAAGAGTCATGTGGTAGAACACCTGCATCATAATTGAGCTTGGGTGAGATAACTGACTTACCAAGGTAAGGATCATACACCCCTAAGCCTCCTCAACCCATTGGCCAGACGAGGAGGGAAAATCCCAACAAGCTCGGCTTGTGGGTATGATGCCAACTGGGGTATACTCTGCTAAACCAAGATAGGGGGGAGATACTCAACCTATCAAAACAGACAAGGATCGCGCACACCCTATGGGTGACATATAGGGGATATACCCAATTGTAAAGAGATCCCTCAACCCCAGAAGCCCTCAATGCTCCATTCCCTCCTTGGGGAGCTCAACCAAGGGTGAATATCCATGCTCAGTCATCTTGATAAGCGATGCCCCCTATCAGGAGGGGTCGCATCCATCAGTCCATGCTGCTCTCTGAAGACTGATAACTTACCTTTTCACAATGCCTTGGTAAAAATATTTGCAATATGCTCATCTGTTGATATATGATGGAGTCTAACGACTCCTCTCTGCACCATGTCTCAAATGTAATGATATCAGATCTCTATGTGCTTGGACTTGTTATGAAACACATGATTTTATGCTAATAAGATCCCACTCTTGTTATCAAAATGTATCATTGTGGTGTCCAAAACATGCTCAAACAACTCTCCAACGAGCTTCCTCAACCAAACTGCCTCACAACTATCCATGCGAGCGACAATGTATTCTTCCTCGGCGATACACAAAGCTACAAACCTCTATTTCCTTCTCATCCAAGAAAGCATGGTGGATCCAAGGCTAAAACAACATTCATATGTGATTTTTGTAACGAACAAATTTCGTATACGTGGCGGAGTAATATTCATAATACTTCAAAGACAAAGACATCCATTGTAGGACAAGTATTGTATATTAGATATTATAAAAGAATTTATATGATTATTTGATAACAATTGAGTGTCTTGTTTATATACCTACGCAAGTACCCTTTCACGAATGACCATATCTTTAGAGACATGCCTCTCCATTAAGTAATTACTAGCTAATTAATCATTAATTATGATTATCATTGTTTACATTAATTTTATTATTTTGTATATAAATTGTATTAATAGCATTGTCTTCCTCTTCAAAAATCTTTGTCCTCAAAGCTTACTAATAAAAGGACTTGATCTCTTTTCCTATTTTGAATATCTTCTTGTCTCGGAACTTTAATCTTCGTTGATACAAGACGATATGTTCCTTCAAGTGATAAAAAATTTGTCGAACTAAGAATGGATATGACCATTCTCAATTAATCTTCTGCGGAATATTCCGATCAATGGAATTTTGTAATGAATTGTTATCATAGGATTGGGTTCTACAAATTTCAGTATTCCTGGGAATATAAATACGTTGTTTATGTTCTGAGTGATATAGATTCATAGATTGATTGTGGTGTCTATTCTTGTGATTTAGATGTAGATAAGGAGTTCTTCTTGTTTGATCTTCCTTTAACATGTGTGTGGAAATTTCTTGATTTACCTTAGGTATTGATGTAGTTGAGTTGGTTATAAAATCTTCACTTGAAATTTCTGGTGTTTGAACTGCAACTTCTGAGTAAATCTTCACTTTAGTAGTTTTATTTTCTTCTTGAGTTGTAATATTGACTAGATCGGTATTCGTTCCCTTATCTTCAACTTGGACTATTACAACTAGAGACTTCAATATTTATTCTTGATAAGTTGTTCTAACTTGTCATCTAGCAACTTCTTATCACTTTTAAGCTTCTTTATTTGTGTAAGAAGGTTTTAATTATGATTCCTTAGACGTGAAAGTTCGTCATTTTCTTAATAGCTGACTTTGTCCTTAGTATCCTTCTCTTTATCTTTTATACTGTTGATTTGTTCTAATAACCTTTAATTAAGGGTTTTAAAACACAATTTTTTCTTTTCTTTTCTGATAGAGTCTCCTTTAATTTCTTTTCTAAACATTCATTTTCTTCTTCTAATTTCTTCTTTGTAGCTTTTCACTTCTTAACCTTCATAAGTAATTTTTTATTACGGTCTCTTAGATGCCAAATTTCTCTGTTACTTTGTGTCGATTCTTCGTAAAATCGATCTTCGATATCCTTATATTTCTTTTTTGATGCTTCATTTTTTTGTTGAAGTTTTGCAAGTACTTCCTTTAATCTTTTAATTTGCATCTCCTCATTATCTTGACATTATTTTGTACTAAATAATCATCCACGCATTGGAAAACTTAATTTGCAATTTTATATATATATATGTATATCCAATTTCATTTAGACAAAAAGGACATATAGTCCAAGTTGTTGACTTGGTTATAGGACTCATCCTTTTTCATCCATTTTTGGATTTTAATTCATTCTTTTTTCTTTAGTAATTGACTCATTTTTTATTTTATTTTATTTTTTTCCTTCTATAAAAAATACCCTATTATTTTTCTTTAACTTGGTATATATATATTCCCTTTTGATCTTTTAGAATATATTATATTTTTACCTTTTTCCCGAAAACTTCTTATATTCTCTTGAATTAAGGCTCCAAATAGTTGATGAATTTGAATATGATAATTTTGTTATTTTATTAAATCTCTCTCTCTCTCTCTCTCTCTCTCTCTCTATATATATATATATATATATATATATATAGTTTTTTTTCTAATAATTTTAAAATATTTTTATTTTTTATATGATATATACTTATGCTATAATTTTGTGGAAGTTTTAATTCCTTTTGAAATGACAATTGTACGAACACGATGGTACAAATTGTTGTGCCACGCTAATTTGTAATGGCATCGTGATGTGCTAAATATGCGATAAATAAGATGTGTAGTAGATTATGCCCATATTAAATCAACTCTACATGCGACTCTAGACATGGCTAGCTTTCTGACTAATTTTATTTGCGTTATATTGAATGCATACCTAGCGAGCCGATCTGGTTTTCCTTTTTGTTAGTTCATATTTATGGTAGCAATATGGGTTGGATCGTTGGGATAGAAATTGCAGTGGTGATTGCACACGATAGGTATGTTGGGAACCTTGGTGGATGGTTGGGTTTGAGTCGGAAGACGATCGTTGTAGAGTGGGTGCAGCTGCAAAGGTAGCTATCAGAGAGAGTTAGTGTGGGTTGTCGACAATGGTCGGGGCATCACTGGTGTCGGGGCAGTGGTTTGGTGAAGGTTGTGGCTTGCGGTCTGCTATGGTTTGGCAGACTATGGCATGTGAAAATTTATAAAACGAAATCCTACTGCAGTATCTAATATTATTTCTTCTACTTATATAGATAAATACTAGCACAATAGTGACACAATTATTTTTGGACAATTTTCTCCGGAAAAACCCAATGCAGGAAAACCGGTGCAAAAATTGAGGGTTTCTTTATTATTCTTCAGCAAAATTTTCTTGTACAAATAACAATCAATAGTAATGAAGGGAAATCTCAATGATAACACCGGAGAAATTTGTGAAAATTTCTGAATATTACTTATGTAGAAACCCTATTGTTAAATCACGATTTACTTCTCCTACTTGTACAATTTATTAATCTGAAATGTTCAGTATTAACATCGAAGTAAACACTTTAACAACCTATACAAATACAAATCTAAACTTAATACATGCACATAGACAAAGTGACACAAGATTTTCTGGAAAATTGTCCCTTGAAAAACCCAATGCGGGAAAACTGGTATTCTAGTTGCTGGAGGGTTTATATTATTAAGTAGATTCTAAGTACTGTTACACTAAAATTTGTCACCATGACATTGAGTTGTCTATATGGGTTCATGATTACCTATTTATTGCTTCCTTAGAAGTCTAAAAACATAAAGTTCCCCAAATCAAGTATTAAAACTGGAAGAAGCTCTTAAAAGTCCTAAAATGCCTACTCCCATTGTTTTCCTAGTCATTCCCTGCGGTACTGCAACTAATTGCTATAAAAATTGCGGTACATCCCGCACATAAAGCTCATTAAAACTAGGAACCCCTGTAAAAGGTAAAAAAAGATAAAAGTAAGTTCTAGAAGCCCAACTGGTTGAATATTCTCCCAGCTGGGGCCTTCTAGAAACATTACTTGGTCGAGCTTCGCCCCTTCCATTCATGAACCATTATCCCTTCATGAATGGATTAATCCCTTGGTTTTTGGAGCTAAAATCCCATGATGAGAGGGCTTTATCCCTTCCTTTTTGGAACTGAAACTACCTCCCTTCTGCTATAAATTGAGGCCAAGCTTCAGTCTCAAGGGTAGATTATAGATTGTGTTTTGTACCAAGTGCTTGCTTCTTGCTTTGGAGAGAGTACTTAGAACTCATAGTTTTGAGAGGAATTGTTGAGTGAACATACTCTCCATATTCTGCATTATTGGCATGAGAGAGATTACAAACTCATGGCCATAGCTTTATGCCGATAAAGAGAGTCAGAGTCTTGTCAAACTGAGGAAAACGGTTGTTTGAGACCCTGGAAGAACCTGTACGAACATCAAGGCGTCACGGTTGTAAGGTTTCTTCTTTTGTTCAAAGTTAATACAAATGGATTCTATTTTCTCATTAAGTTGTTCATGTATCTTTTGGATAATTTAATTCTTGGATTCCTTGATCACTAAGATAGATTTATGCTTTTGAATTATTATATCTCGCAGATGCTTTTGATCCCATTTGCCTATATTTGATTGCAGATCTTATGTGTTAGATCGATAACTTCTGGAGCGACTAGATTGAAGACCAAGCAAAGCATTGGACTTCAGGTAGGAGCATCTTCCTATAGTTAGTTAATAATTCGTAAGCAAAATAGTCTAGAGAAAATGGTCTACATCTGTCTGTTTGTTTCTAGATATCCTTAGGATACTAGGGAGATTGCTCTTGTCTGCAAGAGGGATTAATCCATATAACAAATTGGTGACTCCACTGGGGAAAAGAACTTAGTTTTCTTTTTTATTTTCAGTTTTATTTTTGAAATATCCTTGACTTTGTTTAGCTTAAAACAGGATTGGATACAAGACTAAATAGGATCCCTGACTGTAAATCTGTAATTTTATTTTTTCTCTACTGTTCCTACCTTCCACACTTTTTATTTTAAAACATAGCAGTAGGCTCTGCTATTTTTATTAGGATAAAGTGCGGTACTGCGCCTTGTTCCATTAAAAACTGTGGTATTCTAGAAAATTTTAGAAAAAGTAGAAATTATGTTTTCTGGAATCCAATTTCTTGATTTTTTGTTATTTTCCCAATCTGTTTTGACTACCAAAGATCTATGTTCAGATTTCTTTCAGCAATTTCTGTGTTGAAGTGATTTATTCAATTGGTTTTCATGTCATGAGTAAACAATTTTCCCAGTCCTCCCATATCTCTAAATCAAAAACTTTTGAATACCCCAGCTATTTGGTGCTTCATTGTTTTTCCATTGAGCCAATGAACTTCATGCAGTTGTTACTCTTATGAAAATTTGGTTTTATTTTCATTTGCAAACTTGTAAACCTTTAGATTGATAAGGTCTGAATTTCATTTTAAAACTATTTTTGGATGCTTTGGTTTCTTGCTGGGATAAGCAGAACATTCTTGGTTAGATTACAAACCAGGCTTAAACATCCTCCAATTTTTTAGAATTCGAGATTAGAGTTTGCTTTTAGTTTTGAATTTTATAAATTTAGGACTTTTAGTTTTCTTTTGGAATAAGTTTGTTTTTGTTGCTGATCTAAATGATATTTTGTTTTGAGCAAAAAGATCTTTTTGAAATTAAGTTCTCTAAATTGTCTTCTTTTCAAAGTTTCTCATATAGGAAAGAAAAATGATGTTTGAAAGATATTGAAAATCTCTCAACTCTTTCTTTTATTTAGATTTCATTGAAAAGAAATTAGTGATTATCATATAGATGCATTTTAGAGTGTTTTGAGTCGGGTCATTAAAACATCATCAAGTTTCATTTCCATACCCATTTTCCTAAGAAAATGCCAATTAAAAGTAACGCTTAATTAAAATTGATCTAGAAATTTTATATTTTCTAGGGCTCTTTCCACCAACATAGCTCAGGCTAGTGTCTTGGAATAGGTTTTAGTTAACTCTCCAAGACAGTAAAAACAAACAAGTAGTCGATCTTGCAGTAGGAAAATCAAATTGTAGCATGTATGCTCTGGGAAGCTCATCCTAAAGGAGTCAAGCACGAGATCATATATGAACCAGTGAGGTAATCATACCTATCTCATTGGGAATGATAGAGGATGTGCACGTATTAAAAACGGTAAACCTCGAATAGACCATTGTCGAGGAGCCTGGGGTCACTTCTCAGTAAACCTTGGATAGACCATTGTCAAGGAGCCTTCAAGGGGATTGAGCTTTGTTACTCTGCCCTTGCATGTATATCGGACCGTAGACTATTCCCCCAGGTATATGTGTTCCCGTTGGTGACCTTAGTGGCCATAAACTTTAGGATTCTTTCCCAAGGTGGCGGTGGAGGGGAGGTCCCACTGTACCTAGAGCAGACGTCGGCTAGACTCACTTGGACTCTTTGGAGGGTTATCTTCACTCGAGATGGTTTAAGTGGAGAAACTTGCACTGGTCTGTTGCATTAAGCAGGTTGTCGGGGTAACTGTTCCAACCGCCATTTCTGCGTTAAAATTCTACGATGTTGGATTTCATCACCAACTAGTGTTTTTAGTGCGAGAATTTACCGTTTGTGTGTGGATTGATCTCTTAGATTTTTATAGGCGTGTGATTCATTCGATTGTTCCCTTAGAAACTTTAGGGTTTGTTTGATTTTTTCTTTGTTTTCGCGTGTTAAAAGTTTTAATCGTGGCTGAATTACCGAGACGATCACATAGAAATCAAGGGAAACCCCCTAAGTACACACCAAGCCAACTAGAAAGACTTAAATCTCTGATACCAAATGTTATCGGTAGAACTGGATTAACGGAACAAGGAGAATCATCTATAATTACTCATCCTAATTTTGAAGTAGATCAACTGCAAATAGCAGAACATACTCCACAGACAGTTTCAATTTCCGAATTAACCGAAGTTGCTTCTACAACAAGTGAATTATCACCTGAAGAACCTGAAATTTCTAAACCGGAAACTGAACCTGCTATATCAGAACCTACTTTAGAACTCACTACTCCAACTCCTGATTATCCTAATTCACCCAGAGTGAGGAATCGAATTATAGAAGATCTTCCTCCTAGTCTCATTAGTATTGAAGAAATCACTGATATAGAGGAAGAAATCATTCTTCCTTTAACTCAGGAAAATTTAGAACTTAGAGAGCGTGAATCGTTTTTTTACGGTCCTTTTAGACAAGACACTTGGTATTCTTCATTGACAGATTTTTTACAAAGCGTAGGTCTTCAGTATTCACCACCCTGAATTCCTTTATACTCTACACCAATAGGTTATAGATCTCAGATAAACATGTCAGGTGAGTCATCTATGTTTACTGAATCGCCAGAAACATTTCTCTATGGTGGTCCATCTGTTCTTGCAGGCTATTAGTCGCTCTCTGGTACATTCTCAGGAGCATCTTCGTTTCCCAACAAACCTATGTCATCATCTGGCCTGAATGAATCAAATACTGGAACTTTGAACAATTAGCAAGTTTATATGATGTTTGGAAATATTATGAACCCCGCATCTCAAGGTAGTAATTTACAGCCTGGGGGGCAACCTCAAAATAGCCAAATACAGCCTGGGGGGGAAACCTCAAGGACAGTACATACCTCAGGGTCAATCTCAACCCCAGGGGCAGTACATAACTCAGGGTCAATATCAACCCAAGGACAGTACATACCTCAAAGTCAATATAAACCCCAGGGACTGTACTTACCTCAAGGTTAATATCAACCTCAAAATTAGTACATGCCTCAAGGTCAATATCAACCTCAAGGGCAGTATCCAGCTCAAGGATTGCAAACTCCTATAGCACAACAGTTCTATCCGGAACAACAAATGTTACAAGGAGGTGGAAATTATCCAGCTAATTATCAGCCATATGTTCAACCCAGTTATGGGTCGTCTTATGTACAACCTTCGATGGGACCCTCATATCCCGGAATGGTGTGGGATCCATCCCAAGTCCAACATAATTTACAACCAAATATGAAAGTACCTTATTATCAAGTCGGACAACCTGTTGGTTATAATCAACCCCAACAACCAGTCCAGCCTTCAATTCCAACACCTGCATCTGGTCCTGTTCAGCAACCTAGTCCGAGTTCACCTAGTACTCCGCCATAAATAGCTACTCAGACTTTTGTTCAACCTATCACACCTATTCCTACAGTGTCTACAATTCCTATTACATCTGCCCCTCAAACATCGGTACAGATTCCTCAAGTTTCTATTCCGCAATCTGGACCCATAATTCAGACTACTATTCATATGCCCATAGGACAACCTGGTACAAGTACAGTTATAACAATTCAACCTCAGTTTACTTATCAACCGTATCAGGGGCCGTACCAATATGGACCTGTTGCACAAACTCCAGTCTACCTACAACAACCATACCCTGGATATACATATCAGACACCTGTTCAACCCCAGTATGGTCCAGTTATTCCTGGTTATCCAGGGGGTAATCTGATTCCAAATGCACAACCTATTCCAGGTTATCCTGGATATCCTCCTCCTGGGACTGGTTTAGTTTCACAAGGTTATCCACAAGACCCTACCTGTCGATTGTCGTTCATAGCAACTTTGGATTTACCGGATTTATCCTGCCTTACGAATGATCCCATTTACTAGCATCCGTATTGGCCACCAATGCCTCATAAGTTGCCTAGTGATATCCCAAAATTTGAAGGAAAATCAAGAGAGGATCCTTCTAACCATGTTATGACTTACCACCTTTGGTGCGCATCTAACTCATTAATCGAAAATTCCATTCGACTTAGACTTTTTCAAAGAACGTTAATAGGATTATCTGTTAAGTGGTACATTGAACTGCCACGAGGCTCGTTTAACAATTTCAACGCTCTAGCAAATGCCTTATTAACTAATTTTCAATTTCCAGTCAGATACGACAATGGCACGGAATTATTAACTTCACTAAAAAAATATACGTCTACATACATATCAGACCATGTTCATGAATGGAGACGTAGAAGACGTTTGGTAAAAAATTTTATCCCGGATCAAATATTGGCAGAATGGTTTGTCAAATCATTTCTACCAAAAATCACTGAAGATGTAGCCAAAGCAGGAGTTGACACCGAAGAACAAGTTATTGCTCAAGCTCAGTATCTAGACTTGGTATATACCCATTCCAGAACTTTGTATGAGAAAATTCCCGTTTTACCACGTCTTGGTCAGATAACAACAACTCCTTCAAGGTATCATGTCGCTGATGGTGTAATCGGTTCAGTTAGTAAAATTAAGAGTAAGAAGAAACCTTTGAAGGTTACTTACCCTATTATAACTTTACCTAATTCACCAAAAGGAGAATCTTCCTTGGAAACTACTGCCGATATTCACATTGTAGATTCATCTACTACAAAGTCGAAATCCGGCAACAAGAAAAAAAGGAAGAAAAAGAATAAACAGACCTCATCTCCTAAAGAAAAAATTTATAAAACTGAATCAACTGATGACAAATGGAAACCTCGTTATCCTTGTCTTATCTGTGACGAGGATCATTTCACTAAGGAATGTCCACATAGGGCTGAAGTTTCTAAGTTCATCAAAGGTTCACCCACTCCCGCTGTCTTGAAGGATCCCTTTCCAGTTCAAGATAGTAAAATGATTGGATCTTCTTCTAATACATCAGCATATATTTTGATGATGTCTCAAGTAATGGTTGTGACTCGATCGCAAGATTATGGTAGTAAAAATCTCGTTACTAGTAAAGAAGTAGAAAATTCTAATTCTGCACTGGCTGCATCTACTTCGATTTCCGATCCGCTTCACATCGAGAAACTGAATCCTGATTTAGTAATCAAATCGCCTCCTAAAGGTGTACTTCGTGAGTGAGCTTTTAATCCACATGCGAGAGTTGCGCAGAATTACAACATTGTCAAGGATTTGGCAATATCTCCTTCAACAATGTCGGCTTTGGAAGTGCTACAATCATGCCCAGCCCAAAGAAAATTACTATTATCAGCAATTGGAGCAGTAGATCTTCAGGATTCGAACCTTATAGTCTTCAATTTAGAAAATTTTACACCATGACTCCCTCATCAAATGGCCTTTCAGATTCCAATACTGGTAAAAAATAGACGTTTCTTTCATACTGTTATTGATGAAGGAGCTTCTACGTGTATTATGTTGTTAAACTGTTGGAAATCATTTGGTTCTGTGACACTTAACCAATCACCGACAATCCTCAAATCTTTTGACGGAAGAGGATTCCATCCATTCAAAATTTTATAGGATCTACCTATAGAGGTCGAAGGTAAAACCATTAATTTAGATGTGGAAGTAGTTGATGCCCCTCTAGATTACAACCTTCTTCTAGGTCAAAGTTGGTCTTATGCTATGACTGTTGTCATGTCTTCCGTCTTTCGACTAATCATGTTTCCTCATCAAGGAAAGATTGTGAAAGTCGATCAGCTCTCATATTATTCGTCTGACCCAGCTTCTACGGATAGCATTCAACATGTTGGAAAAACGACTATCCCTTATGAGGATGTAGGAGTAGGTTTAATCAAAGATTCTGCTTTGTTGGGAACTTTTTATTTTCCTCCACCTAACGTACCGCGTACTATTGCTAATATCAATATGATTACATCAAGCACTATTCCATTTGATGATCCTTGGATAGTGCCTTCAGAATCAGAATTGGATTCGTTTAATGGTGTGATGCCTTTGAGTCCATTTGAATTAGCATATCAAGCAGTATAGTCATTTTCCAATTCACCATCAACTGATTCTGACCCAATGAATGTGGTCAATGAAGAATCATTTTCACCTTCAAACTCATCTATAACATCAATTCTGGATCCTTTTAAAGAAGTGTTTTATACTGACGAAAGAATTCACGAATTCTTGTCCATATAAGATTTATCATGGGATGATCTCCATCATAGGTCATCATTTTTACCTGAGCTTGATCGATTCGAAAATCATTTTTCATCTATTTTTACAATTGATTATGTCAAGGAACCCCAGAATCTGATATCAATAACAAATTCATATTCTGAAGTGAATTTTGGGGAATATTTCTTCCACAATTCCTATTGACATATCAGTCAAGCCCGGAATTATTGAAAACATTCATATAGGTGCCTCTTGTACGTTAGATGAAATTGCTACATATAAGGCCCTATTTCAAGAATTCCGTGACATATTTGCCTGGTCTTATGAAGAAATGCCAGGAATCGATCCCAAAATTGTTGTTCATGAAATCAAAACTTACCTGGATGCTAAACTGATCAGACAAAAATTACGTCTGATACATCCACAAAAGGTTGCCGCTATCAAAGCTGAAGTTGAGAAATTACTGAAAGCAGGTTTTATTTATCCTATCTCGTTAATAGATTGGGTATCTACATCATTCCTGTTACTAAAAAACAAGGAACAATATGAGTATATGTCGACTATAGGGATATTAACAAGGCTTGTCCTAAAGACAATTATCTAACCCCTTATATCGACCAAATCATTGACGATTGTGTCGGAAATGAAATGTATTCATTTATGGATGGATTTTCCAAATACAATCAAATAAACATACTCCCTGTCGATCAACCAAAAACATCGTTCATTTGTCTTTGGGGAACATTTTCTTATGGTAAACTACCTTTTGGACTAAAGAATGCTGGGGCAACTTTTCAAAGGGCTATGTCTTATGCTTTTCATGACATTAAACACATTGTGCAACCTTATCTCGATGATTTACTGCTCATTCATTACGCAGGGAATATCATCCAACTCACTTACGAGCAATTTTTATGAGATGTAGGTATTATAAGATTCGCCTGAATCCGCACAAGTGTGTTTTCTATGTACAATCTGGTATATTACTGGGATTTGTCGTTTCGAAACAAGGCATTCGTGTCGACCCTTCGAAGGTTGAGGCTATTATCAATTTACCTCCTCCTTCTACACTTCGCCAACTCCAAAGTTTGCAAGGGAAAGCAAACTTTCTACGTAGATTCATCCAGAACTATGCCGAGTTAACCAAAGGTTTTACCAGGCTTTTGAAACAGAATATTTCTTTCATTTGGGATGAGATCGCTGATCAATATTTTGATGCTCTAAAACACGTGTTGACCCATGCATCGTTATTGCATCCACCAAACTATAGCCATGATTACTTTTTATACTTAGAAGCCTCTGATTCCGCTATTGGAATGGTATTAGTTCAGGAGGTTGAATTCCACAACGAACATGTGATTTACTATCTCAGTCAAAATCTCAATTTGATAAAGATCAAATACTCGCATGTGGAGAAATTGGCCTTGACAGCAGTTCAAGCTGTCCAACGATTTCATCATTACATTTTGTTATGAAAAACAACGATGATTTCTAATTGCAACCCAATGATATATATTCTGACTAAGCAACTGCTCGGGGGAAAATACTCTAAATGAATAGTTATCCTTTAGGATTTTGATTTAGAATTTGAAAATCCAAATCAAATAAATCACTAGTGTTCATCGAACTGATGTGTGACTTCCCAAATACTGAGACAGAAACTGTGGTAGAACAACCAATCGTTGATGAATCTTTGTTTCTTATCAATACATTAGATCCTTGGTATGGGGATATAATCATTTATCTCCAAACCCAAACTTTTCGGCCTGAGATTTTGCGTTCACATCGATGAAATATCCGTTACCACTCTTAGCAGTACAATATTGTCGGAGACACGCTTTATCGTCGCGGTGCGGATTTTGTATTTCGACAATGTTTAACCCATGAAGAGGCTGAAAAAGTTTTAAATGACTGTCATTCTCGAGCATGTGGCGGTCATATGTCTGGGTATGCCACAGCCCAAAATATATTTTGCGTTGGTTATTTTTAGCCTTCGTTATTTAAAGATTGCATTCTTGCAATTCGAAAATGTCACAATTGTCAGATTTTTTATCGAAAAATGCGTGCACCACCAGCTTCTCTTCACCCCATAATTGTTGTCGGTCTTTTTGCAAAATGGGGCATTGATTCCATTACATGTAACCCTCACTCGGTCGGGGGGCAGGGGTATATTATTCTCGCAGTAGATTATTTTACCAAATGGGTCTAGGCGATGTCTACATTTGCGGTAGATGGAAAAATTGCAGCTACTTTTGTATTCAATCATGTGATTGCTCGATTTGGTGTACCCCAAGCTATCGTTACTGATCATGGGAGCCATTTTCGAAACATTATAATGACCAAACTTTTCGACCAACTTGGCCTGCGCCATGATAGTTCTACACCATATTACCCGCAGGCTAATGGTCAGGTTGAAGTTGTCAATAAAGTTTTTACCACTATGATTAAAAGGATAATTGAAATTCATAAATCGAATTGGCATACCATGCTTTTCTCAGCACTTTGGGCATAGCGAACCTCAGCGAAACCGCAACAAGTTTCACTCCTTTTCAAATGGTCTACAGTTTAGAAGTTGTGTTACCAATTGAATGCAAAATACCGTCACTCCAATTAACCATAGAATTACTACCAGCTACCTCTGAAGAGGAAAAACGTTTTTTGTATCTAGCACAATTAGATGAGACTCGTTGCACCGTTGCATTGGCAGCTGAAGCTCATAAAAAATGCGTTAAAGCTCAATATGATCGAAGTGTTACACCTCGTGTTTTTTCAGAGGGCGACCTAGTATTGGTATATGACCAAGCTAATGATAAACTAGGAGCTGGGAATTTCGAACCCATGTGGCACGGTCCTTATATTGTCAAGCGAGTGCTTGTAAAAGGGGCTTATGAATTGATTGATTATGATGGGGTCTCTTTAGATAAACCCAGAAATAGACTTTATCTGAAGAGATATTATGCTTGATTTTGTGTGAATATCTTACCAGTAGATTAGTTATTTTTTCTAGTTTAGCTACTTTAGATTAGATGAGTGTGTCTAGTTTAAGTTTGCATTGACTACTATCCCTGCTTGTCTTGATTACTCTTGATATTGCAGATGTCGACGTTCCTTCAAGCCTACATTGATTTTGCTGATGGTGCCAGTCGTAATACACATAACATCTCTTCCGTAGCCGGGGTTATCTATTCACCCACCGATGAGTTAGTTTCTATGCATGGGGTAAGCGTTGGTCAAACAACGAATAATGTTGCAGAATATAGCGCAGTGATTGAGTTATTATCTGATGCCATTTCATTTGGCATTCGGCGTTTGATCATAAGGTTAGATTCAAAACTCATTGTATTACACTTAAACAGAGTATACGCAATTAAAAATCCAATGTTATTGAGATTATTCTTGAAGGTTCGTCTCTTGGAAAGGAAGTTTGATTACATTGAATATCAATACATTTCGAGAAATTTAAATACATTGGCTGATGCATTAGCTAATAATGTTATAAATAGACATTTGCGACATTAAAACAGTAAATTAAAACAACATTCGATAAGTGTTGAACAAAATAAGCCGTCAAAAGTAGTCATATCATAGATAAAGTTTGTGTTCAAAAAATATTACATCGTCTAGGATCATAGGTTTAAAACACCTTATGATCCGAAAGGTAGTGATACAAAAAGAAAAAATACAATGGTATGCGATAATCATCCACTATCCGTGGTGATGATCATGATAATACACTATCGCTCGTGCCACTCTATGCAGATATCTCCGAAACTGGCTAGGAACACCAGTAACATGCCTCTGGAGGCGTAAAGGAATATCATCCATACTAGTCTCTGGTATGTCTCTCGTTAACCTCTCCAGGTTTAGCTCTAAATCAGTGAGAATCTATACTGTTTGATTCTCTGGCAGTGCGATAGGATCTGTTCGCTTCCTCTCGAAGCGATGAAGATTAGCTGGTCTTCGTGGACCAACATCTACATTTGAATTTTTTGTCATCAATATTGGACGATTTAAAAAATAAAAATTAGAATTAGAAACACATCAAAATGATTTATTTACCTGACTCGTCCCATTGGGCTCCAGGAGGAAGAGGCATATCAGGATCACCACGAAAATCTATCCCTGCATACGGAAAATCTTCAATGGCGAAGATCTGGTTCTGTAATCAGTGAAAGTATGCATGTGTAAATTGAACAATCTCAATACCCTCACTATGACGGGCCATCACTTGCACCCAGCGGACCATCCGAGGCTCTCTGACCCCACCAGCATCAACCGAGATAAACTAGGGGGAAAGAGATGGAATCCTCTCTAGAGCAAAATAAACTATGATAGCTCCATATCCAAAGTTTTTCAACTTTGCGTTCTTAGCTCTGGTTAATTGGCCTTTTACATTAGCCAATACTCCTTCACACCAATTGAATATGGTGCCTCTGTAGAACTCAACCGTTGTCTGCATCTGGGCTTTAGTAGCCACATGTGGAGCTGAACTCCCACACAATTTGGTCATTTTGAACGCAACTACTTTGAGTTCAAGACTGATAATGGTTTTTATATCAATTTGGTTGTCTTTTGGATCAGCCTCTTCGTTACAAAATTCTTGTTGATAGCTAGCTATAGGCTGGCCACCTTGCCTAGCCCCAAACAAGGAAATAGGTTCTCCTCTTTTGGACAAACCTGTAAGGAAGTAAATGTCCTCCAGCTCAAGTTCGAGCCGGTGATCGCCGATAATGAAACACTGTTCTTGAACATCCCACCTGTTCACTAGCCATGTCAATAACTCTACTTGAGCTCTCATGCCCTGCATTGCCCAATATTTGTATAATCCACAGTTTCTCAATACACGTCGTGTGGGCAAACTTTCGATAGCTACCTCATCTACTTCTTCATGTTCACGTTCTCTCCATTTAAGCATTGTGGATACTCTACAATGGACGCATTAAAATATTAGACACAATCAAAATGAAAAATTTGGCTTAATTTGAGAGAAATTAACTTTTTAATTTTGTTCACTACGCCTCCGCACTTTTTGCATTAAAATAGTGCGAGCTACTGCACACGTTATACACCAAAAGTGCGGGAGTCCGCAGGTACCGTGTGTATTACCTGCGGTACCCTGAGGGCGATTTTTTGAACCTATTTTTCTCTTAAAAAATGATTTTAAAGCCTAAAAAGAGAATGTAAACAGACAAAAATGAAGCGAAATGAGTTGTGGATTACTTGGAGTCGACGATTTTGGATTCGGACAGTTGGTTTTTCTGATATCTCCTTCGGAACTTTTTCTACCAAAAGCTCTCAACTTTCACTCTAGATACAAATGGTAAAAATGACTTGGTTTAACCCCTTCTTATAAGATTTTTTGAATAAATGAAATAATATTTTATTTATTTTTCACTTTGTAAAGTGGTTTTTCAAATAATTTTTACTTATCTAAATTAGGGATGTTTAATGTTTTGAGTTTTTGTGTAGAATACAGGATTTTCGGGTGAAATAATCATTTTGGCAAAGAGTATGCTTTTTGTCACTTTTTCAAACTTGTTAAAAGCTTATGAAAAAGCGACACCATATGAGTACATTTTTATCACTTTTTCGAACTCGTATAAAACTTACAGAAAAAGCGAAACCAATGAGTACATTTTTATCACTTTTTCGAACTCGTTAAAACTTACGGAAAAAGTGAAACCATGGAGTTCTCTTTTAAGCCCTTTTCAAACTCTCTAAACATGAAAATATTGCCGAGTACTTGACTATTCGAACTGAAATGGACTATTTACGAAAAAAGTATACGTTGATTAATCATAGTCAATAGAGTTTTCTCCTGCATTATTTTATCATTTTTCGGTCTTGAGGGACTAAACCTATGAAAAAGTAAACCCACGGAGTTTTCTTAAGTTTTTATTCTGACTCTCTAAAACTGAAAAACACCGAGTTTCACCTATATTGGACTTGTTAAAACTTAACAGTAAAGGACCTGTCAATTATAAAAAGGACTGAACCACTCCTTCTTAGGGTTCGATTTTAATACTAAGTTGGACTCATCCGAAGGATGAGCTTACATTACAAGCAAATGTTATCCTCCTCAAGCTTGTCAAAAATAAAGAGGTACTTGCCGGAAATGGTGGGGGAAAAGAGAGAAAATGAATCCACTTGTCACACTTCGTTTTAAAAAGTTGTATACCACTCTTGAACACGACACTTTTGTTGCATTCATGTCTGGGTTGGGGAAATCCTTTGGCCAACAGTTAATCAAACCACATTGAAAGTCTTCAACCGGTTTTTGGGTATTAGCTTTAGGTCAATCATCACCAAACCATCTGCAGTGTCGTTATGTGTTCAAGAGATCAATTAAATAAACCATTCATTTCAAACATTTGTCTCCACTCGCGTTGACCATCCTTGAGTCAGTCCTTGATATATATTTCTTCAAAACTTGATCTAATGGTTTCGTGTCGTGGGCTTTCCTACAACGGGTCACTTTCTATCGACGAAAGCTCATCATCTAGAAATTTGATCTAGAATCCTATCAGTACCTTGGGATCTGCAAGCCCTAAAGGCAGATTTATCGCCTTCGACGACATGTTGCATCATTGACCTTCGATCAGAAGATTCTGTGAAATGTTCGACTTCAGATCAAAAATTCACATTTCATAGATTGTACTGAGTACTTTGAGAGTCATTGTCATGATTGGTGGTTTCTCTCACACTTGTTAACGGTTCACATCATTGACTGGTAATCAAGTGGTTTCTACCATGTTCGACTTCAACACAATCAATCGCATGGATAGAATTGTACTAGTTCGAGAAGCAGAAATCAAGACCCTGGATCTATTTTCCACCATCCAGGCTACGAGGAGTTTTATTATTCATCACATAGCAGACTACTCATAACAGATGGTTGCGCCCATGCTGTGTCTACTACTTTATGTAATTCTAAAATCATTTATATATCAAAACATGTAGTTAGTTTTGATCTGAGTATGGGAATGTCTACCTCAGCGATGATATACATATATATATTCTTGCATTGAATATTTCTCCAGGTTTCAACCGGTATACCGACAGCCCGATCCTCAGGATGATAAAGCACTTCACTCTTCAGAATTCTTCAAAAAACTCTTCAGAAGTCGCACTTTAGGGGGCAATCTGTTACATTGAATTTATCACCATGACATTGAGCTGTTTATATGGGTTCATCATTACCTATTTATTGCTTCCTTAGAAGTCTAAAAACATAAAGTTCCCCAAATCAAGTATTGGAACTGGAAGAAGTTATTAAAATTCCTAAAAAGCCTACTCCCGTCGTTTTCCTAGTCATTCCCTGCGGTACCGCAGCTAATTGCTGTAAAAAATGCGGTACATCCTGCACGTAAAGCTCATTAAAATTGCAAACCCCCGTAAAAGGTAAAAAAAGAGAAAAGGAAGTTCTAGAAGCCCAGTTGGTCGAATATTCTCCCAGCTGGGGCCTTCTAGAAACATTATCTGGTCGAGCTTCGCCCCTTCCATTCATAAACCATTATCGCTTCATGAATGGAGTAATCCCTTGGTTTTTGGAGCTAAAATCCCATGATGAGAGGGCTTTATCCCTTCCTTTTTGGAACTGAAACTACCTCCCTTCTGCTATAAATTGAGGCCAAGCTTCAGTCTCAAGGGTAGATTATAGATTGTATTTTGTACTAAGTGCTTGCTTCTTGCTTTGGAGAGAGTACTTAGAACTCATAGTTTTGAGAGGAATTTCTGAGTGAACATACTCTCCATATTCTACATTATTGGAATGAGAGATATTACAAACTCATGGCCATAGCTTTATGCCGATAAAGAGAGTCGGAGTCTTGTCAAACTGAGGAAAACAATTGTTCAGGACCCTGGAAGAACTTGTACGAACATCAAGGCGTCACGGTTGTAATGTTTCTTCTTTTTTCCAAAGTTAATACAAATGGATTCTATTTTCTCATTAAGTTGTTCATGTATCTTTTGGATAATTTAATTCTGGGATTCCTTGATCACTAAGATAGATTTATGCTTTTGAATTATTATATCTCGCAGATTCTTTTGATCCTGTTTGCCTGTCTTTGATTGCAGATCTTATGTGTTAGATTGATAACTTCTGGAGCGACTGGATTGAAGACCAAGCAAAGAATTGGACTTCAGGTAGGAGCATCTTCCTATAGTTAATTAATAATTCGTAAGCAAAATATTTTAGAGAAAATGGTTTGCATCTGTTTGTTTGTTTCTAGATATCCTTAGGTTACTAGGGAGATCGCTCTTTTCTGCAAGAGGGATTAATCCATATAACAAGTATAGAAAATATGGGCACCTTACTGGTTAATCCAACAAAGAAATACAAAATCTTCAACAATACATTTATTCTGTAGACGGAGAAACTGACAAATTCACACCCTCAAACGGGATTTACAGAACTCAGCCTTTTTTTGTCTTCAGGAACTCTAGCGTTGCTCTGAAGCCCTCTGCGTCATCTCTGCTAGCCTGCATGTACCCCTGCGCTGCTCAGGAGAGGCATGTGTAACCCCAGACTAGGTGACGCAGTCCTTGCACTACCCTAGTTGGGCCCGCATAAGCCCTGATGGCCTCCTATTGCCTCTGCGCTACCCTTTCTAGGCCTGCATAGCACTGAAGCTCTTTGCGTTGCATAGCTGCTGCTCCCTCTATGCTGCTCTGACTGCTGCTTCCTCTGCTTCTTGCTGACTCTTGGCTCTGGGATCAGATCATCCCCTTAGCCAATACTACCCCTCGCTGCAGCTGAAACACTTCTGACAATTCTTAGCAAAACACGCCCTAGAATTCCAGCTTAGTCTCAGTGTTCTTCCTCCGTGTGTGTGTTCTCCAACTGACCCCATGCCTTTCCTTTATAATTTTCTCGTTGGGAGACTAACAGTCGTGATCTAATCTTGATGCGACGACTAAGATTAAAATATAGCTTGATCCGTGTGATTTAAGTCATTTCCATCACATGTTTAAATTAATTACCTTTAATATTTTAATTTTCCTAAGTCAGACTTAGGTTCCTTAATTAAAAATATTAATTACTTAATTTTCTCTTAAACTAGATGAAATTTCTCAAATCCCTTTCTGGGTCTTGTTGATCTCATGTACTATAGTCCCTCCACAAATTTTGGGAGCTAGATCACATCTGAAGCTACCCCAACACTCAAAATCTAAACAAAATTTTCTCACAAATTTCTAACTGAAATCTGATCTTTGAGAGGCCCTGTTGGCCCTCCCGCATCACCATTGTGTCGGCTCTGCGTGAGGACTGCACAGTTCTATGTTACTACTTTGCGTTGTCCCTCTACTTCTTCTGCGTTTTCCTTTCTCTGCACTACGTCACCTGCCCTTGCACTCCTGACTGATGATGATACCCTCTCTATCATCTCCACCTGGAACTCTCCCTCTGAATCAATTTCTCTTGCCGAAATTTAGCCACTGAGAAAATCGATTTTCTTGGGAAACTAAGTATCCGCTTTGGTGTATTTTCCAAATGACCCTCAAGCTTCCTTAAATAATCTTCTAGTTGACATTCAACAACCCAGATTAGAAGCTAATCATTGGCTAAGATCATTTTGACTTAATTCTCGTCTTCTTCTAGAAGTTAAACCCACAGTTTAGATTAATACCCATTAATTATTTTAATTTCCTAAGTTTAGACTTAGGGTCTTATTAAAAATAATTGATTTATCAAATAAAACTATCTCCGGGTGGAATTTCCCAAAACGATTTTTGGGTTATCTACAATACATGTGTCTAAGTCTCTCCAAAATATTTGAGACTTAGAGCACATCCGATGCTACCACAAATAAACACTCCCTCTTAGCGAGGAATGTGCTCTAATAAATATGCCCTGCTACACACTGCTCTAACTCTGAAGCATCTCCCTTTATGATGTTGATGTCTGACATGCTACCCATAAACCATTGATTGTACTGTTGTTGATCCTGCCACAATCAACACTATGTCCATACTGCAACTCCCTCTCAAACGTTGCATCTGTGGTTGAGATATCACTTGTTTTTGCTATTGAAACGATTTATCTACCATACCCAACTGCTCCCTGAAGTGAAGAAACTCGGCTCTTCCTAGAGCTTTGGTGAGTATGTCTACCACCTGATTAGTTGTGGGGACGTACTGCAACTGTACTACCCCTCGCTGAACATAGTCTCTAATAAAATGACACCTGATGTCAATGTGCTTTGACTGATCATGAAATACCAGATTCTCGGAAATTTTGATACAACTCTAATTATCACAGTAGATATTGGTCACTTCCATCTTTCTCCTGAATAAATTCACTAGTAGTTTTCTAAGCCACATGGCTTCGCACATAATTGTGCTTGTTGCCATATATTCCGCCGTTGTTGAGCTCAGTGCTACAGATTTCTGCTTCCTACTGCAACCAGGAGGTCATCCTTGATCCGATGTTGAAGAAATACCTTGTGGTACTCTTTCGATCAATTGAACTTCCTGCCCAATCTGCGTCTATGAAACCGATCAATCTAACATCATCTCCTGTTGTGTATTTCAAACCATATCCAACTGCTCCCCGCATATATCTGAGAATGTGCCTAGTGTTGCCCAATGTATCATCTTCGGTTCTACCATGAACTGATTGAGGGTGTTGACAACAAAGCATATGCCTGGCCTGGTGTTGACCAGATACATAAGTGACCCAATACGCTGCCTGTACAAGGTGGGGTCCACTTCCTTGTCTTCTGATGCATCTATCTTCTTCCAATTGGTTATCATGGGCGTTGCCATGGGCTGGAAATCCTGCATCCTGAATCTCTTCAGAATTTCTGAGGCATATCTTCCTTGTTCTAGGAATATTTCTCCATTCTTCTGCCATACCTTCAACCCTAGAAAGTAATGCATCAACCCCAAATCCTTTTTGTGGAATTCAAATTCCAATTTCTTCTTGTAGCCCTTTATGAGCCTAGATGATCCTATAAGGAATCGATCATCTACATACATTACCAAAATAAGTGGCTCATTCTCTACCATTAAATAGTAGAGATTTGGATCTGCATCACCCTTGAAAAATCCCAACTGCTATAAGTACCCATCAATCCGACCATACCATGCTCTAGGTGCCTGCTTGAGCCCATATAGAGCTTTCTTCAATCTACATACATGAGATTTCTTCTCATGGGTTTCAAAGCCTTCAAGCTATTCTATGTACACCTCCTCTTTTATCGCCCCATTCAAGAACATTGTCTTGACATCCATTTGGTGAATTTCCCATCCCATCTGTGTCGTTAAGGACACAACAGATCTGATGGAGGTGTATCTCGCCACAGGGGCGAAGGTCTCCTCATAATCAATTCCTTATTTCTGTGCATACCCCTTGGACATGAACCTAGCCTTGTATTTCTCTATGCTGCCATCTACAACATACTTGATCTTGTAGATCCATCTCGAACCTACAACTGATATGTTCTCTGGTCTAGGAACAACTACCCAAACACCATTAGTCATGATAGAGTTGTACTCTTATACCATGGAATCCACCCAGACTTGATGTTGTACGACCTCCTTAAAGCTATAGGGTTCTTCAACCTGTGCTACCAAGGCTTGGTATTTGTCAGGTTGGCTTGGTACTTCTCTACTAGTTCTGCCACTAGTGGTGGGTGGCTCAACTAGTTCCTCTTCTTGTTGTCCTATCTACTGTGAATTATTTAGATATTCCTCACATGAGGAAATAATGGAGCTAGTTATGGTGCTTGATCCATAAGTCTATCCACCTACCAGTTCTTCCCCCTATTTCTGCTAGATAAGAGGAACGTCCTCAGACTTCTCTCCAGTAGGCATCTCTCGGGATTTCCTGAAAGCTCTGTCTTCCATGAACTTTACATCCCGTCTGGCTACAGTCTTCCTGCTGCTCAGAATGTAGACTTTGTATGCCTTCGAGGTCTCAGTGTATCCTACGAGATACCCCTTTTCTGCAATTAGATCTAATTTTCTTCGCTTCTCATATGGAATTTGACAATATGCCACACTTCTATCCTGAAATGGCTCACTTCCGGCTTCTTTCCTGTGAATATACTCTCGGGTGTTCGCTTGCCCAATGCTCTATGAGGATTCCTATTCTAGATATATACTAATGTGTTGCATGCTTCTGCCCATAAGAATCTAGGTAGATCCTGGTCATACAACATTGCTTTTGCTACCACAATAATAGTCATGTTCTTCTGCTCTGCAACTCCATTCTGCTCCGGGTTATATGGAGTTGTCCATTCTATTTTGATGCCCTCTCTTGCACAGAATTCTGTGAAGTCCTTGTCTGTGTACTCTCCACCATTATCTAAGCGCAATACTTTTATCTTCTTCCCTGTCATATTTTCAACCAGAGCTTTAAATTCTCTTAACTGATCAAAGACCTCATCCTTGGTCTTTAAGAAGTAGATCCAAGTTTTCCTGGAGTGGTCATCAATAAAGGTGAAGACACATTCTCCACCACTAAGAGCTATGGTAGACATTGGACCGCAGATATCTGAGTGTATTAGCCCTAACACACTTGGAGCCCTATTGTTGCTTTTGGAATATGCTGCTTTAGCGTACTTCCCTAGTACGCATCCTCTGCATACATCATCGTGCTTGGTACTTAAGATTGAAACTCCCGTAAGCATTTATCTGAGTATTCTCATAGATCCATGGTGTAGATGCCCCATTCTTTTGTGCCATGGCTCATTCAGGTCCTTTTCCCCATTGAGATCGTTTCCTACCAGTGACATTGGAGACTCGAGCTGCATCCTATATAGTATGTTGCTTTGAGTTCCAATCTGAGCCTATTTCTTCCATCTTGGATGCTTGACGTATACTTTCCTTCCAATGAAGTACACATCATATCCCTTGTCCTGCAACTGGGACATTAAAATTAAATTCATTGCCAAACCTGGCACATGCAACACATTCGTGGCTCAGAGTTTATCTCCTGCTTCTGTATGAAATGATCGGGTCCCTTTTTCTACTAGGGTACACTTCGTTTTGTTTCCCATAGTAATATGGAAGTTCTTCTATTCTTCTTGATAGCTCAAGAAATATTCTCGTACTCTATTCATATGAGTTGAAGCCCCGCTATCAATGTACCAATCATCGGCTGATGCAGAAGCCGATAAACAAGCAAATTCTTCTTCCAATATGGAAGATAACTTTGAGATGTCATGATCTTCCATCGTGCTATTTCTCTTGCAGCCTCTGCAGAAAACTGTGTAATCCCTCTGGGGTTCTTTTTTTTGCCAATGAAGCACCATGACTTCCCTTCAACGCAGATTCTTCTATGCCCTTGCTCAATCAAGCTCGGATACCATGTGAAAATTTATAAAACGAAATCCTACAACAGTATCTAATATTATTTCTTCTACTTATTATTTAGCAATAAGTTATTTACATAAATTACTTAAGTAAATATCACAATAAATTCTATTGCAACCTTCACAAATAAAAAACTGAGCAAAAATATAAAAAAATACTAGCACAAGAGCAACACAATTATTTTTGGATAATTGTCCCCGGAAAAACCCAATGCAAGAAAATCGGTGCAACAGATGAAGGTTTCTTTGTTATTCTTCAGCAAAAGTTTCTTGTACAAATAGAAATCAACAGTAATGAAGGGAAATCTTTGTAATAACACTAGATAAATTTTCTCACAAATTTCTGATGGAAATCTTATCTCTGAGAGTCCGTGTTGGCCCTCCTGCGTCAGCTCTACATGAGGACTGCACAGTTTTGTGTCACTACTCTGCGTTGTCCCTCTGCTGCTTCTACACTGTCCCTTCTATGCACTACCTCCCCTGCCCTTTCACTCCTAACTGATGCTAATACCCTCTCTGTCATCTCCACTTGCAACTCTCCATTTGAATCGATTTCTCTTGCCGAGCTTCAGCCACTGAGAAAATCGATTTTTTTGTGAAACTGAGTATCTGTTGTGGTGTATTTTCCAAGTGACCCTCAAGCTTCCTTAAATAATATTTTAGTTGACATTCAATGACCCAGATTAGAAGCTAATAAATGGCTAAGATCATTTTGACTTGATTCTTGTTTTCCTAAGTTTAGACTTAGGGTCTTATTAAAATAATTAATTTATCAAATAAAACTGTCTCCGGGTGAAATTTCTAAAAACAATTTGTGGGTTATCTGGAATACATGTGTCTAAGCCTCTCCACAAAATTTGAGACTTAAAGCACATCCGATTCTACCAAAAATCAACATGGCATAGTGTGGGTTCAATGGGGTTTGCATGGTTCTATGGGCGGTGTCGGTTTTGGCATTTGCGGTTGTTGTAGTGGCTGGATAACTGACTGCAGATGGGGCGATCAGATGACGGTGTAGTGGCCAGGCATGTTGTTTTGATTTTTTATTTTATTATATTTTATTTATTTATTTTATAAAACTACTTATTATTATTATATATATTTTAATTTTTTGTTTAATATATATTTTATATTTTTTTTAAGAATTTTTTTAATATTTTTTTTTTTTTCATTTTTTAAGATTTTATTTATTTATTTGTTTTCTCTCTCTCTCTTTCTCTCTCTCCCTCTCTCTCTTTGTTTGCTTGATTGTTTTTTTTTTTTTTTTAATGACCAAGGGCCTAGCGAAACAAAGAAACTCTAGTTTGATGTAGCGAATGCTTCAATTGTGGTGAAAACAAGGTTGATGAAGAGTTGATGGCCAAATGTCGGGATTTGTCAACGTGGCTCTAATGCCAATGCAATGAACAAAGTTCGTATATGCTGCAGAGTAATCTTCAGAATACTTCGAAGAAAAAGACATCCATTGTAGGACAAGTAATGTATGTTAGATATTATAAAAGAATTGATATGATGATTTGATTACAATTGAGGGTCATGTTTATATACCTAGGCAGGTACCCTTTCACAAATGACCATGTCTTTAGAGACATTCCTCTCCTTTAACTAATTACTAGCTACTTAATCATTAATTACGATTATCATTGTTTACATTAATTTTATTATTTTTTATATAAATTATATTCATAACAGAAGGTACACTACTTCTTGGGATCAGTGATTCAAATTTGGTGAATCCCACGATATACATACAACTAATTGGATTCATGATGTACCTAGTTAACACTAGGCTAGATATTTTCTTTGCAAGTAAATTCCCTAAACTAGTTTATGGTCAAGTTGAGGCATGTATAGTGGATGACAATAAAGCATGTGATAGTGTTATACAATTGGAGGTGGTTGGAGATATGGCACAAGAGGTGAAGTGAGTCTTTAAGGGAATATCACAAGTTATGAAGTGATGTACCTCCAAGAAGATAGAAGGACATTATTGGGTCACATCATCTGAGACATGATGCAGAGAGGCTCAATAGAGCTCTAGTACATATCCACATATGAGTAGATTATGGACATACTTCAAAGATGAGTTTAGTATGATGTTGAATGTATCCCTCATTAGAAGGGAATGGTGAGGTGTTTTCAATATTGGGAAGACCATCTCCTAAAGCCATAAAGGACTTTGGTTGGGTCATAAATGACTTTGACCGAGGGAGATGAATACATTCACTTTTGAAGCCAGAAGGACTTGGCTAGGTAATAAAGTACTTTGACCAGAAAGGTGAATGGCCCAAGGCAATTACAGGGGAAATCATAGGATACATTCACCTTTGAAGCCATAATTACTTGACTAGGTCAGCCAAGAGGTGAATTGCCCAGGGAAATTATAGGATTAGAAAAATATTGTCCTTAAAATCCAGAAGGCCTTGGCTAGGTAAACCCAAGAAGATAGATGTAATTCACGTTTGAAGCTAGAAGGAATTGGCTACTAGAAGGACTTTGCAAGGTCATAAAGGAATTTGATAGGAAATGCAAATGGTCCAAAGGCAAATTCTCTCCTGAGAATCCAAAAGGACTTGGCTTCTAGAAGGCCTTGTCTAGGTCATAAAGTACTTTGACCATATGAGATTGATACATTTACCTAAGGAAAAATGGCTTTGGCTAAAATCCTTGGATACCCATGTACATATGACGAGTTATATTTCCCTCTCCAGGATGGAGTTTTCTTATAAACATGCATCAACATGACAATATTATGAAATTTTATTAAAGGAGGAGAAATTTCAGCAAAGAGAATTTTGTTGCAGAGAATAACTCCCTCGCTAAGAGGGGGTGTTGATTTTTTTTTGTAGCATTGGGAGGTATTCCCCCATACCAAAAGGCCTCCCAAGTTGGCCAAAGAAAATTATGAAAATGGAAAATTAAAATTATTATTTTTGGGCTTCATGTAGGCCCTAAGTTTCAAGTCGACCCCACAAATGAATGGGTATGACCCTTGGTCAAAGTACAACTCATTTGACTAGTACAAATACACATTAGACTCCTCCACTTTGACCAATTTGGACATCATATTATCTCTTATGTTCTGATCCAGATGTGTGAGAATAAGAGAAGGAAATCTAAAGTTTGATTGAGTATAGAAGTTGTCATTTGACCTAGGTTGACTTGCCTCATTGACCAAGTCTAATCAGTTTTATTTGACCAAGAATTTGGCAGTGTTTAATTGAGAATCTAGCCAAGTTTGAATACTTAATGAGGTTGTTTGATCACAGAGTTTACCACAGGAAGTCAACTATAGGTTTGAGTTGATTGTAGAGGTCAACCACATTTCCAAACTTGATCTCAAGGGACAGGTTGGCTAAGACAAAAAGTTGACCAGAATTGACTATTTTGAAGGCTTGGCCAATGTTGACTAAGCTAGAATTTTGACCAAGTTGGATTGTTGAATTGACTTGGATTTGGCACACCTTTCTAAACTATTTTTGGAATTGTAAATATTGTTGAAGAAAAAATTTCTCCTAGAAGAAAATTTGTAGGGATTTTCCCGAGGCAAATTTGTTGTCTATAGTGTGCTTGGATGTCTCTTTATGATACTATTGTTTTCATTACATTTCTGTTGATCTTTTTTGTGTATAACTACTCAATGATATAAGTGACATAAGATAAATTGATTGGAAATCATTAATAAGTAATTATCAGATCAGAAAGTCAGTTTCTACTATCCATTATTGTAGAAAATTCAAAAAAAAAGGTGATGTTGAGAAGGAAGCAATGGGGAGAGGGAAACAGGGAGTGAGACACATAATTGAGAAACTCATGAGAAGAAACAAATGAGATGGAAAAGTGTTGGCGAGCCAAAGGAATCCAGGTTGTAGAGGTAGCATGAAGAAATAGACTTTACTAGGGCATTGTTAAGAAGAGAGGTAAGAGAGAAATATAAACCCAACTTAACCAAAGATACTTGTGAGTAGAGAAATAAACAATCAAAGATATAGTCACACTAGAGAGGATGAGGCATCATAAAGTTAAAAAAAATAAAACAATAAAATACAAGGAAATATCCCATAATAATACATGAAGTCATACCAGTTGAGTAGAGAAAATTCTTGACATGAATGGCCATAAAACTCAATGTGACGACACATGCAAATTCCAATCAATAATCGTCATGTGTGGGGTGGTGGCACTGTGTGGAGAGAGATCCCCCCACCTAAACTAATGGCCAATACCCATAGTGAGGCTTGACCAGACAGAAGCATCGAAAGACCAAGAATGATGAAACATAAACCACCAAAATATTTAATATCACTAAATAAAATTAGGCATTAAACTAGATCTAGAGAAAAGGACCTCCACCATCAAGGAATAGTATAGAACCATGGGAGGATGGGTATTATGCAATGGACATCATAATTATTGATCTGAAATGACTGTATTAGTTTTTTTGTGCTAAGTGTCTTTTCAGTTATAAAACATGTACATACTTGTCTCCATGTTTTACTTAAGAATTGAGGAATTTAACCATGAAATATAGATGATTTAGTGAATTAGAAGCATGAAATAAGAGAAAATAACACTGAAAAATATTGTATAATATAGAAATAAAACACCACATAACATTTACACAGCATGCATAATGAAGCAGTTCACCCCTTCTGGGATACATCTACTGGTCCAACTCCCAATGGCATGTCCATCTTTCATTATGCTCAAAAGTTTGTGAATGCATGTGTTTACATGCCTCTAATGACTATTTTCTCAGCACCAATGGCTCCAGAATGCTCCAACTAGTCTAGATTGACTCTTCATTCACTCATAATGGGCCAAATTGAGCCTCCAACTCATTTTCCCAGTAACACCTAGAAAAACTCCACTAATTGTGGAGAACTCCACTTAACTAGAGTTATTTTTGGAAAATTAGCACAAATTTAGGGTGCACTCTATATTTCTGCCAGCACTAACCGTTAAGTTAAATGATAAGGGTAGGGGGTGGCCACATACCAACCCCAAAAACCCGCGGTTATAGTAAATGTCGAAGCGGAACTCCACTTAAACCGTGGGTATCAACGTTTAAACTGGAGTTTGAAGCGGAGTTAATGTAACTGTCGGAGTTTAGACCTTAACCGCGCGGGAATGTCTCCATGTGACAAGGTTGCGGTTGTGATAAATGTTACAAAGATTGTAGAGTATTAACCGTCGGCGTTAATGTTTATGTTGCAATGTGACCAACCTTCTGAGGGACTGCCGGTGGGTTGGGATCGTTGATGGTCCCAACCCCCACACTCATATGTATTAAACTTCAAATACAACCCGTGACCCTTAGAGGCTAAGATTCATGGCGCAACGCAGGCAGTGTGGTGGGTGGTTTCTCTATCGGAGGTTGCGGGGTTGAGCTCTGTGGACCTCCATAAAATTTCAATACTCCTTCTCGGGGACACGTGGCGGCCTCAGGGTTGGCCACATGTCACCCTTCCATTGGCTCTTAAAAAATCACGTACAATCCACCAACGAATCAAAATGCACCACTTGCCAGCGTAAGATTCATTCTAAGGAAAGGAATATTCCTCAAAATATTCCTTTTGCTGACTGTGCACCCTCCATGCTGACTGGGCATCCTAGTCAAACTTGTCGTAAAATTTAGCTATTTGGGAATTCGATCAGAAGATGATATCTCCCTCATACGACATCAGTTTTTCGAACCGTTCACAGTGCCAGAATCATGAAGACGAGATCTACGCAACCATCCTGGTTTCAACCCAATCTTGTAACTTTGAATTTTGAGAAAAATTTATGAACTCCTGATCACACCTCCCCACTGGGAAGCTTTTGGAATTGAAAAGACTTGATTACATGTTCAATATATGAGGGTACAGCTCCCTCACCTTTCCAACCTCCATCCACTTTGCCTTGATTGGCTTACTGCCTTTGAGCCCAACTCGAAGGTAGTCAACACTTCCCCTCTTGGATGCTCTTGTCCTCCTGTCAAGAATTTTATCTTCCTTGAGCTCATCTAGAAATTCTAGCGAGAAATATTCAATAGAAGGTAGTTGAACATCACTTCCTTGATCATCGATCAAAGGTGGCTCATACAAACGTAAGTTTTTAACATTAACAACTGAATACATTTGCATATTTGAAGGCAAGTCAAGTTGAAATGCATTGTTACCAACTTGCTTTGTGATATTGAATGGACCACAGCGAATGGGTTTGAGCTTTTTACCTTCCCCTTGCATCCTTTCTTTGCTTATGTGCAACCATATCTCATCTCCTTCTTGAAACTTGTGATCAACTCTATGTTTTTCATGCCTCTCCTTGTATTTTCTTTGACTTTTCTCAAGTTGTTCTTGAACTTGTTGATGTATAATTTGAATTTTCTCAATGAACTTTCGAGCCTTGTCAATATCACTATGCCCATCAATTGCAACATCCTTCTCAAAGATGAAATCTAATGGCAATTTTGGAAAATACCCAAAGCATACTTCAAAATGTGATGTATTTGTAGAAGAGTCCTTTGCTCGGTTGTAAGCATGTTGAATGTAATGCAGTTTCTCATCCCACAACTTAGGATGTTTGCTGCAATATCTTCTCAATACATGCACAACAGTTTTGTTCACCACCTCAGTTTGTCCATCAATTTGCGGATGAAAAGAAGTACTCTTTTTCAACTTAGTGTCCATCATACTCCATAGATTGGACCAAAAATTCCCAATGAACCTGGAATCCCTGTCACTAACAATAGAAGTTGGAAATCCATAATGAACCCATACATGTTGAAAATAAAGTTCAGTAGTTTGTTCAGCAGTAATGGTTTTTTTACATGGCATAAGTATACACATTTTACTGAATCTATCCACAACTACATAAAGATAATCATGTTGTTTTCTTGACATAGGCAGACCTCCAACAAAGTCCATGGAGACACTCTCCCATGGCCTTGATGGTACCAGTAGTGGCGTGTACAACCCAAGCTTCCTTTTTCTAGGCTTGCTTGTTGCACACATATAACAACCTCTTATAAAACGTGACACACTATCTATCATGTGAGGCCAATAGCAATACCTCTGTAGATGCGCAACTGTTTTGCTTACCCCAAAGTGTCCAACAATAAGAGATGAATGAGCTTCTCTCATGACACTTAGCCTCTCTCCTTGTGGTATACAAAGCTTTCCCAAATGAAACATCAAATTGTTATGCATGTGATAATCATTTTCTTCAACTTGATTCCCTTCACTCAAACTAGAATACATATCTTGAAAATCAACATCATGTGCATATTGTTCTATGTAACTCTCATGTACAATAGAATCATTTTTGAGTGAAGTAGATGCACTAATAATCGGTCTTGAAAACATATCAACAACTTTATTGAAAATACATTTCTTGTACCTTATAAACAAGTGAAACTGCTGAATAAATCTGATCCACTTGAAATGTTGTGATTGTTGCAATTTTGTTTGCGACTGCAAGTACTATAATGGTTGGTGATCGGTATGTACAATCATCTCTTTACCCATCAAGTAGTGTTTCCACTTATTGACACTTTGTACCAACGCATATAGTTCTTTTTCATATGTAGGATAATTAGTTACAGCACCATGGAATGTTTCAGAGTGAAAAGTGATAGGCTTGCCATGCTGCAAAAGAACTGAGCCCATGGCATAATCACTAGCATCAATTTGTATCTCGAATGGATATCTCAAATTCGGTGATGCAAGGACTAGAGCTGAACTGGTCTTGTTTTTTAAAGCTTCAAAAGCTTTCTCTTGTTTGCCTCCCCATTGGAAGCATTTCTTCACACTTTTCACTGCATGCATCGGAGTTGCGATGGCAGAAAAGTTACCAATAAACTTTCTCCAATACTGAGCTGCACCTAAGAAACTTCTTACCTCGGTTACTGTTCTAGGTGTGGCCCAATTCACAATGGCTTCCACTTTAGAAGGATCAATTCTCAACTCTCCTCCTCCTACAACGTGTCCCAAATAAACCAAAGAAGTCTTTCCAAACTCACACTTTAACATTTTAAGAAACAATTTCTCTTTATTCAAAACATCAAGCACTCTATTCACATGCAAGACATGTTCTTCTCTTGCTTTCCTGAAAATCAATATGTCATCTAAGTACGTAATCACAAATTCATCAAGAAATGGACGCAAAACACTATCCATAACATGCATGAAAGTTGTCGGTGCATTACACAAACCAAATGGCATAACCAATCACTCAAAGAGTCCTTGTTTGGTTTTGAATTCAGTTTTCCATATGTCACTTTCCGCAATTCTTACTTGATGATATCCACTTCATAAATTTAACTTAGTGAAAAACTTGTCTTCTTTCAGCTGATCAAGAAAATCACCTATCCTTGGGAGTGGGTATCAATTATTTAGCGTTATCTTGTTCAAAGCTCTGAAGTCTACACACATGCGCCAAGTCCCATCTTTCTTTGGCATCAAGACTATGGGTGAACCACATGGAGAAGTGCTTGGCATTATGATTCCTTTGTCCAACATCTCCTTTATTTGCCTCTTTACTTCAACATTCTCCATTATCGACATGTGATACATGCCGATGTTTGGAAGAGGACAATCTTGCTGCAACTAAATCTCATGTTGAATCTCCCTTTTTGGAGGCAATCAAGTTGGCTCCAGAAACATCTCATGATGTGCATCAACTACACCATATAAATATGATTTCAGCTTAGGATCACATCCCTCAAATGATTCATGATTAACATCAGCTTTAGGTTTAATCATTAGAAGAACAAAATTCTTACTTGAAATCACCAGCCTCTTTACCTGTCCAGCATTTACCATAGCAATGTTTGTCTTCTTGCAATGTGCTCTAACAATGTACTCCTTGCCATATTTGAATAAATGGTATTTGTTCTCATGGCGATGGAAGATCGCTTTCTTGTCATACAAGTAAGGACTTCCCAAAACAATACCTGTTATGTCAAGTGGAACCACATCTAATTCAACTATGTCAAAAAAATGTGCAGTTATTGCAAACCGAAATACACACTTCTTTGAAACCTGTAAATTTGCATCCTTACAAATCCAACCAAGTGGATATGGTTTTGGATGTGATATGGTCTCAATATTAAGTTTCTTGACCAAGTCTTCAGAGATTAATTTTGCTTGTGACCCACTGTCAAACAATGTGTTAATCTTGGTATGTTTGGATATGACCCTCACATGAAACAATTCAATTCTTTCTTCTTCATTTGGAGCATGTATGTGACAGTTTGATGTACTAGTACTAGGTTTAGTTTCAATTTCTTTCCCCTTCATGTTCTTCAATCCCATGGCTGTAATTTTAGGTTCATCACCTGAATCCTCTCCTAAATCATACTGAGTTGTAGCTGGAGTTTTATGTTTCGCTTTATTGTTGTATTTCTTGGGCCTCATTTCAGGATGTAATTTCCAACAATGATTTTCATCATGGCCTTCTTTTGAAAAAAATTTACAAACCAATTTTTATCCCTCTTTCTTAACAGATGCATTCTTTTTGCTTTTACCTTTTGATGTCTTCTCTTTGTTTTTCCCCTTAAAAGATTTCTTCCTACCCTCTTCAGAAATGTTTTTCCCTCTAGCTTCTAGATGTGTGGCCTGAACATATACTTCATCTAGAATTGTGGGGTTAAACATGAGGATAGTATGTTTAAGGTAGCTATGTAAGCCTCCTATGTACTTGAGCAAAGTATCTTGGCTCTGCAAATCTACCCCTAATAAGAGAGGTCTTCTCCTAAATTCTTGAGTGTATTCTTGCACATTATGTCCCTTCAATTGTCTAAAGTTTTTCCAGTTCATTATGGCTTTATGCATATGAGCTAATGGATAAAACTGTTGTTTTATTGCAGTAATGAAATCATTCCATGATAGAATAATATTACCATGCTTCTTGATCTCCTCCTTTGTCTTGGCTTCCCACCAAACAAGTATTGCACCCTCCATTCTCAATGAAGCTAATTGGATTTTGGTATCATCATCTTGAAGGTTTTGGATTCTCAAATAAACCTCCAATTTCCTAATCCAATTATCAAGCTTTTCTGCATTGACTTCACCATTAAACATTGGCAATTCAGACTTAACATCAAGTTTTAAAAAAGGAGTTTTAACAGTGTTCTTTGACTTGTGTGGATGATGTACTGAAGATGAAGTAGAGGATGATGATGATGAGGGTGAGGATGATGGCCCTCCATTTCCTCCATTGCCCTTCTTTGACTTATCTTCATCATTATGACCTCCTGAAGATCCTTGTCCTTCCTTGTGAAGTTTGGATCCTTCTCCTTCCAGTTTCTCATTCCTTTCTTGATAAAGGATTCTAACCATCTCAGACATGTCAAGGAATGCTTTCCTGAACACTCTTTCTTCCTCTTTGGGATCAACTTCTTCATGGATTTCTTCTTTCTTTGGAGGCATGCTTAATGTTGCTTCTGCTTCCTTAGGAGGTGAACTAGGTGGTGGAGATTGTGGCAATCTTTCTCTCCTTTGCTTTGGCTCACTTTGAGACCCTCTTGCTTCCACCAATGTGTCTTCTCCTCTCTTGAGCTTGAGCCTAGTAAGCATCTAAAACTTGCAAACAATTAAACAAATCTTTGCACAAAGAAACACCAGAGAATAAACCTGGCTCTGATACCAATCTAATTTGAAAGGATTGTATTAGTTTTGTTGTTCTAAGTGTCTTTTCAGTTATAAAACATGTGCATACTTGTCTCCATAGTTTTCTTAAGAATTGAGGAATTTAAACATGAAATATAGATTATTTAGTGAATTAGAAGCATGAAATAAGAGCAAATAACACTGAACAATAGTGTATAAAAGATAAATAAAACACCACATAACATTTACACAACAGGCATGATGAAGCAATTCACCGCTCCTGGGCTACATCTGCTGGTCCAACTCCCAATGGCATGTCCATCTTTCATTATGCTCAAAATTTTGCAAATACATGTGTTTGCAGGCCTCTAATGGTTGTTTTCTCTACACCAATGGCTCTAGAATGCTCCAATTAGTCTATATTGACTCTTCATTCACTCAGAATGGGCGAAAATTGAGCCTCCAACTCATTTGCCCAGTAACACCTAGAAAAACTCCACTAATTGTGGAAAACTTCACTTAACCAGAGTTATTTTTGGCAAATTAGCACAAATTTAGGGTGCATTATATATTTCCGCCAGCTCTAACCATTAAGTTAAATGTTAAGGGTAGGGGGTGGCCACATGCCAACCCCAAAAACCCTCGGTTATAGTAAATGTCGGAGCGGAACTCCGCTTAAACCGTGGGTATCAACCTTTAAACCAGAGTTTGAAGCGGAGTTAACGTAATTTTTGGAGATAAGACCTTAACCGCGCGGGAATGTCTCCATGTGACAAGGTTGCAGTTGTGATAAGTGTTACGGAGACTGCGGAGTATTAACTGTCGACGTTAATGTTTTATGTTGCAATGTGACCAACCTTCCTTGGGACCGCCAGCGGTCCCAACCCCCACACTCATATGTATTAAACTTCAAATACAACCCGTGACCCTTAGATGTTAAGATTCATGGCGCGGCGGAGGTGGTGTGGCGGGTGGTTGCTCTACCAAAGGTCGCAGGGTCGAGCCCTACAAACCTCCATAAAATTTTAATACTCCTTCTCGGGGACACGTGGCGACCTCAAGGCTGGCCACGTGTCACCCTTCCATTGGCTCTTAAAAAAACACGTACAATCCACCAATGAATCAAAAACATGCCACTTGTCAGCCTAGGATTCGTTCTGAGGAAAGGAATATTCCTCAAAATATTCTTTTTGCTGACTGGGCATCCCAGTCAAACCTGTCGCAAAATTTAGTTGTTTGGGAATTCGATTAGAACGCGATATCTCCCTCATACGACATCAGTTTTTCGAACCGTTCGCGGCGCTGGAATCAGGAAGAAGAGATCTACGCAACCATCCTAGTTTCAACTCAATCCTATAACTTTCAATTTTGAGAAAAATTTATGAACTCCTGATCAATTATTGTGTGGGGAGGTGTTGACATTTCCACCCTCCTTGATACCTAGTGGGACAATGACAACATGCCCCCACCTATCCTACTTCAAACAACCTATTTGGGGAAGGAAATCCCTTTTGATCTATCTTTAGATAATTTTGTTTTAGAGGTGAGTTTAAAATAGAGTGAAAGGATGAATAAATCGAGGAAGCTTGAGATCTACATCCCTCATTGACCAGAAGGTCTATTATCTTATTGTCGTTTCATTGAACATGCAAAGGGATGATCACTAAAATGGAGTGAATGAGATTTCCCACTTTGACAATAGCTTTTTCAAGGCACTAGCTTGTGAGAAAGTTGTTTGGGGGGGTGAAATTGAGAATTTTGGAGATCATGTTGATTACCATCTAAGAATCTCCCTCAACAAGAAGTTTGGTGAAACCAATAGATTGAGCTACATAGAGGCCTTCTTCTAAGGCTTTTAGTCTAGTTACATTGTTAATTTTGTGCCTCAAAGGACCAAACAAAATGTAGAGAAGAGTGCCACATTGATCTCTGAATACTTCTCCATAGCTCGTAGAACTTGGGTTGCCCTCGGATGCGATGTAGAAATTGTGAAAATTCCTAGATACAATAATCTAAGGAATCCTACTGCAACTATCTAAGTTACTTCTCCTATTATCTATATTGAATTTACATAATTAATGTCTGAATTATTGAAGTAAATACTGAAGCAGCCTACACTTAATTAAATTGATTCTAAAACAAGGAAACTGAGCAAGAAATCAATCACACATAGGACACCTTTATTGTGGACTAAGTCCCCGAAAAACCCAATGTGGGAAAACCAGTGCAACATATTTGAGGGTTTGTATTATTAAGCAGTAGGATTTTTTGAATACATCGTTGAATACCTCAAGGGTTATTTAGTTACAGAGAGAAATAATGGCAGAAAGAAAATTGTGAGAATACCCCACTCAATCACTGAAAAATCTGGCTGATCTGGACACTGGAGAAGTTTCCCCTGGAATTCTTTGCGCAGTCACTGCATAGGCCCTGCATCACCTCCTCTAAGCACTGCGTCACTCCAACTATGGATCGATGTGACTCCTTGAATCACAAATATCAACCCCCCAGTCTCACACCACAACTTTCGACTTCTGCATCAATTCTGACAGTGAAATATCAGAAACCCTCGGAGCCCATGCACAGCCTCTACGTAACCCTTATTGGTTGTGTGTTGCCTCTGCGTCACCCTAGTTGGCTCTGCTAGACGTCTCTCTGCCTCTCTTCGTTGATGATTCTCCGATTGAGAAAATATCTCTCTTTGGATACTATCTTTGCCCCTCACTGCATTGAATCACTTAGATCTGATCTTCGTCCGAGCACTACTTCGTAAGAATAATTTGATCACAAGATTGACTCTATGTGTCTTTCCAAATGGCCCTCAAGCCTTCCTTTATAGTCTTCTCGTTGATACGTCAACGATTTCGAGATTAGATCTCCAATCAAAGACTAATATTATAACATGCCTTGATCTTTGTATTCTAGATCATTTTCACTTTGTTTTATTAATGCCCTTTAATTATTTAACTTAGGGTCTCCATTAAATTAATTAATTATTTTAATAAAACATGATCAAGGTGGATTTTTCAAAAACAGTTTCTAGTTTCTTTGGAATACCCGTGTCTAAGACTCTCCACAAAATTTGGGGCTTAGAGCACTTTCAATGCTACCAAAAATCAACACTCCCTCTTAGCGAGTAAAGTGCTCTAACAATATGCCTGCTACATACTGATATAACCCTAAAGCATCCTCGGCGCTGCTTATATCTGACAACCTATCCATCAACAACTATGTTTATACTGCTATTGTATTGTTTCCTATGACACTTCCACTTCCACTGATGCATCCATACTACAACTCCCTCCCAAATGTTGCATCTGCTATGCTGTTGGAATTGCCACTGCTAACACTACATCTTCACTGCAACTCAGCTACTGAGAGAAGCAGCTGAAGTCATCCAAAACTAAACAAGTGTTCAGTGGATGCACCTTGGTGCTGAAGACTTTGACTGTTGTTAATTATTGTGTTGTCCCTGTTATGCACTGCGTTGTTGCTGCTCTGCATTGCACAACACCGATCTTCACTGCATTGCTACTGCTATGTTATTGTTGCTATGCGCTGCGTTGCTCAAAATCTGGCGTTGATACCTACTACATTGTCGTTTGCATCACTCCTCGGCTCCTACTAAAATCTCCTCCACCTTGATATGTTGATTTTGGGCTCCTGTAGCAAGGTACTGATCCATGAGGTGGGATCCTCAAGGATCCTACCCAACCAAAGTTCAGGGTGAACTACAGTTCAATTTCACCCTAGTTCTCTCCTCAAGAAGCGTGGGCACTCATAGCGAAATCGTCCTGTTCGATCTTTGTGGCTGCAACCTTCGGATGATGCTTCTCATCCTTGTCATTTTTCTTCAAAGGACACTGTGATGCAAAGTGGCCCATCTCACCACATCTGAAGCATTTTACCTTTGTGACATCTCTCTTTTGTCTCTGTTGCCCTTGTTTCCCTTTCGATGCGAGGGCTCCATTCTCCTCCTCCAGACTCTTAGATCGGCTCCTACTACTGTCGTCAAGCTTTCACTTTACTAGATCTCTCCTCAACTCTTCCTCTTGAAGTGTTGACCAGATCTGCTCCCAACTAGGAAGCGTAGCCCTTCCCAAAATGCTTTGGACAAAAACTTGTCACTCCTCTTTGGCTGTGTTAAGGGCTAGCCTCACCATAGTTTCCAAAGATGGGGTGGATCCCACGACTTCCAACTGATCTCAAATCTCCTGAAGCCTCGTAAGGAATGGAGCAATGCACTCCCCCTTCTGCATCTGGACCAACCGAAGCTTCTTCTCCAAGTACATCTTCCGTTGCTCGGAAGTTCCTTCGTACAACAAGGAAAAGGCCTCCCACATCTCCTTGGCAGTGTTCTTGCCAACTACATGAGAGACTATGTGATCCTTGACACCATCAAGGATCATCCTCTTGGCCTTTGCCATATCGAGCTGGTACTTCTTAAGTTGATCCAGATCTAAAGGTACAACAACCGCATTCGCCACGAATGTCTTAAGATCATATTCATCCAGAAGGAATTAAGTCATTTCCTTCCAGACTACATAGTTGGAGGAACCCTCCAACATGTCCTGATCTCTAAGACCATGAGCTTCCAACTCAAACGAACAATTGTCGAACTGCCTCCTCTTTGTCCCCCTCTGCGCAGCAGTATGCAGGCTTACGCACTCCTCCTGTAAGGAATCCTACTGCAACTATCTGAGTTACTTCCCCTATTATGTAAATTTCATTTACAAAATTAATTCATATCTGAATTATTGAATTAACTACTGAAGCAGCCTACACTTAATTAATTGATTCTAAAACAAGGAAACTGAGCAAGAAATCAATCACACATAGGACACCTTTATTTTGGACTAAGTCCCCGGAAAAACCCAATGCGGGAAAACAGATGCAAAAAATATAAGGGTTTGTATTATTAAGCAGTAGCAATTTCTGAATACATCTATGAATACCTCAAGGATTATTCAATTACAGAGAGAAATAATGACACAAAGAAAATTGTGAGAATACCTCACTCAATCACTAGAAAATTCGGTTGATCCGGACACTAGAGAAGCTACCCCTGGAGGTATCTGCAGAGTTACTTTTTAGGCCCTATATCACCTCCTCTAAGAACTACATCACTCCAGCTATGGATCGATATGACTTCCGAAATCACAGATCTCATCCCCTCAATCTCACACACTGACTTCCATCTTCTAGATCAGTTCCGATAGTGAAATATCAGAAACCCTCAGAGCCCCTGTGCAGCCTTTGCGTAGCCCTGCGTGGCTCTGCGCAGCCTTCACATCACCCTGACTAGCTCTGTGCTAGCTCTGGTGGACATCTCCCTGCCTCTCTCTGCTGATGATTCTCCGGCTGAGAAAATCTCTCTCTTTGAATGCTATCTCTACCCCTCACTGTGTTGAATCACTTAGATCTAATGTTTGTCCGAGCACTGCTTCGTCAGAAGAATAAGATCTCAAGATTCACTCTGTGTGTCTTTCCAAATGGCCCTCAAGCCTTCCTTTATAGTCTTCTTGTTAAGACATCAACGACCGAGATTAGATATCCAATAAATGACTAAGATTATAACATGACTTTATATTTGTTATATAGATCATTCTCACTTCGTTTTATTAATTCCATTTAATTATTTAATTTCCCAAAGTTAGACATATGGTCTATATTAAAATAATTAATTATTTAATAAAACATGATCTTAGTGGAATTTTCACAAACAATTTTTGGGCTCTTTGTAATACCCATGTCTAAGCCTCTCCACAAAATTTTGGGCTTAGAGCACTTCCGATGCTACCAAAAATCAACCAAAATTCTTCTTAAGGAATTTATGGGAGGATAATTACATAGAGAAGAGCTGAAGATAGGGCTAGCCGAGGGAGGGGATGAGGAAGAGGGTGGTCTAAGTTAGAGATTGAAATCATGGAGGATGGATATTTCGTGCCCAATTCCGAGCTGCAATAGACTCCTAAATGTTATTTATTATAAAAAGCCAGAAGACATCATGAGGGAGGGAATGATTTCGAAGGATGTGATAGTTCCCCTCTTTCCAAATGGCCTGTAACAAAAGCCCTAGAAAAAGGATCCAAATTCAGTTAAAGATAGGATTTTGAAATAGTTGAGCTCTCCAATGCTTAGTTTTGAGAGGAATTATAATGGGATCATGATATGAGTGATGCATGAATATTTCCAAATTTCTCCAAATATTGTTAGTGTAAGTGCAGTGATTAAATAAGTGTTAAGAGTCCTCAACTTCGAATTTACATAGGTTGCAGATGTACGAGATGAGTAGTTACGCTTTTAAATATTATCCCTAATGAGAGTTTTCCCTTAAACTAGGAGCCATAGAAAAAAAGATACTTTCACCCATATGTTTTGTTTCCAAATGGCCTGTCATATAGCTACTTTAGGATGATCCTGAAATCCTAAGTAAGAATGAGATTGTTGACACCTTGTTATATATGGGCCCACTCTCAAACATATACGTGAGAATGAGATCGTTGGTACCTTGCTAGCCCTAATTAACAAATGACACACAAAGATCAACCAAGTAGTGGAATTTGAAATTGGGTGCCGAGGATAACAATTTTCCACTTAACTACTCAAGCTTGACCTAATTATACAATTGACTAAACATCATGCTTGATATTGTTTCCTTTTGTACATTATTGATTGTACAAATAGTACAATGTCATATATTTTTAAATAGTATATGTGCCAACTTAAACCACTTGTCAAGTCACTTTAGGCACAAATATGACACATCTTCCTCATATCACACTACAAAATTTACTTCATTTCAAGGATGGTACCCAATGTAAGGTATATGGTGAGCTCATGGGAATTTTACTAGGTACCAACATACAAAATTAACGACAACACCCTAACAACAATGTACAAACTAGAGTATTTTTGGTGGAATTTTTTTGCTAATTTGCAATTTTTTACCATGTCCAAAAAAATACATTCACCTATTATTCGTTTCATCTTTAAAAAATAATCTATTATTTACATAACATATCATTAAATTAATATCTTTTTCTTAATTACAAGTTTTAATAATAAATTGTATGTTTTTATTGGATATTCACCTACATATCTATACAAATCAAAATAACTATTTAAAATATATAATTCTTAAATCCCTAAAAAATACCTTAACACTTATCAATTGAATTAATTCCCAAGTCTAAACTTGTATCTTCTCTCCCACATACAAAGATATCGATAAAACACAAATTAAAGTTTAATATATTTGTAATAAAAGAAACAACTATATTTTTTCATGCCATTTCCCTACACACACACACACAAGTAATTTGAATTATCTTCAACCAATTTTATATTATACATCATATGCTTAGTGATTTCTTTTGCAACCAACTAGATTTTGCAACCAAATTATAGTCCTCGAAGGCATTTATGAAGTGATTATTCGTGCTCAAAAGAAACACTATGGTGATTATGACTATATGTTGTCATGTTATTGCCCCCCAACACACACACACAAGTAATTTGAATCTTCTTCAGCCAATTTTATATTATACATTCTATGCCTAGTGATTTCTTTTGCAAGCAACTAGATTTTGCAGCCAAGTTATAGTCCTTGAAGGAATTCTTTAAGCGTGTATTCACGCTTAAAGGGAATACTATGGCGATTATGTACATATTTTCAGTGATTCTACATGAATTTATATGATGTAGTGCCCCGCTCTAGTTGACTGATCCTAGGATAACATTAGCCTTGATACATTATTCTTTGAGGACCTCAGGTTGAGGATCTAGATTTTTTAATCTTACTATGAGTGTATTTGATAATGATTTTTTTTCTTCTTCTTTTGGTTTAATGTTATGATGATAATAACTGTGATGGGTGTGTTTTATGATTATGTTTAATCATATGATGGATTCATTATGTGTCTGCTTACATTATTTCTTGCTCACAGTTATGAAGATGTTGATGATTATGTCATGATGATGATTTAGCGTACAAAAATTATATTGGTGATCGATATTATGAATCAGGTATTATTAATGATTATTGAGTGTGGGAGGAGAAAACCCAGATGCAATCGCCTGTGATGAGTTGGAAAACTCTAGTTTCGTTTCAATTACATATTAATGTCTAAAAAAATTTAAAGGTCAATTTAAAATTCTTCTATGAATTCTAATGACATGTTAGTGGTTGCAAGAACAGGTTAGTTTCTTGGCTAAACAAATCACACATGGGTGATGGGGTTGTACAAATAGATGGAAATTCATGAGGGGGGGGGGGGCGCCAGTGTCCCCAATTCCACCCACTAGCACTCCCACCATGACTTGGGTTGAAAGGTGTTGGGATACCTTCCCCTTGAAGATCATGATGTTGCGGGGGAAGACCTTATATTTGGTCACTCATGAGGATTTTATTGGGGGGGGGGTGCATCAAGGTGTATTCCTTGATCCCCAACACCATTAATCTCACTATAAAGGGCGACATAGGAGAGGATAATTGTACCTACGTTACACCTAGTTTTTCCTCTCGTAGTCACTGGATGCTTAAAGGACAAGGAGTGTGGATCCTTGGAACTTCAAAGGGAATTTCTTGAAGTGCACGACCGACTTGGCACCCTTGGAACTTCAAGGGAAGTTCTTGAAGGACATGAACAACTTGGCACCCTTAGCATCAATAAAAAATTATTGAAATATAATTAATATATGATAATCATACTAATTCACATAATGTGGTAAATGAGGTTTTATTACCAAGTTATCAAAATAAAGAATAAGCCTACTGGGAGAGGGAGAATAGGAAGAATAAAAAAGATTGGACCATTTGAGAACTCTACCCTTCCCAAATTTTGAAAATCTTAGGTAAATGTGCATAAGTGTTTTAATAAGAAAAGAGGGGAAAGGGAAATAGAGTTAATTAGAAATATTAATCTTAAAATATTTTAACCTCATTAATAAAAGTGGGCGGTGAATGAAAATAAATAATAATGAATTAAAATAGAGAAATTCAATTTCACAAAAGAACCTGCATGTGGCAAGACCCAACAGAAGGATCTCCATCTAAGAGTCAAATTGAGTTAAACGAGGGTGTAGTTGGGGGACCAAATCTGATACCTACCAGTTGTCTTAGTAATAAACACAAATTAAGGAGCATAAAGGGGGAATCAAGAGACGACTAGGAGAATAAATAGGGTGTCATGTTGGGGTGAGTGATTTTATGTTTTTTAAACAAATTGTTAAGTAAATAAATTAGAGAGCCTTAGTGAGAGGCTGACACATGGGTGGGTGAATACTTGAAGTTTTTTATTAATAAAAATAATTATTTATGCTTGAAGTGCCAAGTGTCACCTACGAAGCCTCCTATAAACGAAGAGACAAGCTATGGGAGAAAAACATGTTTTTTCTCTATTGTTGGATGGATTTCATAATGCTCTTGTGAGTGTCTACAAAGCCTATAGTGAGTTCGGTGATATGGAGGTATTTAGAGGGGGGACTATTGAGCCAAGGGTTTTGTCCTCCATCGACTAGTTTTCTTCCTGTACTCTACAATCCCATTGCAACTTGGGGGTCTATGGGGAAGAAGAGTACCCAAGGAGTAGCCTAGGAGCTTAACCAGTGAGTCGCTCAAGTTTGGTCAAGATGCAATATCCTTCATATCTATATGCAGACAACAACAAGGGAGCACAAGAATCAATAAGCTGATATTGAATCTCAACTCTTGGTGAATGGTTTCTCGTGTTTCCATAAGGTTCTATTAGATGTGTGTTATTGTATAAATAATAAACAGATTGTAAAAGTAAATGATATGAGGGTGGGATTATAATTTATGGAATATTGATGTATATGCCTTAATATCTATGTTTCTATTGTTGTATATTTTCTTATGATTGCATTTCGACATTGTGAGAGAGGGGCAGTGATAGTAAGGTTGGAGGAAGCTTTTCCAGATCTGGTGAGTGCAAAGAAGGGAGGCAGCAAGTACCACAGAGAGGCAGCGCAGAGCTTCAGGAGGAGATTTTTTTTCTTTCTGGGAGACAGATTTGATTGAGTACCAGAGGCTGGAGTGAAAGTCCAGAGGCCAGGAAGGTCAAGTTTATAGACAACAGTTGATCAGATAGCGAAGGTGACACAGTTCTGAGTTGTGGGACACAGTACTGCGTAGGCTAACGTAGTGATTCCGCAGAGGCAGCGCTGAGCAACTCATCTTGAGCCTAGATTAGTGTCAGATTGCCAGTAGCAGAGTGAGAATTTTCTCACTAAATTTTTTGTTATATTTTTCTTTGTATTGTTTGTTAGTTTGGGCAACCATAGAATTGTACTCAGATTTACTACTACATAATATACAAACCCTCAGTTGTTGCACCAGTTTTCCCAAGTTGGGTTTTTCCAAGGACTTGGTACAAAAACAATGTTGTTATTTGTGTGTGTGTGTGTGTGCATCTATCTTTCCTGTATTGTATTTATTTCGATGTATTTATTTTTTGAAGGATGCAGCGTATTGATTTTGATATTTACCGTAGCAAACATTGAATAAATTGTTCATTGAATTAACAAATAGAATAAATCTAATCAGTTGTTGTAGTAGGATTCCAAGTTGTGGAATTTTCACATGGTATCAGAGCACAAGTAGAAGCAAAAGAGCTCAGTTGCATAAATAAAGAGGGATATTTGAAGCACTGTGTAGGTAGTTGCTCGAAACCCCAAGAGGCTACGAAGTCCATTGCCCAGGAAGGAAGATTTTGGAGGAATATTTATTTCTCTGAGTGAGTCGACAAAGAATAAATTTCTAGATCAAGAATTTTCAGAGGCAGAGGGAACAACATAATTTTATTTGCATATAAAATCTTCAGCTGGGGCGCAATTATTTTGCAATAGTCGCTAGCAAAATAGCGTCAGAAGGGAAGAAGAGAACACACTGAGGGAATTCTTTCCTCAGGGAACTTCTAGCTAAGAAGTTCAAATTCTCCACACAGAGAAGCAATAGTCATGAGCAGATTTACCCACTCCAGCAAGGAGTGCGTAGATCCAGTCAGTAGCTGCGCATAGGACAAGAGGTAGAGTACGACATTTTTTGCGAGATGGCATCAACAAGGTTGAGAGATCAAGATCGGTTGGATTGTTCGGCTAACTATGTGATCTGGAAGGCAAGTATTTCCTGCCTTCTAGATGAATATGATCTCAAGACATATATAAGTTCAGTGGTAGTTGTACCCATGGACCCAGATCAACTAAAGGCCTACAAAAAGGAGATGGCGAAGGAAAAGATGTTGATTCTCAATGGAGTTTAAAATCACATAGTATCACACATAGTTGGCAACGACATAGCCAAGCAGATGTGGGATTCTCTTGCCATGTTGTACCAGGGATCTTCTGAGCAACAGAAGATGTATTTGGAGAAGAAGTTGAGGTGTACCAAGATGCAGAAAGGGGAGCATATAGACCCCTTCCTTAGTAGACTTCAGGAATTATGGAATCAACTGTCTGCAGTTGGTTCAGCGCCCCAACCTTCAAAGTTTGTACGATTTTCACTTAATAGAATTTACGAGGAATGGCAAGTATTCATCCATAGTATCCTGGGTAAAGAAAATTTTCGAGACTGGGACAAAATGTGGGAAGATCTGCAGCAGCAGGAGATGAATTGAGACTTGGTGAAGATCACCATCAGTGGTAGAAAAAACAGTGGGACGAAGGAAGTAAAGGAAGAGGAGAATGCAACCCTCGCATCAAAGGGGCAATAGGAGTAGCGCAAAAAAGGACATTTCAAAGGTGAAGCGCTTCATATGTGATGAACTTGGTCACTACAACACCCAATGTCCGCTCGGGAAGAGGGACAAAGAGGAGAAGTAGGACCAGTAGGTTGCATCCGCTGAGATAGATAAGTTGTCCTCCAGACTGGAGGAAGATTTTTCCATGATCACTCATATACGTCTAGGAGTGAGGTGGGGTGATTTGGTTTTGTAGCCCTAAAGAGCTATAGATGGGCAGGATCCTTGAGGAGTCCACCTCTTGGAACAATACCTTGCTACGGGTGCCCATAGTAGCAGTTGTAGGATGAACCAATGACAGTTGGTGCAGTCAAGGGCCAGAGTGATAGATGCGGTAGCTAGTAGCAGTCATAGATTGAGGAGTGCAAAGCAGTAGTTGGTAGTAGTGCATCAACACAATGCAAAGTCAGCAGCAGTGCAAGGGCTTTAGTGGAAGCACAGATACTAGAAGCAGTCAGGACTCAGGTGACATATGCATCAAACTAAACATGGTTGGTTTACTATGATGGACATATCTCATTTTCAGTAGCAACAGGTGAGAGACATTTGCATATGTTGCGGTGACAACAATAACAAAGTTGTAGTGCAGATGTAGTAGTTGGCAGCAGTTCAGCAGGGTTAGTAGCAGCACAGATGCAGTACAAATCATAGTTGCGCAATACTTGGTGGGCAGTAGGGCCAGACATCAACAGTGTAACAGGAGATGGTGCAGAGCCAGAGTATTGTTATCATGAGGGCAACAGTACTAGAGCACATTCCTCGCTAAGAGGGAGTGTTAATTTTTGTAGCATCGGATGTGCTCTAGCCTCGAGAATATGCAGATAGGCTAAGACACATGTATTCTCCAAGACCCAGAAATCGTTTGGAGAAATTCCACCTAGATATGGCTTAATTAAAATAATTAATCATTTTTTTAATATTTCCTAAGTTTAAACTTAGGAAATATGATTAATTAAAAGGTATTAATTAAGTCAGGTGCGAATCTTCTAGAAAAGGCATGGATCGAGTCTTAGTTAATATTAACCATCGATTAAGTTTTAATCGTGGTCATTGAAGTCTCAACAAGAGATTATAAGAATAACTCGATGGGCACTTGGAGAACACACTTGCAGAGATCGAATTCACTAGCAGATCGATTTCCTGAGTAGCAGCACTGAGTTGTCAGAGAGAGAGCTAGTGAGCTTGTTGCAGTGAGAGAGGGGCAGGGATAGTAAGGTCGGAGGAAGATTTTCCATATCCGGCGAGTGCAAAGCAGAGAGGCAGCGAGTGCCACAAGAGGCAGCACAAAGGTAGCGCAGAGCTTCAGGAGGAGATTCTATTTTTTCTAGGAGACAAAGTTGGTTTAGTGCCAGAGGCCAGAGTGGGAGTGTGGAGGCCAGGAGGGTCAAGTTTCTAGACAACAGCTGATCAGATAATGAAGGTGATGTAGTTCCGAGTTGTGGGATGGAGTACTACGTAGGTTGACATTGTGACAGCGCTGAGCAGCTCATCCTGAGCCCAGATCAGTGTCGGATCGCTAGTGGCAGAGTGAGAATTTTCTCATTGTATTTTTTGTCAGATTTTTCTCTGTATGGTTTGTCAGTTTTGGAAACCATAGACTTGTACTCAGATTTACTACCGCATAATATACAAACCCTCAGCTACTGCACCAGTTTTCCCAAGTTGGGTTTTTCCGGGGACTTAGTCCAAAAAAAATGTTGTTATTTGTGTGAGTGCACATTTATCTTTCCTACATTGTATTTATTCCGTTGTATTTATTTTATGAAGGTTGAAATGTATTGATTTGGATATTTAACGTAGTAAACAGTAAATTATTTGTTCAATGAATTAACAAATATAATAAATCTAATCAGTTGTTGCAATATGATTCCAAGTTGTGGAATTTTCACACGATTATGTTCTAATCCAAGGTTAATGGATTGGGTTTTATGAATGCTTCGACATGTATATATATGTATTGTAACATTGAAAGGAATATAATGGAAAATCAATCTGGTAGTCTCGGTTTATGGATCCACGGTAAAATCTCTGTGTATATTCGTTTTATGTTCTCACCATTGTATATTTTTTGTTTGAAGAATTTGTTTGCAAGTAATTTATATATAGGATTAAAACCTTCACTAGTTTCGATGATATTTCAATTTGGGATTACTGGGAAGCATAAAAAATTTATAACTCCAAGATTTTTGTCTAATCACATATCTATCTTTACGATTTTAGAATGCCTAACTGATGGCCTTTTCTTATGGTCTTCTTATCGAATAAGTGGTCGTTGTCTGGTCTAATTCTATCTTCATATTTCATAATGGATAATTGATGGCCTTTTTCTATGGTCTCCTTGTTTAATAAGTGGTCGTTGTCTGGTCTAATTCTATCTCCAGGGTTTACCTTGTTGTTTTGTGTTGTTTGGTTTCCTCACTTACATGTAGGGTTATGGGACTTGTGTAATCTCTTTTACTAAGATTTGTCTAAAAAAAAAACATTACAAAAAACATATTCAACATCATATTTATTTCTCCCTGGGTTTGCAAAACTTGTTGCAAAAGATCAATGATTAGTGGTGATTTGCTGACTTTGATGTTTGAAATTTTCTAGAACTGATGCCATGAGGAGCTTTCATATTAATCGTTCATATCATAACATCGAGCTATTAGTCCACATAGGCAAGTTCCTTCCTAATCTCTTACCAAAAGCTTAGAGGAAAAATCATTGCCCTTGATAGTTATTTCCAATGTGATACAATCTTTTCAAATACGGAATCTCTGTCAGTTTCAGTGGTATTGCCCCACTTGAGCCACTGTCATTGACAATGATATATTTCAATTTCATGGAAAATCCCAGACACTTTGGTATTCTTCTCTCATAGCTCGAGGTCAAGAGATTGAAACTTCATTAGTTGCTACAACTTATCCCAGACCAATGAAATATTTCACAATAGTAATGGTGCCTAGATAAGCTCTTGCAAATTTCTTATGTATGTCAATGTCTTTGGAAGCTTTCCATGAAGTCGACAGTTGTGAATATCCAAGAGCATTATGATTTTCAAATTGTCTAACTCAAGTGGAATCTGGTCTCTGAGAAAATTATCGCCCAAATTCATCTTCATAATTGATTTTAGGTCCCCAATTTCAAAAGGAAAAACACCCTTCTTCCTATTATAACTCAGATCTAGGGTTAGAATATTGCCTCACTCTTCCATGGTCTACCTCACTATTAAGGGTTATTTGTTTTCATTCTTCCCTCAAACAACCGTATCAGTTAGTTTTTCCTTGGATCACATGAATGGTTGAACTCCCTGGAGCTTCTTATCAATCTCATTGATGCAACATTAATTGGGTTAGCTAGTTGGGTAGTAGCATTAGCGGGTTATTGGAGAGTCTATAAAAGTATATTTTTCTATTGGATGCCATATTTGATGGGACTGTGTACATCTAAAGTTGATTTGTTTGTTACATTTTCAAATCAATAATAAATCTTGTTGCATGACTATAAAATATTAAGGGCGTCATATTGTGATTTTGTTTGGGCACTTCATTCGCATGGTCCAATGATTTAAGTAGAGAGTTATGGAGTTTTCATCCCTTAATTGGATGGGATGGCCCACACGGGTGTTGATATCATAAAACTTGACATATTCTACACGCTATGAGAGTCACACTTATGTGGACTTAAGAGGTTAATGAGAATAGTGACAACTCTAATTATGATATTGCATCCCTCATTTTTCTCAATATATCCAATAATAATTCTTTTATATGTTATTATTTATCTACATTCCATGTGCCATTACACATGACTGCAATATCTAACCAAGTTAAGCATGTGGTATTTGCTACCTCTCATTCATGATGCACTCTAATTTTACAATTTATTGCACACATAGTTAGATGTTATATAATTTATCTCGACTTATGTGTCCCTTGAATGTGCTTTTAGTTATACATGTTATCAATGTTATCAAATATCATTGTTTGATGCCATTTAAACTTTTGAATATACATTGTTCATGGCCCATGGCTCTTATCCTTAAGACATTGTTTCATCTTGTTGGGCTTAATGGATCTGGTTATGCTCAGGGTTTGATGCTTTGTTTTAAATCTATATAGACAACTAGGATACACCTGAATGTTGTCTCAACAAATAATGCCCAAACTTTTGTTGCATTCTATCACACTCTCACGGTCGATGCCTATCGTCGTTCACCAGCCACAACTGAGCAAATGTACCATAAATAAAGTCACATTTGCGATGAACATTATGTTTATAGAGAGCTCTAAAATGTGTCTAACAATGATTCAACCTATATTCTTAGGAATTAGAAGGTCGCTTTGTAGACTAAATATGTAAGAAGATATCACGTGAATCTAGTTTAACAACTCTACACATGTTATATGCTTCTGTGCAGATTCACACAATGGAGTTGCACCTTGTAAGCAAAGACTCACAAGACATATTATGGCCTTCATTGGAGAAATCACAACTAAGGTTTGTAGTGTCTTGAAAACTCAACCATTCAAATATGTAGTGTTATCATACAAAGCTAGGTTGATTGTTCTCTTATATTAATGTAGGGTAAACAAATGTCGATTCTTGAATAAATGCCTTCCTAGTCAATCTCCTCATTATCTTAGCCACAACTTCTAAAACTACTTTTTCCACCTCATATAGTTACATATATCATTACTGGAAAACCAATCTCAAATGCTACAAATCATGTATGCATACGAGAAAAGTTTGATTGTATAAACTAATCACTTTATTTCAAGATATTTCATTGAATTTTTTTTTTTAATTTCATTATCATTTTAAAAATGTATTACATAACACTATTTTAATTCTATAACATCTAAGATTTCCCACTTTCATATATTTTTCAGGCCATAAATAATTTCAATAAAATTTAACCTTTACATATTTGCATGAGCAATACAAAACTAGTCCAATTTTTAGAGGTGGCTCATTTAGAGAGAAAAGTTGAATAAATGCATTATGTTGTTTTCTTGTCAAGGAATATATATATCTGATTGGGGCTTATGTTACATTCATGTCCAACTTCATAAAAATTTGGAGTTGAATTCTAAGAATGGACATAAATTATGTATATCCCCATGTCAAGAGTCACATTGTAATTGTTCCTATGCAATTAAAATGATCAAGTAAATTTTGATTCAATATATTATCCAATAGTACAATAACAACATTATACTAATATGTGAGGACTTAATCATCATGATATAAAATTAGATTATTTGGGTCTTTTAGATTTAGTATACCATTTAGCGGTATAATAATACGGGGAGATACGTCATTCATATTATGGCATCTTGGAGAGTATATTCATGGAATACATGTTTCACTAAGGAGACATTTCTCATTCAAGTTTTGGTACTTTTTAAATTACATTCCAACTAATTGACGGTTAATTTAGATCTATGGAGTTCTAGTCAAATAATCCTCTTCTGTTGGAGAAATAGGATTCTCATGTATCACATTGGGTAGACTATCAATCAAACTATAAATTGTTTCCCATTATTGTTAATATTTTGATACTATATGTTGAGGGTATCCTATCTCTACTGATTGTAGAGTCATGTAAGGTTATTTCTCTAGAAATTAACTGGCGGTTGTAGTGATTGTGGTTAGCGGTATTAATCATTAATTTAACTAGAAGTTTCATTTTAATTATCTGTGATAATTGGAAAATCAAATCAACATAATGGTTAGCTCAGAGTACATTATTTTATGAGTTGAATTCCTTCCCAATTTATTCTATTCGACAAGCATAGTTGGTGAATTAAACATGTGATATAAAGCACGATACATTAATCATGGTTGGAAGGCTATGTTATTTAACTATTTGAGTTAAACCTGCATAATCAATGAATGGGTGTATATTCTCATCATCAATATATCAATAGTCTTATAAGCAGAGAGGATATTACTCAAAGTAATACTACTACCTCATACCAAAATTAGTAATGTAGCTATTGCTTCAATATTAGGTTATTATAAACAAACTTCTAATTACGATTTAATTATATCTCTAAGATTATCATGTTAAAAATTTAATACTCAAGAAAAAATTAGAAAGCTTAATATATTTATGAATTAATCACTCTCTTCTTCTTCAAATCAAATCCACGATCAACTTGGATTTATTTAAATCGTGTAATCCAATTAGATAGTTCAGGACCAACTCCCCCTCTGATTACCAAGTACCTTGTCACGACCTCACTCATTCGTGCAGATTCTTCATCTTGATCTGGAAGGAATAACTTTTCCTTCGCAACCCACTCTTCGAACAGAGGATGTGTGTGTTGTTGAGATGATGATAATGGCCACCATTAGACCTTGTTAGTTTTTGTAGCATCGGATGGTGTTCTAGTCTCAAACTTTGTGGAGAGACTAAAACACATGAGATCTCTGAATCCCATAAAATGTTTCTGGAAATTCCACCTACGGATAGCTCAATTAAATTAATTGATCGATAATTAAAAATTCCTAAGTCTAACTTAGGGAAATCATTTACTTAATGGGAATTAATTTAGAAAGGTTAGAATTCTCTAGAAATTCACACGGATTTGTTGAAGAATGTAACTAGTGTCAGTCTTCATAATTATATTTGAAATGTATTTGTCAAAAGAAAGAAAAAGATTTTTTTTTAACAATGTTGGATATTTGTATTACTCTTTAAAAAAGAAGCAAGCTCCCGCTTACAATATTGATGAAAGTGGCAAAATGGAGGAGGGGAACAAGCAGCTGGGAACATAGTCCAGTGCTTTTACATCAAGGGAAGGAATTCCTCCAATAACATTGGATTTGTAGATCCTAAAAAAATGCTTCAAAACACAAATAAACTTACATTTCATAGTTGGAACTGATTACTGAAAAAACTAATACTTATCCTAAAAAAATTAAATCATTGTTGATATATAATCTAAAACTAATTTTACAGTGAAGATAATACTGATGATCATTGTAATTACTTGAGACAAAAAGACAAAAACCATCTTGGTGAAGTGGGAGCTGCTCCATTCTGAGATCTTCTTTATACTTTTATTCATTGTGCTACCTTCAGACATTTTTGTTATAAAATATCTCAGGAAATCCATGGTGTCTTGCATGTGTACATACCTTTCGTTGAGGTTCTCGTAGTCTTTCATGTATTCCGATTGTCGATGCAAGATTACCACATGCTCAACTCAATTATGTTCCATCGGTTGATTAAGGAGGTCCTTCACGTGTTCAATCCTAGATTTGTTTCCCATGCATTATGGGAACGCTACTGAAGATCGTGGAGGAAACAAACACATATATGAAATCCTGAGCAGAGCAGAGGGAACAATAATTACAGTAGAGGGAACAAAAATCAGAGCAGAGGGAACAATAATCAGAGTGGAGGGAACATCAATCAGAGCAGTGGGAACAACAATCAGAGCAGAGTGAACAATAATAAGAACAAAGGGAACAACAATCAGAGCAGAGCAGATGCACATAATGTTTCAGTGTGCAAAAATGGGGAGAAATGGAGATATGGAGCAATGTAGAGAGGTTAATGTGGAAGAAGGTTTAAGAAGAGCAAGCAGGGGAGGGATGACCAGAATGTTGAGATTTTTTGTATTTTGGGTAGCATCAGTTGTGCTCTAGCTCCCAAATTTTAAGGAAGGACTAGAGTCCACTTGATCTACAAGACCCAGAAATGGATTTGGGAAATTTCATTTGGTTTAGGAGATATTAAATTAATTAATTATTTTAATGTATTTCCTAAGTTAAAACTTAGGAAAATAAAATAATTAAAGTGAATTTAATTAATCATGTGATGAAATTGTCTTAAGTCACACGGATCAAGCTTTCTTTTAATCTTAGCCATTGATTCAAGATCTGATCATGGTCGTTGATTTTTCAACGAGAAAAGTATAAAGGAAAGGCTTGGGGTCATTTGTAAAGACACACAGAGGCAGAGCACTAAGGCTAAGCTGAGATCCTAGGGCAGGGTTTGCTAAGAATACTCAGAAGTGTTTTAGCTGTAGAGAGGGGAATTTAGACCAAGGGGATGATCTGATCCCGGGGTCTAGAATACACAAGAGGTAGAGATCAACTCAAGGACAACGCAGAGGAAGGCAACAGTAGCAGCAACAGCAAGGACAACGTAATTTTCAGGAAACCCTTCAGGGTTTATGCAGAGACCCTTAGGGGCAGCATAGTGACTGCGTCACCTATTCTAGGGTAATGCAGTCCCTTCCAGAGCAGCGCTGAGGGTTTGGAGGCCATCCAAGGCTGACGCAGAGGATTTCAGGGGCTTCAGAGGTTGGCGCAATGCATTTCAGGGACAACGCTGGGGTTTCTAAGCCTAGATTTGGCTGAGTTCTGTAAATCCCATTTGAGGGTGTGGATCAGTCATTATTTTGGCCCTAGATCAGCCAGTGAGCTGTAGATCTAGTATTATCTCTGTCGGGTTTTCCAGATCTAGAACCCAGATTTGTGTATTCAGAAATATTCTTGATAATAGAACCCTCCAGTAGCCAGAGACCAGTTTTCCCACCTTAGGTTTTTCCGGGGACTATTTTTCCAGAAATAACTGTGTCACTTTGTCAATGTGTAAATGTGCTTATTCTAGATCTGAATTGGTGGAGATATGTTATGTGTTTTGCTTCGATGTTAACTTGAATTTATTCATTTGATAACTTATCTAAGTAGGAGGAGCTTAACCGGATTAACAGTAATCATTTCTGCATAAAATATAAGATTCGGAAATTTCTACATGGAAGAAGACAAACATTTGGGAGACTCAATAGGGCATTAGGACTAGGCAGGAGAATAAATGAAAAGGAAAGGAGGATCTTAGAGGGAAATAGAGAGGGGATAAAACAATGAGATGTTGAATAAAATAATTGGAAATAATCCATGACCAGATTCTGAGTGATGCATTTCCAAAATTTCAAAGATTTGATGTTGATATGTGGAGTAAAATTATGGGATGATTTGAAATGAGACATTGTTACCTATTCTGACTTCACCTTGATCCCTTAGGACTACTTTGTTTTCCAAGGAATCCGCATTTTTGTTGTTGTCTCTCAAAATATGATAATAAGAGTCTTTTCCCAAATTATCTATATTTTATTAATTCGAAGAATTATTTGTGACAATGTTGAATTCTTTGGAATGGTATTATTCACCATTTGCTAGATAATTATGGAGGAGTCTCCAAAAATCACCGGGTTCATTATATTTTCCTCCTTGGAATGTGAGATCCTATTAAAATTCCATAGTTTACTTCTTTGTTATTTGTTAAAGTGCTAAGACCCCATTCGAATTCCAAACTTGAATTTTTCTCAATGTTCAAAATATAGCCTCCCGCACTAGCTCTACCCGGGTTGGATTTAGATGCCCCGTAAAAAAAAAAAGGGAATGCTCAAGAGTGTTGATCCACTTGAGAAATTCTTCTTCCTTTAGTTGCACTTTCCAAGGCTTATTGTTGGGGGATGCTTTTCAAATTTTTGATTGGGGGTATATCTATCTTTCAACAACTAAATATATCTAGGTTATTTCCTCCTTTTGGAGGAGATAATTGTCAACTTTTTTTAACTCCTTTTGAAAAAGAAATTTAGTTGCTAGTGCCTAAGTCATGGTAGTGAATTTCCTTGGATTTGATTTTATATCTTGAAAGATATTCTTATTTCTAGGAAGCCATAGTTTCTAGATGAGAAAATCAGGTAAGCTTAGCCAAAATCTCTTAATAGTATTTTTATTTTTAAAAGAGTAAGGAAATAAGTTCCTCCAATTTGAAGAGAAGTCCTCGGTGTTTTGGGTGAAATTTAAGTCAATTTCCATAGCTCCAATGAGGAGATTACAACAAGCCTTTGCAAAATTACAACTGATAAACAAGTGATTTATGGTTTCTTCCTCAATGTTGCACATGGGGCATCTCGAAGGTCCAACTATGCCTCTCTTCTTTAAATTACCAGTTAATATCTTACCTTTTAGGACAGTCCATATGAAGATCCTTATTTTTGGAAGAGACTTTGTTTTCCACACTACCATCGAGAGGGGCCAAGACATGTTGTTCCCTTGATCTTGGAGCTTGATGTAGCATGATTTAACACTGAAATATCCTACTTTTGGATTCCATCTAGAGGTATCTTGTTGACCTTGTTTGATTGGTGCAACACCTTTTAAAAGGCAAGTTAATGTTTCCCATTGGAGAAATAGGGTCAGAGGAATAGGAGGAGATTTCCAACCCATCCAATTTCCTTTTTCTTGACTCCAATTACAGATATGCTCCAGCTTCATTATTCCATTTTTACCAATCCATCAAAGGCTGAATTTATTTGTGATGTGATATTGGCGGCTTTCCCATTATAATGTCCTATATGTGTATATCTTTACTTCCTTTTGGAATTCTTGAAGTGTTCTCAGAGATTATTGGAATTACTTTTTTAACAAGTTTTCACATCTATGAACAAGGTCTTAAAGGAACCTTTTTTCTTAGAATAAAGAAGTGGGAGAAATTTAAATATTTAGCCTCTATGATTCGCTTCCACCAACTCAGGTTACTAGTGATCATTCTCCAAATTATTCTTTCTCCGAGAGTAAGATTCATCAAACTAGGTAGCCTTATAGAATTTCCTCCCTGCTCATAAGGTGCAATAACATGCTTCCAATTAACTAAACTGATTTTTTTTACTTTCTGTTTTACCTCCATGCCAAAGGAAGCCTCTAATGACAAGTTCAATCTATTTATGGATGCTTTATGGAGCCTATACTAAAGCAAACTGATAGAATGGAAGTGCTGATAAAACAACCTTAATTAATATAACTCTCCCGGCTAGGTTGAGCTATAGGATTCCCCACCCAAGAAGTTTTTTCTTCATTTTTTCTATAATGTTGTTCAATATTTTAGTTTTCATATTATTCTTCATAATTGGAAATCCTAGATGTTTAAAATGAGTCCAATTTCTTTGAAAGGGTATGCTGAAAATTTGGGATATCCGCTGAAGTGTTATGATTGACACATTCCACCCATAAATGCTACAATTTGAGTGGTTTATTAGACATCGTGACATCTCTAGGAAGTCATCCAAGATGTTTTTAAATATTCGTGCAACTATGCATGAGCCACCCCCAAGCAGCAGAGTGTCATAAAAAAAAGAGAGTGGTTGATTTTTTTTATTCCGGCTTTAATAGATATACCAGTAATGGATCCATTTTTTCTACAATGATTTAAATTTTTGCTAAACAATTATGCCATCAAGATGTAAAGAAATGGGGAACGAGGACGTCCTTGCCTCAAACCTCTATTTCTTTGGAAGAATTGCCTTGGTATTCCATTTATTAGAGGATCAATCCATGGGCCTTTAATGCATACCTCAATCATATCGATTAGATATTTAGAGAAGCCAATTTTTTTTTTAATTGATGATAAAAATTATAGGTTCACTCGATCAAAGGCATTTACCATGTCTAGCTTTAGAATGAATCTTTACTGTCCCTTCAAAAGGCTTGAGTGAAAAGCCTCTTGTACCACTAATATGTTGTCAATGATTTGTCTCCCTAGTATGAATCCCCCTTGATTTTCTGAAATCAACCCTTGTAGTAGTGGGTTAATCATGTTGGCCAAAAATTTTGAAATTATTTTTTAAGAAGAGTTGCATAGAGAGATAGGCCTGAAGCGTTGGAAGGAGGTCGGTTTCAAATCCTTTGTAATTAAGGCCAAAAAAGTGGAATTAGTGAACCCTCCAATTTTCTTTTTCTTGAAGGTCCATCAAATCATTTTTAGGAGATCTTTTTTAATAATATTCCAAAAGGATCTATAGAAGGAGAAGGATAAGCCATCTGGCCCTGGCGCCTTGTGTGGTTGAAAGGACTAAATCACATTTCTAAGATCCTCTTCTTCTATTTCTTTCATTATTTCCTCATTTTCTTTAAAATTTGCGTGGTTTGATTGTTCAAGATCAATGGACAACAAGCTTTTGAAGTGCTAATACGCTTCCCTTTTTTAATTCCTCCTATCCTCTAATTTATTTTCCATCTGATCCTATTATTTCTGTTATGTGATTTTTCATCATGTTTGCCTTTGTTGAGTTATTAAATAAGGATTTATTTTGATCTCCTTCCTGAACCCATAAAATTCTCGATTTCAGTCTCCATGATTCCTCTTCTGCTCTATTTTTATTATATATATGTCCCAATGAAGAGATTTCTCTTGCAAGAAATATTCTTTTGTGTCTTCCTCAACTTCCATTGTTTTTTGGAGGGTATCTAATTGCTTTTGTAACTTGAATTTCTTTTTTTGTGGCTCTCTGTATTTAACTTCTTCCCATTCTTTTAGCTTGATTTTGGTTTCTGTGATTTTTGTTTCCCATCTATATCATGGGGGTCCATTGATATTCTTTTTCCATATGTCCATCAAGAGAGTATGAACTTCCTCATGATTGCTCCATAGTGAATTTTATTCAAAAGGTAGAGGTCCAACATTCTCACCCTCCCCAAAATTCTTGATATTATTGTGTTAAATTTTGCAATGAGGTAGTCTTGCAATAAAATTCTATCAAGTCTTTCTTTTATATTCCCCATGCCGGATCGTTTATTCCTCCATGTGAAATTTCTGTTTTTAGGAGCAATGTCCTTAAGATTATTTTCTTCCATTATATCTTCTAATTTATGTCTATACAGTTATGCAAGAAAGCAACCACTCTTCTTTTCTTTTACGTGCAAAATTAGGTTCAAATCCCCACCTAAAATAATGGGAAATGGAGAGGAGGAATTGAGATGTTCCTGTAATGAATTCCAACATTTCTCTTTGTCCCTATAGTGCACTAGAGAATATATGTTGAATAAGCTTATATTAATTTCGAAAATTGTGTTTTGTAGATTTGTTCTTAACCAGTACAAGATTTTGGTGTGAGAGATTAACTCCTAAGAGGCTTTGTCCCACCTTGTACTGATACCTCACGATGCTCCTGTGACTGAAATAGAGATTCCTTCGTAATTTTTTGTTTTCTGAAGGTTTTAGAACATGTATTTCTCCGAAATTTTGGTCTCCTGAAACATGAAAAGGGTTGGTATCTCTGTTTTGATTAAATCCTTTACAACATTCATCTTCGAGAAGTGACCAAGACCTCTGCAATTCCAAAAGACTATATTCATTATTTGTTGTTGGTTGTATTTTAGGGATTGTTCCCTCTTGGGTTATGTTGTTGCTTTCCTTTTACTCCAGCATTTTTTCCCATGAAGGTTTCCATGACTTGTTGTGTGCCTAATGCCATTTCTTTTATTGCTTCTTATCCTCTCAATTATTTGTTGGATTTTCTTCCGGGTTTCTTGTGGAAGTCCGATGATAATAAAGAGTATTTACATTGAGTTTTGGTGAGAACTCGATCGAAATAAGGAATTATAGGGCTAGAGGAAGGAGGAGGAGAACGAGGAAAAGGGAGCTGGGGAGGATTGGAGGGGGCAGAGGGGGAGCCAAGAGGAGATAGGAAGGAGTCTGAGGTAAGAAGGGGAGGTAAGATAGAATCTAGATATGGGGGGGGGAAGGGATAGGATAGCAAAAGGATTTGAATCCAAAGCATGGAAAGAAAGAGAGGAAGAGGAAAGCTTCTCATGCACTCTTAGGGGAGAGGGGGAGGGAGAGGAGGAGGAACAACAACAGAAGAAAGAGTTTGAGATGAAGTTTTGGTGATTTTGTTTCCATATTTTTTCCTTTTAACTTTTTCCCATTGGGGTTCTTTTGGAGCTTCGGTTTCCTCTGTTTCATTCTTAGTACATATTTTTACAAAATGACCGTATTCATGGCATACCTTGCATTTAAAAGGTATTTTCTCGTAATCCAGTTGTTGCACATGGGTCTAGCTATCCATATTGAGTTTGACTACTTCTGGAAGACCTTTGCCGAGGTTTACTTCAACACATATTTGAGCACAAGAATGCATCTTTTATTTGGGTTCACTCCTCTCAATGTATTTTCTAACTGCATTCCTGATGTCTTTGGCAGATTCATCGCCCCAGCAGTGAAGAGGAAGATGGGGAAGTCGAACCCAGATAGGAACAACACTTGCCACAGCCAACTTTGAATCAAAATCTGGAATCCGTCGATTTAGATACGGTCCTCTAGTGTCCATGAAGTGAGGACCATTTTGGAAAATCAAGTCTTTGTCCTCCTTCGATTCAAAATGAAATATAAAGAATCCTCTTCTGCAGATTCTTATGGATATTTTCCCTTGGATGGATTGGGACCAGTTATGCTCCACCCATTTTTGCGTAGTCTTGGGGGAAGGCCAAAGGCCAGTGAACTGGCCAACCAACCCCCTTTCAGCTAAAGAAATAGAAGCTCTACGAGGAAGAGCTGGTGGGAGGATGATCTTTGGTATATCATCCAGTTTCTTGACGAATTTTGAGAGGGCATCGCAAGGAAGCAAAGGTCCCAGAGAGGAAATGAGGGAAGCGAAGGTTGAGGCTATTGCAACATAAGGAACAACAAAATCATAGTCATTTTTCGAAGCATAGAGAGGATCAAAATGCTCCCCTCCCAAAGATGGCTACGAAGGGGAAATGGGAAAGAGGCGCGCATAGGAGAGAGGGAGGCGTAGGAGGCAGCATGAGGCGGTTGAACTTGATTTTTGTTTTAACTAATCGTGGAAATAAAAATATATTATTAAATAAATTGACTTATTAAAGCATTTGTTTCAAGCTTGGGTAAATTGTTTTTAGGTAAAATCCTCCATTGAAGGCTTTTAGGATTTATGTCTAGTGTCTTTTTCCATGTCACATTGTAAAAGACCCTTCTTGGGATTTATTTATCAAAGAAAAAATTTATTTTATTGTAAAAAAGTAAATTAGGCCTCCTCCACCAAGTCGACCTCAAACTAGACAAGTCGACCTAAACTGGGGGGTAGAACCACTATATAAAGGCATCAACTCGACCTCATTTGATACACACACACACCAAGTTCGATATGCAACTTCTGGGGCTCGAAAAAGTGTGAATTTCAAGGAGGAAGAAGAAAAATGATAGTGAAAAACAATGAGGTCTCTCACAAGCATAAGAAGTCAAAATTCTCTCTCTTTTTCCCACAAGTGTGAAGCTGTGAAGTTAATGGAGGGGCCGAAATTCTGTAGCTGCTGGGGACGTCGAAATTTTGAAGCAACTGGTGAAGTTGGGGCTGAAATTTTTGGATTGATGTTAGGTTGTAGATGTTGGATAAAAAGAGACTATTGATGGTTCTTGTATCTCATTGAAAGGTTGACTTAGTGGAGGAGGAAGGTTTGTTGGTCTAGGTTCTTGGTCTATCTCATTTGAATTACTAAAGGAAGAGTTCTTGACTGGGTTTTTCCCCTATATAGGGGTTTTTCCCTGGTTGTGTGCCTACATCTGGTGTCCTTGATCTCCGTGTTTTGGTGTTGGTATTTGCTTGATGAACTAAGATAAAATAAGAATATAAGAAAGCTAATAATAACTCAAGGAAATCACAAGTAATTATCAACTAGAGAAAATATTTTTTCCTTTCTGATTTTCCAAAATGGAATCAGAGCTAAGGTGAAGAAAAAATAAAAAGGTAGCCTGAATATCTATTGAAGAAAAGGAGAGTGAAGGAAGGCCATCAAAGGAAAAATGATTATATGAAAAGATAAATCTATTATCTACAAGAATTATGTTAAACTCAATTAAGGGAGAAAATAAATTAGAAGGAGCCTACAACTACAGAGCTTGGAAAAAGAGGATAGTTCTCATCCTTGAGAAGAACAAAAGTTTGGATATAGTTCTAGGAAAATTCAAGAATCCTACAGATGAAGAAGAGAAAGCAAAGTTTAGAGAAATCAAAATCTTTGCCATGAATCTAATAGTGGATGGAGTAAAGGACAACCTCATTCCATATATATCCAACATAGATTATGTTAGGGTCCTATAATAAAAGAATTCATAAATTTTGAATTGACTTTGATTAGTCTTGTAATATGTACATTTTTTTCTTTCTGCAAATTGTTTTCCCATATTAGAAAAATAAAATAAAAAATGTAAAGAGGGTAAAATTCCTAAAAGAAAAATCAATGGACTTGAAAATAAAAATATCAAAAAGAAAATAGAAAAAATTAACTTCAAACAAACAAGAATTGAGAATAAGACATGAAAGTGATGCAAGTCTAAATGCCACTATTGTTACTTTTTACTACAAAATAAATGATTATGTGTAGCTTGTTCAAAATGCCATAATCCATGATTAGCCAAATAGCTTAATCTTGAATTTTTTAAGCTTTAAATTTCATGTTAATAGATAGAGAATAAAGATCTTTCCAAACAGTTTAATCTTAGAAGATCAATAGTTAGGTAGAAAATAAATGAGGAGCTCAACAGCTTAATCTAAGCCCTTGGAAGAAATAAGGATAGAATTAGTTAGTTTGTTGTTTTAAAGAAAAATGAACAAGGGTTTGCAAGCTCAAATGCACCCAAGGTAAATGAAGAAAAATTGTTAGGGTAGGCAGGAGCAGTTTTTACAATCATGGACAAGCAGAACTTGGTCAATTCATTCATTAACTTCCTTTAAATAGTCATCTCCCTTGTAAAAATACTTCATCCCTTACATTTTGATGATTTCCCCTTCATTTTCCATTTTCCCATCATCATTTAGTTTCACTCGCAAAAACCCCTTTTCCTAAGTTTAAAACTCATTTTACTTAGGTAAAGTAAAAACCAATGACTAATTCCCCTTTTTACCCCAAAAATACCCAAAAATCATTTTATCCCAAGTTTTAATATAAAGATATTATATTGGGACTCTTAACACTTATCCCTTTATTATGTTTTATACTAAACTTAGTTTACTCTTTATTATTAACCCATTAACTTTATTTATTAAATCCTATATTTTAACCTTATATCCCGTATTATATTTAATTCCTTTATTATTATATCCCAAACCCATATTTTACTTTAACCTATGGTTTATTATTCCCCACGTGATTATTATCCCCACTCCCCATAGGTTAAAATTATCCCTTGTGTATTAAACCCGCCCAATGCTAAACATTACACTTATACATATTTCATTTGTTATGTATAACCTTAACCCGCCTATCATATTTCATATATAAACTATATATTAAAACTATGTTTTAATATGTAATTTACTCCCGCCACATAAAGAAATCCCGGGCCCCATGCCCATTACCCCGCAGCTTCATCGCTCAATCGCAGCCATTCGCTTCATTCTGCCAGATCTAACAGTGATTATTCCATATCGCAGATTTCATAGCATGATTGTTAAACAAATCCAAATTTGCGATAAAATATGTCTTACCATTTTCTCTCCCCTCCACGCGTCACTTTATTGTTGGATCGCATCGATTCCATCAATACCATTTACTGCCTTTCGTTGTTGCGAAAACCGCTAGCAGTAATTCCCTCCCCCGCGCCCAAACTGCCCATAATTTGAATTGACCGGCAGTAAATGCATTCACTATTCAATCAAATTCCTTATAAAAACAACTAAATGCACCCATTTCAAGCCTTTTGTTACCATTTATGCACACTAAACATTCCGAGACTGAGAAAGGAACGTTGCAGCCTCTGTTTTACCTCAAAAAAAAAACAGAATTTATCAGAATCAACTGCTACAATCACTGAGAAGCCTCCATACTACATATAAAGGCCAGAGCAAGCTTTTGAAAGCTTTCAAAACCCAGCAAACCCTTTTCGCATCAAATTTTCAAATTTTTACAGGCATTCTTCAGAGAAAGAGACTCATTCCTTAATTTGAAAGAAGTATATTGTTAATTAAAGCCTTATAAGCCTGTATGACCTTAAAGAATGCCCCTTTACTTCAGAAATTCTTCATATAGACAAAACCTTGAGTATTACTTATAGTTTCTGAAGCTGTGACCTGTTTTAGAGAAAATTTGAAGTGAGTTTAGCCATTTGTTGACCTAAAAAGCCCTCTGAGACATCCAAAGCCTTTTTACACTACTCAGAAGCAATTTTGCACAAAATGTGATATTTTAAGGTTGTTCTATCACAAAAATTTCACTGATAACCCTTAATATCAATTGATGAGGCTATAAAGGTTAGGAAATTGGTTTTTTTATATAGAATTGACATATTTTTGAGTCAGAGTGATCAGAAGTAACCTTTTGATGTCTAAAATAGAACCTCTGATTATCTAAAGTCCTTTTGTAAATAGTTTAATCTTACAAAAGTGTGTCACAGACCTAAAATCAGAGTTTTAAAGGTTAATAGTGTTTAAACTGATAAATCAAACCTATCAATGGCATCCAAAAGCACTATCATAATAAACACTCTACAACCTCTTGTTGTAGATGTAGAACATACTCCCTTGGCAGATGTAGACTTCAAAATCATAGATCCTATGACTAAGTTTAACCTCCTTGAGCTCCACTGTTGGAGCCAAGAGAAATCCTTGGACCAAGCAGATGATGTGCTTATTTGGGAATCAAATTTGCCTAAATATGTTGTCCCTCACACTCATCAATTCCCAAAAGCTAACAGATTATGCCATCTTGTTATTCTCCAGATCAAAGAGCAATTGTGAATTCTAAAAAAGAAGTATTATTTACCATAACAGCTGAATCTATCAACCAAATGTTTCAGTTGCAGCCTGAGCCCAATGCAGTCCCTTTATCAATTGAACCAGTCACTAAATTCTATTTGGACTTAGATTTTCCCAAGAGATTTCAAATCTTTCAAACCTTCATGGCATCCTATGTGGAAATTCCGAAGCTCAACCCTCCATATTCCTCTTCTAAATTCCCAGAAGAAACCAGACACATTATTTCCATGCTATCTTTTATTCTTGGATATTTCACTGATGAACATGTTGATGCATCAGTACTTGGTTTCCTGTCCATTTTTGTACCTGGCCAGTCTCCTGCAGTTATCTTTGATTTTGCCTAGTATATTGCTGATAGTATTCATGAACAGCTTGTCAAACTGCCTATTGAAGGTGTCTTTAGGTATACTTCATTTCTTTTCCATTTGTTTCTTTATTTTCAGTCAGGCAAGTTTCCTATAACTCTTCAAAAGATGGATGTGGAAGGAAATCCACAATCTGTTATATTCTAGACCTCCTTGATCAGAAAGGATTCAAATGAGTTTACTTATGCAGACTTTACAGATTGTTTCATCCATCCATTGTTCAATCTACTAAATAACAGTGTTCAACCCAGAATCAGCAATGAAATAAAGAAATTTTTACAGTTTCCTGAACAGAGCAAGATAGGTGATTGGTATTTATACCAAAATCACATTGAAATCAGAGTCTATGGGACAACCCTCATTCCTTACAAGTTGCCAAAATGTTCACCTATGAGGTTGTTTGCTTTAGAGTATATAAGACATATCTTAAACTCAGATTCTATAAATTTCTTAGCTGCAAAGAAGAAAACCTAGTTTAAACTGAAGAACCAAGTGGGTCCATTCATATGTAATAACATAGAAGCAGGTGCAGAGGCAGAAAAACAATTATTAGAGGACAAATTCAGTAAAAAATTTCTTTGGTATTATGATCCCTATGGTATAATCAGCAAAATGAGAATTAAATGTAAGTTAACTCCCTACATTCATGAAAAGAAGCCTGACATTGAGAAATTTTCAAACCAAACAGAATGGTTAGAAAATACACTGGTAGACGCTGATAAGCAAAGTGATACTAGTCACATTTTGCAGACTCCGGCTCAGGAAGACAAAGAATGAAAAGAAACGGGGAAGAAGGCTCTTACACTGCTGAAACTACCACAGAAGCAAAGTTCAAACTTAGGTACAGCAAGAAGCTAAAGATTAATCCAGTAGACAAAGAAAAAGAGACAATTGAGGTTATAGACACAGAGATTCCAGAAAAAAGACATTGTGCCTCCCACAGTAATTAAAAATGAATAGCAACCAACCACTTCTAATACACAATTGATCCAAAAACAACATAGTATAGAAGTGTCATCATCAAAGCAAACAGAGGAGAAGGATATGGACATTAAGGAAAGGTATAAAGAAATTAAAGCTAAAAATGAGGAAATAAAAAATGAAATTTATTCTCAATACTTAAAGCAAACCCCCAACATACAAAACAGGCTGCTTTCAGCCTTTGATTACAAGAACAAGAAATTGCTGATGACAGTGCTTCAGCCCACAGTGCCAACTCCTAAAATAGCATCTGATTATAACAAGGTTGATTTTGAATTTCTAGTCCAGGATATTCATCCCCTGGACCAAATTGAATTCCATAAACAGAGTTCAGATATGCTTTATTCCACTATGACTACAAAAGAAATGGGTGCTCAAAAGCTTCATAATACTTTGATAAATGTAAGAGATCAGCTTAAAGTTGAGAAAGCTTCTTCATATGCCAAGGATATCAAAATCAAATCCTTGGAGGAGTTAGTGATTGAGGTAGGTTATGATCCTAATAATGTAAAAGCTGCAGAGGAACTAATAAAAAAGAAGAATGTTGATATTGTTGCACTTAGGAAATAGTTGAAATTACCTCCTACAGAGCATCCACAGGCCAAGGAGATTTTATAGGAATCTAATCAAAAGTATGAGATGATGAGTCTCATATTGCAGCTGAAAGCCCAGATTAAAGAGATGGAGATTGAGATGGAAAAATTGGTTCAAGAAAAAGAAGCCACCAAAGCATAGGAAGTCCCTCCTACTGTAATTCCTATGGTTACAACAGCAGTGCCATCTACACTAGCAAAAGAATTAGCTCCAAAGGTTCCATTGGCTACAGCAGTGTCAGTGACTTCATCAACAACTTCTGCCACTGAATCTTCCACTACAACAGTACAACAATTAGATGAGGGCAGTAAATTGGTAAAGGCAATGCAGGACATGTCCATACAAACCAATGAAATAAACAGGTTAAAGGAACAAATTAAAAATCTAGAAGATGCCAAAAAGCTTGCACAGATTAATGCCAAGACTGAAGAGCAAAAGGCTAAAAGGTTGAGTGAACAACTCAAGAAATTGGAAACAGAGTTGACTTTGAAAGAACCTATGGCACATATAAAAAACCAATTATGGTCCAATATCATTGAAGCAGTCAATGATACTTGGCCATCTATATAGGGAATTTATGAACAGAAGGATTTACTAAAAGCAGCAAAAGAAGAAATACAAAAGACTAAAGAGGAGCTAGGTACAAAACCTAAGAGGCATTGGAAATTATCAAATTCCTCCATTCCAAAAATAAACAAGAATTGGATGAAATTGGAATAACAGACAGAACAGAAACCATACTTGAGGTAAGAAATGTAATTTCCAAGAAGAACTTGATGAAATAATTAGAGGAAAAGTGTCAAAACATGGATATGGAAATCACAAGATTCATGGTAAAATTTGATATTTTGAGGCAAAAAGGCTTTCCAAATATTTTGGTAATCAATGAAAAATTGATGAAACATGAATATTATAACAAAAAGATAAGATAATTTGCTAAAGAACAGGTAAACAAATCATATTGGTAAGGAATCCCAACAGGGAAATTTTTGAACAAGAGTATTGAAAATATGTTTGACTTGCAGCATGAAGTAAAACACCTTTTTGTGATCAAACCAACATTTTCAAAATACACTAAAGCTGATGAAAACTTTAGAAGGCTAAAAAATATCAAAGTGCTAGAAGCCGAGTTCTGGGAGAAGTTAATAGATTTACTATAGAATCAAATTAAAGTGAAGACAGAGCATGAAAGGTAAAAAACGGAGTTGTTTTTACATCAGCAGTACACATTTTTCAGTAGTCAAAACGTTTTTCAACAGTCAAAGTGTATCAGTCAAAGAGTATCAGTTAAAAAGTGTATCAGATGAAAGATGAAGATCAAAAGAGATTGAAGATAACACTGCCAGCGTGAGGGACACCTCAGTTGTCCAGCTGCAGCCCAAATCCAAACAACAAGCTATTTAATTTCAATAAATAGGACAGCTAGCAATTAGTTAGGCAGTTGTAACTATATTCTTGCATGAAGATATTTTATTTTCCAAGAGAAAATCCTAAGATTATTCTAGGATATTTTGTACTAGTTTTTGTATAAATACTTCATCATTTGAAGTATTGAGTGTGGATTAATTACTGAACATTTCTATAGCTATAATATTCTGAACCTAAGGGTTTTTTGTATCAAGTTCAAGTCAGCAAACTGGATCACGGGAAATAAAGCATCATATTACAGGATTCATGTGTTGGGCCACTGCAGTGAAGTATTTCACTTGTCATTTTTTCAAATTTTCTTATGTTTTCCATCCATTCATAAATGTGTTCTAAATTTTAATGTGAAATCAGGAATTGTTATTTCAGAATTTGTTAAAAGCACTCTCTTATTCACTGATTTTCATTTAAATGTTTTCTACTGATATCCAGACCAGGGAACCCTTAATTTCTCCCTGATTTTGATTGACCTCTGCCTTTTCACTCCTTATCGGGATTTAAGAACCCTTAATTGCTCTTTATCCCGATTAAAAACATATCACCATCAGCCTTTGAATATCTGGAGTGACTCTATTATATTTCCCTGTAAACATTTACCTTTAGACCTTGATCCTAATCTGATTGCTTGACACATAGACTCCATATGCCCAATGGAAAACAGATCTATAGCTATCCATTTGAGTAAGTGATTTTCCCATAAAACCAAATCAAAATCCCAAAACCAATTTGCCCTATATAACTAGCCTAAAATCAAATATAATCAAAAAAGTTAAATCTTATAGAGAGAGCCCTCTCTGAGCATTAGGAAGGCTAGATCCTAAGGCTTAAAAGTAGGTTTGTGGTTACCTCTGATATTATTTAAACTATAATAAAAAATCTCACGACTTTAAGAATTATTAGAGTGTTAACATACTGGCAACCATACTAGGGAACTAACCAATCCTCTGTTTTAAATTGATCTTAAATGAAATCTTTTTATTTATCCTTTCACCTTAAAGATTGTTTTAATAGGTTGTTAGTATATTTTCATAAAAAATTGTAATTTTGGCTTCCAGAAGAGTCTACTATACCAGGTCTAATCCAGATCCACAACCTGCTATCATAGTAGATAATCCTGAAAGAATTGGAAAGAAAAACAAAAGAGTAGAAGATCTAGGTAATAAAGTTTCATTAATCAAAGCAAAATCCCTTCCAAAACAACTATCAAGTTTACAAGACATAGAATTTGATTTAAATTTTGAACAATATTTATTCAGAACCAAATCAGAAATTCATTTACATAGCACTGTAATAGATCCTAATTTCATTTCATTCATTGAAACTAAGAAGGAAACTGTTTCAGTAGATTCTGAGGAAAATATTTTTGTAGTTTATGATAAACTTGATGCCATAACTGCTACTTTGATTAAAGAAATAGATGAAGCTTATTTACAACATTCAGTTGAATTGAGTGCTTTATTAGCCTATACCCCTAAGCCTTCTACCAACCATTTAGATACTAGCCTTCTAGAATCTATAGGTTCATCTCTATTCACTACCACTTCATCCATTATTTCCACCACACTTCATTCCATAGATTCATTCTTTCCTAAGCAACCATTTCAACCTAGAATTTTATTTCCATCTCATACCATATCAAGTTCATCCTCTAGTATTTCTACTGCATTTTCCAATACATCATTCTCATTCCCAAGCACCTCTTCATATATCCCAACTTCATCTTCTAGCATCTCAACCACATTTTCCAGTACATCTTCTTATTTCCCAATCTCATCTGCAAGTGCTTTAACTACATCAGCAAGTACTTCTAGTTCTTTACCAAGTACTTCCAACTTACCTCTTAGCCAAGCTAGAATTCAAGCCATGGTTGCCAGATATGCTCCCTTGGTCCTACCAACACATTTACATGACATGCCCCAGGATTATCAAAGAAAAATACCTCAATTTGATGCAACCACTCATTACACTACCCAACAGCAGGTTAATAAGATGACAGACTATTTTGAACTTCATGAAATAGATGATGTTGATGTCCAAATGAGACATTTTGCTCAAACTTTAACTGGTGAGGTAAAAAAGTGGTTTAAAGGTTTTAATGCTATTAGTATTGCCGATTTAGCAGTTTTTCATAGATTATTTCTTAATAGATGGGAAAAGAAGAAAAATCCACTGCAAATTTTGTCTTAATTTGAAAATATAAAAATAGCACCAAATGAAACAGTCCAAGATTAACGTACTAGATATAACATTATTTATAATGCAATTCATGTTAAACTTAAGCCTCCTCCAGACTCTGTCCTTATCAAATTCCCTGATGGATTTGATACAGATATAACATATCAATTAAGAGAGAGAAATCCAAAGACATTAGAGCAGATGAAAAGTAATGTTGTTAGTGTAGAGGCAAACATGTTAGCAAAGAAAGCTAGATTAAGAAATGAAAGAAGGGTAACAATAAAAGAAGAAACATCTACTTCAGATTTGAAGATAAATCAATTAGCAAAAACATTAGAGAGAATTATGGATAGGTTAGATAATATGGAAAGAAAGCCACAATGGAATAACCAACAACAAGGACCTTAGATTAGAAATCCCAATTTAAGGAAAAACACCAACACTGGAAAATATAGAGAATCGGCACCTAGCCAAACAATAAGACCACCTTTCCAAGAGAACTATGCTGAAAGTTCTCATCAAAATGAAGATGATGAAGACACCATTAATCTAATGGGCATTAATTATGATAACACTATTTTTCTTACACAAGAAGACCAGAAGTTATATGAATTACAACAACTGGAATTAGATTCTAGTGAGTCGTTTGATTACAAGCAAGGTTATGAGTTTGCAATCAATGAAGTCCATAAGAAATATAACCTTAGGAGCAAGAAAAATGTAGAGCCTTCTATTAAGAAATAATCTCAAACACAAACAAAGAAAACAATAGAGGCTCCTTCTACTAAAGTTCTGCAAATTCTCCCTAAGGAAACCAAGCAAAATTTTAGTTCAACTCAGAAAGTTTCAAGTCCCAAAATTTCACCTAGTCCCAAAATTGTTGACATCATAGATGATGTTGTCCAAACTTCAACAAATTCTCAAAATTCTATTGCTCCCAAGACAACTAATTCTGGTAAAATAGCAATTTCAGAATCCAAAACACCTACTGCTGATCCAAAATCAACTGATCCAAAAGCTGCCACTGCTAAAGCAACTGCTGAAAATACAAAATCTGCAAAGACATCTACTGTTTCTCAAACTGTCCTTGAAAAGAGAATCAAAAGTAGTAAGACAGTAGAAACACAAACAGAGAATGAGAAAACAACTGTAGAAAAAGAATACAAACCTACTCAAACTATAGTTACAAAAGAAGAGATAATTCGGCTAGGAAAATCAAAAGCACCATTTAATATCCAAGCTGAAATTACCAAATTAAAGATACCAATTCCTTTGACAGAGTTGCTAAAACATGACCTATACAAAACACGTATCATTGAGACTTTTAATATGAATGATGGAGAAGATTCAGTAACTTGAGTGATGATCAACCTGAATTAATTTTTGGTCCTGATGTTAATGGGAAACACCAATATGAAGCAGTTCCACCTTTCTACATTAGCTTAACTATTCATGATCATATTTTACATAATGCAATGCTAGACTCAGGGGCCTCACACAATCTGATGCCAAAAGAAATAATGGAAACCCTGAATTTAGACATCACTAGGCCTTACAAAGATCTCTTCTCATTTGATTCCAGCAAAGTGAAATGTTTAGGTTTAATAAAAGATTTATGTGTTACTTTAGTTCAATATCCTGGAAAAAGCATAGTCATGGACATTGTAGTCGCTGAAATCCCTCCCAAATATGGAATGCTCTTATCTCGCTCATGGGGAGCTAAATTACAGGGATCTCTACAACTTGATATGTCTTATGCAACAATATCAGTTCTTGATCAACCAAAGAAATTTTACAGAGAAAAGTTGATGAAATATATGGTTGGTAGTGTAGAAATACCAAGAAATTATCCTATTTACTCTACACGTATTGATATGGACTCATTCATTTTATGTAACTCTGAAACTGGAATTGAAAACAATACTGAACTAAGAAAGGAAAAGAAAGAACCAGATAGTGAAAAAAAAATTCATGAATCATTATGGCACCTAGATTTTGATGGATCAGTTAATAAATTAGGAGCAGAAGCAGGAGTTTGGATACACAATATCGAAAACAATCATGCAGAAGATCATGCTTTTAGACTAAATTTTTAATGTACAAACAACATGGCTGAATATGAAGCTCTTATTTTAGGACTGCAGATTGTTAGAAATTTAGGAGCTAAAAGAGTGTCAATTATGGGAGACTTAGATTTAATTGTGAAACAGATAACTGGAGAATATTCTGTCTATAATCCAAGATTAAGCCGATATAGAGATATTGTTTTAGATTTGATTAAGGAACTGCTAGAATGTGACTTTTCTGCAATCCCAAGAAAACAGAATATACAGGCCCATAGCTTAGCAACTTTTTCTAATACCTGTAATCTTCCATTTCAACCAAATCATAGATATACTGCAGAAGTTAAACATAGGCCTACAATTCCAGACAATCTTAAATATTGGCAAATTTTCTCACAGGATGAATAGATTTATCATTTCATGAATAATGAAGGAGAACTTCAAGGTTGTAATATAGACACAGATTGTACAATAGATCAAAATCTAGATAGTGAGATTGATTTGAATAATGTAGATGTAAAAAATTTATATTTTTCTAAACCTACTAAATTTAGTCAATTAGACATAGATAATTTAGAGAAATTAGAGATTGAAGAGTTAGAAGATGATGATTATGACATTTTAAACCTCAAAGACAAATTTTTACCTAAGGGATTAGCCCCTTTAAAAGATCTGTTTGACTCTAATGATGTTGCAAGGAAACCCAAGATGGAGCCATTAAGATCTTATATGGAGGAGTGTAATATAGGAACAGAGTTAAAGCCTAAGATGATTAAACTTTCAAAAGCCTTACCTCAGGAAGAAAAAGTAAAATACATAGCTCTTTTTAAGGAATTTCAGGATGTATTTTCTTGGAGTTATGAGGACTTAAAATCCTATGACACTAGCATAATACAGCATAAAATACCCATAAAAGAAAATCAAAAACCTTTTACGAAAACTTAGAAGGATCAATCATGTTTTGATGCCTTTAATTGAGAAAGAGGTAAAGAGAATGTATGAAGCCCAAATAATTGCACCAATCAGATATTCTGATTTGGTATCTAATATAGTTCCCACTAGGAAAAAGACAAGAGAAATTAGACTGTGTGTTGATTTCAGAAATTTAAATAAAGTGTCCTTAAAAGACAACTACCTTCTCCCTAATATGGATTTGTTACACTGAAATTTGTCACCATGACATTTTAGTACTCCCTTAGAAGTCTACAACATCAAAGTTCCTAAAGTCAAGCCTTGAAATTGAGAGAAAAGCTCATAAAAGTCTTAAAAACACTTGTACCGCACTTTCTCTTAACATTGCCTGCGGTGCCGCACCTTTTGGCTATAAATCATGTGGAGCTAAACACACTTTCTGTTTATTAAAGGTGCGGACCCCTGTAAAAGGTAAAAAAAATGCACAAGTAAAATCTAGAAGCTCAGTTTGAGTCATTTTTGGAAGCTTCTAGAAACATTCCTGCGGTGGAAAGTCCACTCTTTTCAGGTTCATGTATCCCATCCATTAAGGAGCTAACCCCTTGATGTAAGGAGCTAATCCCTTTGAAGGAGGATTCTATCCCTTCTTGTGTGGAACCATAACCTCCTCTTTTTTCCTATAAATTGAAGCTATAGTGCAACTTCAAGGGTTACAATTTGGAGTTCAAGCTTTAGTATTATTGGAGGTGAAGTGTTGTTGAAACTTAGACCCTTTTAGCTGAGATTTTATGTGGGAAAGATTACATACCTGTATGTATCTCAGTTGGAAGAGTGCAAAACTGGTCAAAGTAAAGGAAACGCCTATTCCGGACCCCAGAAAGGCCTGTATGACATCAAGGCGGACACAGTTGTAAGGCTCTTCTTATTTAAGTTAATACAAATAAGTCAGTTTTTCTCAATAAGCTGTCAATTGATTGGTTTATTTTATGGATTCCTTGATCACCATAATAGATATGATTTATGAATATATGCTATGCAAGTGCTATTTGATGTTTGTTTGTTTGTGATTACAGATCTTCAAAGGCAACTCTTTCGGGCGACTGAAGGACTACTACTACAAACAAGCATTGGATCAAAGGTAAGATCATCAAACCTTTATAGCATTTAATTATGAATCGCAATATATATAGAGAAAGATAGATTTAATTGTCTGTTTGTTGCTAGCTGTCCATAGGAAACTTGGGAGGTTTGTCTTGTCCGCAAGAATGACTTATCCGTCTAACAGGATCACATTCTACAGAGGGTGGTTGGTTCTTCTAGAATTTCATTATTATATGGATTCTCTAGATATAACCAAATTCTAGTCCAACTAGAAGACCAAGCTAAAACTGATTTTACTACTCCATGGGGCACTTTCATATATGTGAAAATGCCTTTTGGGTTAATGAATGCAGGAGCCACTTTTCAAAGAGATATGGATATAGATTTTGCTAAAGAAATTCATGAATTTATTGTGATTTATTTAGATGACATTATTGTATTTTCAAAGACTGATAATGAACATTTAGATCATCTCATACAAGTCTTTCTCAAATGCAGGAAATTTGGCATCTCTCTAAATCCTAAAAAGACTTTATTTGGAACGGAAGAAGGTAAATTATTAGGACATATCATATCTAAAGAGGGAATTAGGATAGACCCAGCCAGAATAGAGGTCATTCTAAACATTAGTCCTCCGAGGAACATTAAATAATTGCAAATGTTCTTAGGTAAAATTAACTTTCTCAGAATATTCATCTCAAATCTACCTGAAATAATTAGAGAAATTAACAATATGTTGAAAAAAGACTCAGTTCTTAAATGGAATCTTGAGGCCAAGTAATCATTTGAATCAATTAAACAAGCCTTGACAAAAACATCAATCCTTATAAGTCCTGACTTTAAAAAATATTTCATTATTTTTTCCTTTGCTTCAGAACACACTATGTTGCAGTTTTACTGCAGAAAAATTATCAGGGCTATGAGAAACCCATTTCTTTCTTTAGAAAATCACTCAGAGATGCCACTTTCAAGTATAACATAATGGAAAAGCAAACACTAGCATTAATGAAGGCCATCAAAGACTTTAGAGTGTACATTCTTTATTCATGTATCATTGCTTATGTTCCAAATGCAGTTGTAAAGGACATTCTAATACAAAATGGGCCTGATGGTAAAAAAGGCAAGTGGATTGCCACAATTTTGGAATATGACATAGAGATAAAACCCACCAAACTCATAAAAGGTCAAGGTTTAGCCAAACTTATGGCTGAATAAAATGGTCATGTTTTAGATATTAATTTTATTGCCCACATAGATGACCAGGAAGAGATGGCGACTCTAGAGATCAGTTTAGCCTTTTTAGACTCACCATGGTATGCAGATATTATATTTGTATTACTAAATTTACAAGCTCCTCCTGGATTATCAAGAACAAAAGCTAGATTTTTAAAGTTAAAGGCAATAAGATTTTATATTGTAGACAATGCACTGTTTTGGAAAGATCATGGTAGAATTTTGTTGAATTGTTTGCTTAAAGAAGAAGCTGACAAAGTTTTGGAAGAATTTCATGCAGGTGATTGTGGAGGACTTCTCTACTAGAAGACTACTGCATACAAAATCTTGAGAGTTGGTTTCCACTGGCCTACCTTGTTTGCAAATGTAAAAAAGTATGTGACCTCCTGTCACAAGTGCCAAATCTTTGAAGGAAAGAAAAAGCTGCTACATTTTCCCTTAAAACCCATCTCAATAGAAATGCCTTTTCAACAATGGGGTCTTGACTTCATTGGTGAAATTCACCCTCCATCCTCAGCCCAACACAAGTGGATTATGACAGCCATAGACTATTTCACTAAGTGGATAGAAGCCATACCTTCCAGGCAAGCCACTAACACTGTCATAATCTCATTTTTAGAAAACAACATACTCTCAAGATTTGGATGCCCCAAAAATATCATCACTGACAATGCAGCAGCATACAAATCCAAAAAGATGAGTCATAAATACCACATTACCCTTGGCCATTCTACTGCATATTACCCTCAAGGTAATGGCCTTGCTGAATCCTCCAATAAAATCTGTGTGAACATCATCAAGAAATTACTAGAAGACAACAAGAAAACTTGGAACAAAAGGTTAGTTAATGCCTTATGGGCAGATAGACTTACCACTAAGAAATCTATTGGTACATCCCCTTACAAACTTGTCTATGGGATGGATGTTGTTTTTCCATTTTCTTTAGGAGTACCAGTAATGAAGATAATCCAAGAATTGCAAGTTGAAACCAATGATATTCAAAGAAGGATTAATCAAACCATACAGTTGCAGCAAACCAAAGAAGAGGTCTATCTTAAGTCTCAAGTTATCCAAGACAAGATTAAAAAGATATTTGACAAGAAGACTAAGGAAGATGATTTCTATATAGGTGAAAAAGTTCTAAAGTGGGATTCAAGGAGAGAAGAGAAGGTAAACATGGGAAATTTGATTTCTTATGGAAGGGACGTTATGTTATTTATGGTTACAGAGGTAACAATGCTTTCTTTTTGAAGGAGATGGATGGATCAAATCTGCTAGGTGGACCTGTCAATGGAAGAATGTTGAAGCATTATTATTCCTCAAAAATAACAAATAGTTAAATTTGTTCACTTTACTCATTGTACATAACATTGCAGATTTTAGATTGGACTGGATGTTTTTCCTAGCAAAGTTGAAGCCCAGAGAGAAGGCCCTAAGATTTAAAGGATAAAATATCATAAGTATGAATAATTGCAGAGCTCAGAAAACAAATTCCAAGGCCAGCACAGTCAAAATTCAAAGGCTACTAGTCTCAAAGTTCTTAACATTTCACCAGGAAATGCCATCCCCATGTGGAGCCACTGTTAGGGTCCTATAATAATAGGATTCATAATTTTTGAATTGACTTTGATTAGTCTTGTAATATGTACATACTTTGATTTCTGCAAAATGTTTTCCCATATTTGAAAAATAAAATAAAATATGTAAAGAGGGTAAAAATCCTAAAAGAAAAATCAAAGGACTTGAAAAGAAAAATATCAAAAAAGAAAAAGAAAAATGAACCCCAAACAAAAAAGAAAATTGAGAATAAGACATGAAAGTGATGCAAGTCTAGATGCCACTACTATTACTTTTTACTGCAAAATAAATGATTATGTGTAGCTTGTTCAAAATGCCATAATCCATGATTAGTCAAATAGCTTAATCTTGATTTTTTCATGCTTTAAATTTCATGCTGATGATAGAGAATAAAGATCTTGCCAAATAGTTTAATCTTGGCAGATTAGTAGTTAGGTAGAAAATAAATGAGGAGCTCAATAGCTTAATTTGAGCCCTTGGAAGAAATAAGGATAGAATTAGTTAGTTTGTTGTTTTAAAGAAAAATGAACAAGGGTTTGCAAGCTCAAATGCACCCAAGGTAAATGAAGAAAAAATGTTAGGGTAGCATAAGGGTAGGAAAAAGCAATTTTTACAATCATGGACAAGCATAACTTGGTCAATTCATTCACCAACTTCCTTTAAATATTCATCTCCCTTGTAAAAATACTTCATCCCTTACATTTTGAAGATTTCCCCTTCATTTTCCCTTTTCCCATCATTATTTAGTTTCACTCACAAAACCCCTTTTCCTAAGTGTAAAACTCATTTTACTTAGGTAAAGTAAAAACCCATGACTAATTCCCCTTTTTACCCCAAAAATACCCAAAAAACCAAAAAACATTTTATCCTAAGTTTTAATATAAAGATATTATATTGGGACTCTTAACACTTATCCATTTATTATGTTTTATATTAAATTTAGTTTATTCTTTATTATTAACCCATTAACTTTATATATTAAATCCTATATTTTAACCTTTATATCCCGTATTATATTTAATTCCTTTATTATTATATCCCAAACCCATATTTTACTTTAACCTATGGTTTATTATTCCCCATGTGATTATTATCCCCGCTCCCCTTAGGTTAAAATTATCCCTTGTATATTAAACCCGCCCAATGCTAAACATTACACTTATACATATTTCATTTGTTATGTATAACCTTAACCCGCCTATCATATTTCATATATAAACTATATATTAAAACTATGTTTTAATATATAATTCACTCCTGCCACATAAAGAAATCTCGGGCCCCACACCCATTACCCCACAGCTTCATCGCTCAATCGCAGTCATTCACTTCATTCTGCTAGATCTAACGGTGATTATTCCATATCACAGATTTCATAGTGCGATTGTTAAACAAATCCAAATTTGCGATAAAAGTTGTCTTACCATTTTCTCTCCCCTCCACGCGTCACTTTATTGTTGGATCGCATCGATTCCATCAATACCATTTACCGCCTTTCGTTGTTGCGAAAATCGCTGGTAGTAATTCCCTCCCCGACGCCCAAATCACCCATAATTTGAATTGACCGGCAGTAAATGCATTCACTATTCAATGAAATTCCTTATAAAAACAACTAAATGCACCCATTTCAAGCCTTCTGTTACTGTTTCTGCGCACTAAACCTTCCCAGACTGAGAAAAGAACGTTGTGGCCTCTATTTTACCTCAAAAACAAACATAATTTATCAGAATCAACTGCTACAATAACTAAGAAGCCTCCATAATGCATATAAAGGCCAAAGCAAGCTTTTGAAAGCTTTCAAAATACATCAAACCCTTTTTCGCAACAAATTTTCAAATTTTTACATGTATTATTCAAAGAAAGAGACTCATTCCTTCATCTGAAATAATTATATTTTTAATTAAAGCCTTATAAGCCTGTATGACCTTAAACAATGCCCCTTTGCTTCAAAAATTCTTCAGATAGACAAAACCCTGAGTATTACTTATAGTTTATGAAGCTATGACCTGTTTTAGAGAAAATTTGAAGCGAGTTTAGCCATCTACTAACCTAAAAATCCCTCTGAGACATCCAAAGCCTTTTTACACTACTCAGAAGCCATTTTGCACAAAATTTGATATTTTAAGATTGTTCTATCACATAAATTTCACTGATAACCCTTAATATCAATTGTTGAGGCTATAAAGGTCAGGAAATTGGTTTTTTATATAGAATTGATAGTTTTTTGAGTCAGAGTGATCAGAAGTAACCTTTTGTTGTCCAAAATAGAACCTCTGATTATCTAAAGTCCTTCTGTAAATAGTTTAATCTTACAGAAGTATGTCACAGACCTAAAATCAGAGTTTTAAAGGTTAAGAATGTTTAAAATGATAAATAAAACCTATCAATGGCATCTAAAAGCACTATTGTAATAAACCCTCTACAATCTCCTGTTGTAGATGTAGAACATACTCCCTTGGCAAATGTAGACTTAAAAATCACATATCATGTGACTAAGTTTAACCTCCTTGAGCTCCACTGTTGGAGCCAAGAGAAATCCTTGGACCAAGCAGATGATGTGCTTATTTGGGAATCAAATTTGCCTAAATATGTTGTCCCTCACACTCATCAATGCCCAAAAGCTATCAAATTATGCCAATCTTGTTATTCTCCATATCAAAGAGAAATTGTGAATTCTGAAAAAGAAGTATTGTTTACTAGAACAGCTGAATCTATCAACCAGATGTTTCAGTTGTAGCCTGAGCCCAATGCAGTCCCTTTATCAATTGAAGCACTCACTAAATTCTATTTGGACTTAGATTTTCCCAAGAGATTTAAAATCTTTCAAACCTTCATGCCATCCTATGTAGAAATTCCTAAGCTCAGCCCTCCATATTCCTCTTCTAAATTCATAGAAGGAACCAGACACATTATTTCCATGTTACCTTTTATCCTTGGATATTTCACTGATGAACATGTTGATGCATCAGTACTTGGTTTCCTGTCCATTTTTGTACCTGGCCAGCCTCTTGCAGTTATCTTTGATTTTGTGCAGTATATTTCTGATAGTATTCATACTTGTCAAACTTCCTACTGGAGGTGTCTTTAGGTATACTTCATTTCTTTTCCATATGTTTCTTTATTTTCACTCAGACAAGTTTCCTATAACTCTTCAAAAGATGGATGTGGAAGGAAATCCACAATATGTTATATTATGTACCTCCTTGATCAGAAAGGAGTCAAATGAGTTTACTTATGCAGACTTTACAGATTGTCTCATCCATCCATTTGGTCAATCTACTAAATAACAGTGTTCAGCCCAAGATCAGCAATGAAATCAAGAAATTTTTACAGTTTTCTGAACAGAGCAGGATAGGTGGTTGGTATTTATACCAAAATCACACTGAAATCAGAGTCTATGGGACAACCCTCATTCCTTACAAGTTTCCAAAGTATTTACCTATGAGGTTGTTTTCTTTAGAGTATATAAGACAAATCTTGAACTCAGATTCTGTAAATTTCTTAGCTGCAAAGAAGAAAACCCAGTTTAAACTAAAGAACCAAGTGGGTCCATTCATATATAATAATAGAGAAGTAGGTGCAGAGGCAGAAAAGCAGTTATTAGATTACAAATTCAGTAAAAGTTTTCTTTGGTATTATGATCCCTATGGTATAATCAGCAAAATGAGAGTTAAATGTAAGTTAACTCCCTATATTCATGAAAAGAAGCCTAACATTGAGAAATTTTCAAACCAAACAAAATGGTTAGAAAATACACTGGTAGAAGCAGATAAGCAAAGTGATACTAGTCACATTTTGCAGACTCCAACTCAGGAAGACAAAAGCATGAAAAGAAACAGGGAAGAAGGCTCTTACACTGTTGAAACTACCACAGAAACAAAGTTCAAACTCAGGTACAGCAAGAAGCCAAATATTAATCTAGAAGATAAAGAAAAAGAGACAATTGAGGTTATAGACACAGAGATTCCAAAAAAAGACATTGTGCATCCCACAGTAATTGAAAATGAACAGCAGCCAACCACTTCTAATACACAATTGATCCAAAAACAACATAGTATAGAAGTGTCATCATCAAAGCAGACATAGGAGAATGATATGGACATCAAGCAAAGGTATAAAGAGATTAAAGCTAAAAATGAGGAAATAAAAAATTAAATTTATTCGCAATACTTAAAGCAGACCCCCAGCATACAAAATAGGTTGCTTTCAGCCTTTGATTACAAGAACAAGAAATTTTCGATGATAGTGCTTCAACCCACAGTGCCAACTCCTAAAATAACATCTAATTATAACAAGGTTGATTTTGAAGTTTCCGTCTAGGATATTCATCCCCTGGACCAAATTGAATTCCATAAAGTTGAGATAGCTTCTTCATATGTCAAGGATATCAAAATCAAATCCTTGAAGGAGTTAGTGATTGAGGTAGGTTATGATCCTAATAATGTAAAAGCTGCAGATGAACTAATAAAAAAGAAGAATGTTTATATTTTTGCACTTAGGAAACAGTTGAAATTACTTTCTACAGAGCATCCATAGGCCAAGGAGATTTTACAGGAATCTAATCAAAAGGATGAGATGATGAGTCTCATATTGCAGTTGACAGCCCAGATTAAAGAGATGGAGATTGAGATGGACAAATTGGTCCAAGAAAAAGAAGCCACCAAAGCACAGGAAGTCCCTCCTACTGTAATTCCTATGGTGACAACAGCAGTGCCATCTACACTAGTAGAAGAATTAGCTCCAAAGGTTCGATTGGCTATAGCAATGCCAGTAACTTCATCAATAACTTTTGCCACTGAATCTTTCACTAGAGCAGTCCAGCAATTAGATGAGGCCAGTAAATTGGTAAAGGAAATGCAGGACATGTCCATACAAACTAATGAAATAAACAGGTTAAAGGAACAAATTAAAAATCTAGAAGATTCCAAAAAGCTTGCACAAATTAATGCCAAGACTGAAGAGCAAAAGGCTAAAAGGTTGAGTGAACAACTCAAGAAATTGGAAACAGGGTTGACTTTGAAAGAACCTATGGCACATTTGAAAAACCACTTATGGTCCAATATCATTGAGGCAGTCAATGATACTTTGCCATCTATACAGGTAATTTATGAACAGCAGATTTACTAAAATCAGCAAAAGAAGAAATACAAAATACCAAAGAGGAGCTAGGTACAAAACCTGAAGAGGCATTGGAAATTATCAAATTCCTCAATTCCAAAAATAAACAAGAATTGGATGAAATTGGAATAACAGACAAAACATAAACCATACTTGAGGTAATAAAGGTAATTTCCAAGAAGAACTTGATGAAACAATTAGAGGAAAAGTGCCAAAACATGGATATGTCAATCACAAGATTCATGGTAAAAAAAAAAAATTTGAGGCAAAAAGGCCTTCCAAATCTTCTGGTGATCAATGAAAAATTGATGAAACAGGAAGATTATAAAAAAAGATAAGAGAATTTGCTAAAGAACATGTAAACAAATCAGATTGGCAGGGAATCCTAACAGGGAAAGTTTTGCACAAGAGTATTGAAAATATGTTTGACTTGCAGCATGAAGTAAAACACCTTTTTGTGATCAAGCCAACATTTTAAAAATACACTGAAGTTGATGAAAACTTCAGAAGGCTAAAAAATATCAAAGTGCCAAAAGCTGAGTTATGGGAGAAGTTAACAGATTTACTGTAAAATCAAATTACAGTGAAGACAGAGCATGAAAGGTAAAAAACAGCATTGTTGTTTTTACATCAGTAGTACACAGTTTTCAGCAGTAAAAAAGTTTTTCAGCAATCAAAGTGTATCAGTCAAAGAGTATCAGTTAAAAAGTGTATCAGATGAAAGATGAAGATCAAAACAGATTGAAGATAACACTGCCAATGTGAGGGACACCTCAGTTGTCCAGCTGCAGCCCAAATCCAAATAGCAAGCTATTTAATTTCAATATATATGATAGCTAGCAATTAATTAGGCAGTTGTCACTATATTCTTGCATGAAGATATTTTATTTTCCAATAAAAATTCCTAAGATTATTCTAGGATATTTTGTACTAGTTTTTGTATAAATAATTCATCATTTGAAGTATTGAGTGTGGATTAATTGTTGAACATTTCTATAGCTATAATATTCTGAACCCAAAGGTTTTTTGTATCAAGTTCAATTCAGCAGATTGGATCACAGGAAATAAAGCATCATATTACAGGATTCATGTGTTGGGCCCCTGCAGTGAAGTATTTCACTTGTCATTTTGTCAAATTTTCTTGTGTTTTCCATCCATTCATAAATGTGTTCTAAATTTTAATGTGAAATCAGGAATTGTTATTTCAGAATTTGTTAAAAGCACTCTCTTATTGAGTGATTTTCATTTAAATGTTTTCTACTAATATCCAGACCAAGGAACCCTTAATTTCTCCCTAATTTCGATTGACCTCTACCTTTTCACTCCTTATCCGGATTTCAGAACCCTTAATTTCTCTTTATCCTAATTAAAACCATATCACCATCAGCCTTTGAAGATTTGGAGTGACTCTGCTATCTTGCCCTGTAAACATTTACCTTTAGACCTTGATCCCGATCTGACTGCTTGACACATTGACTCCATTTTCCCAATGGAAAATAGATCTATAACTATCCATCTGAGTAAGTGATTTTCCCACCAAACCAAATCAAAATCCAAAAACCAATTTTCCCTATATAACTAGCCTAAAATCAAATATAATCAACAAAGTTAAATCTTATAGAGAGAGCCTTCTCTGAGCATTAGGAAGGCTAGATCCTAAGACTTGAAAGTAGGTTTGTGGTTACCTCTGATATTCTTTAAACTATAATAAAAAATCTCACAAATTTGAGAATTATTAGAGTGTTAAAAGATTCCACTAAAGAAATGTGTGAGGCCCTATCCAAATTATTCACAATCAAGAACCTTGGTTAAATTGCAAGCCTCAAGAATGAATTAAGAACCATTAAGATGACGAATGACAATATTGTAGCATCCTTATTTATAAGGATGTCTATAATTAGATATGAACTTCAAGCAATAGATGAAATTGTACCAGAAAAGGAGCTCGTAATTACTGCTTTTCTAGGTCTACCGAAATCTTGGATTGCTTCTGCATCATGAACCAACAGTTGGAAGGATACTCCAACATTCGAACAAATGTGGAATGCATGCAGTCAAGAAGAAGCTAGAATATCCTTAGTGAACAACAGAAAGGAGGATGAAGAAGAGAACATATAAAATACATATTTCGCTCATCACAAGAATAAGGGAACCTTCAAGAAGTACAAAGGACCAAATAAGAAAGTAGACCTATCAAATATTGAGTGCTACAATTGTCATAAAATGGGTCATTATAAAATCAATGTCCGGAGAATCCAAGGAATGGGAAGAGAGAAAGAGAACATGTGAATGTAGCCTATGAAGGTCCACCTAAGAAGTGAAAGGTTGAAGATTCAGAAGTCAAGAACTTATACTACTAAGTCCTCTCTCTCTTATCCCTCTTAGTCTTCTATTTAAAGTTTTAAATTTTTTTCCTTTATGCTTTGACTTCTAGAACTTGTAAGTCTAACATGTCTTGTTAGAAAACCTTTTATTTTTAGTTGTAGGTTTCTCTCAAGATTTGATTAAGAGGGATCCTACACCTTTTGACCAAAAGATAAGTATTATGTTCTTTGTTTCACCTTTTCATGTTTGGTTTCCTCCTCACGCCAAGACTTGTTTGAATTGTATGCTAATAACCTTTTATATTTTCCATGTTAGGAAAGCTTATTGAATGCTCAAGGGCTATGGAGGAGCCTTCAAATGATAGAATTGAAGCATGGAAGAAGTTCTTTCCTTTAAGAAGTGATGTCCAACAAGGTTTGTTAAGGAACAACTCAAGGTATGTCTTAAACTATAAGAATTATTATAAAATAAAAGGTACGATCATTCTTATTTTAATATTAGCTTTACATTACTGACATCGTTATGTCTAAGGTTTTTATATTGAATCTACCCTCATTCTATTATCATTTGAACATTATTTTGGAACCTTAAAAGGTTCATTGTAAAACCCTAACCTAAGGGTATGTCAATATTTTTGAAACCCTAGTCTACTTAGGGTTATTCATGAAGTCTAGAAATTCTATTCTTTTTATGTTTAGGGTTTTGGTATTGTTATGATGGAAACCCTAGTCCTTTAGGGTTTGTTATCCAAATTTATGTATTGAATCCTTAAGATATTTAGGGTTTGATAAATTAGGGTTTATGAGAAAAATCCTTATAATATCTATAATAAGCTCCTAGGAATGAAGCCCTAGGTGTATCGAAGCCCTAGCCTAGAGAAAATTCATTGTATTTCTAACTTTGATCTTTGTGTCTTGGGTTTACCTAGTATACATTAATGAGAAATTTCAGTGCATGAAATCCTAGATATGTATGTGTGAGTATGCTATCGTAATTGTTGATGCTCATAGTTTGTGAATTATCGAATTTGTAACAAAACTTTAGTAGAAGATTGATATTCTAGGATATAATGATATTGTTTCTAATATGATTTAGTTTCAATAATAAAATCTAGAGTTTGCAAAAAACCCTAGTAGAGTCTAACATGTATAATTGTTATTTGATTGAATTTTTTATATCTAAATCCTTGTGTCTCAAAGTTGGAATATAGGGTTTACATTAAGTCATGGTAGAATCTATAAAAGTAGTATTAAAGCCCTAGATATACTAAGACTAATGTCTTAATTAAGTTTTGATGATATAGTCCAACATTTGTGACAACTTGAGTATATAACTTTTGTTGATTATGAACCTAACTAGGTTTGAGTGTTTGATGTCTAAAGTATAAATGCTTCCTTTATAATAATGGGATAGCTTCACACTTCTCTATGTTTTTATTTGGTTGTACTTGTTGTTTAAACTTTTGTAGGAACACAATATTCAAATGATGAAGATGTTCGTATAAGCATGATGGAGGAAGTTATGTCATAAGAAGGGTTAGAGCCATGAAAGGTTCTCCAATGTTATAGAAGAAGGAAGTGGTTGATCTCCCCAATTTAAGATGGAACATGGTTAGAAGAAAAGAATAAATCTCCCTAATTGAGAGGGAGGGCATATTATGATAGTCATGATGGATACCATGTAGAAGAAATTAGAGAATGAATAGAACTGCAACATATTGAGGATGTCTTGGTGCTGCTAAAGAAATGAAAGAATAAAATCTTATGAATATTTGAATATAAATAACTAAGTGGCATCAATATGATTAAGAGCCCTAAAGGTTTGTGTTTACTTGTATATGTATATTTGAAAGTTTACTACAGATTGGGGTTTATGTTTGAACTGGTAAATCTCTCCATAAAGAAGGATGAACAGTTGGGAAGCATGCTTGGACAATTGGATATATCTAGTTGATTAGGGAGAGATGAAACATCTAATGGCAAATGCTTGGGAGGACATCGGGTTGGCCTTTGTGTTGATATCTAGATCCCGAAGAGGGAGGGTGGCATTTTTCTTGGAGCTCTGAACTTGGATACACACATAGATCCCTGGGTTGATGGTTAGTAAGTAAGCCTGATGGTACCTTGACTGGTTGAAAGATTTAGTCCATCCTAGTCCCACCCGGATAGATTACCCTAGTCAGATATCTAGTTCGCGGCACTGAGTGTGCTAGAACTCTTCGTAGTTCATTTTGGAGATCTTCCATGTACCTCTACAAATATAATTAATTATGAATACCTCCCTAATTAAGAGAGAGTGTTGAAGAATGTAACTAGTTTTGGTCTTCATAATTATATTGGAAATGTATTTGTCAAACGAAAAAGAAATTTTATTATTAAATAATTGACTTATTAAAACATGGGTTTCATGCTTGGGTCAATTTTTTTTAGGTCAAAGCCTCCATTGAACGCTTCTAGGGTTTATATCAAGTGTCCTTGACCATGTCACATTGTAATAGACCATCCTTGGGATTTATTTTTCAAAGAATAAATTTATTTTATCGTAAAACAAGCCAATTAGGCCTCCTCCACCAAGTCGACCTCAAACTAGACAAGTCGGCCTGAACTGGGGGGTAGAACCACTATATAAAGGCAAAAATTAGACCTCATTTGACACACACACATACAAGTTCGATTTGCAACTTTTGAGGCTAGAAAAAGTGTGAATTTTAAGGAGGAAGAAGAAAAAGGATAACAAAGAAGAAAGCATCTCACAAGCATAGGAAGTCGAAATTCTCTCCCTTTATCCCACATGTGTGAAGTTGTGAAGCTGTTGAAGGGGAATAAATTCTGCAGTTGTTGGGGAGGCTGAAATCCTGAAGTTGTTGGAGAAGCATGGGCCGAAATTTTTGGATTGATGATGGGTTATAGTTGCTAGATAAAAAGACACTATTAAAGGTTGTTGTGTCTCATTGAAAGGCTGACTTGGTGGAGGAGGAAGGTTTGTTGGTCTAGGGTCTTGGTCTATCTCATTTGAACTACTGAAGAAAGAGTTCTTCACTATGTTTTTCCCCTATATAGGGGTTTTTCCCTAGTTGTGCACCTACATCTAGTATCCTTGATCTTCGTGTTTTGGTCTTGGTAATCGCTTGATGAACTAAGATAAAATAGGAACATAATAAAGATAATAATAATTCAAGGAAATCACAAGTAATTATCAACTAGAGAAAATATTTCTGCCTTTCCGATTTTCCAACAGGATCAACTCAGAAATGATCTTAGCCATCGACAAGGACTTAATCATGGTTGTTGGTAATCCAATTGGATATTATAAGAGGAGGTCGATTGGTTTGAGGAGAAACACACTTGGAGAGCGAGTTTCCTTGGCAGATTGAGTTATCCAGTAGCAGTAGTTGAGTAGAGGAAGAGAATTTGAGCCAAAGGAGGAAGAGAGCCAAAAAGGCACAAAGACAGTGAATCTGGATGAAGTTTTCTAGTTCCGCTGAGAAGCAACAAGTGAAAAAGTATTCCATAGAGAGGTTACACATAGGACTACGCGGGAAGCTTCATATGTAGTTAGAATTAGTCATGGGGAATATTGATTCAACATCTAGAGGTCGGGAATATTTTCTAGAGTGTCAGAGAGTCACTTCCAATAGCAGAGACATGCATGACGACTTGTTGTGAGGGTGTTTCCAGCCACACGTGTGTGGGATTTCTGCAGAAGCAACATATAAGGGACTACACAAGGTTTGGATGACCAACATTGTAAATGAGCCAACAATTAAGATTTTTAGTGGAGGGAGAGAAAAATTCTCTCTAATTTTTTTTTCATATTTCTTGTTGTGGATTGCCACTATTTTGACATCCAGATTTTACTCAAGTTATTTCACTGTTGCATAATAATAAAACCCTCATCTGTTGCGTTGGTTTTCCCGCATTGGGTTTTTCCAAGGACATTTGTCTAAAAACTGTGTCAAAATTTTTGTGTGTGCTCTATATTTCTCACTTTTCCAACATTTTAATTTCCGCAACATTTTTTATGGTGAAAAATTCCAATGTGATTTATCTGTTGTTTGTCGTAGAAAATAAAATATATAATTAACAATTAGAAGAATAAATTTCTAGTTTTTGTAGTTAGACTCGTAAATTTTCACATGGTATCAGAGCATGTTTGAAGCACCAAAGGCTCAAAGATGAAGAGGGATAAATTCGATGCTTAGAGGGAGAAACATCACAATTTTTCCAGGAGCTGTGTAGTGCCTAGCAAGGCAGTGCGAATTGCTGGATAGGGGGACAAATTTCAATTGCATGGTGCAGGAAGGGTCGATTTATCAAGGAAGTAATTGTAGCGGGTAGAGGTGAGAAACTCAAAAAAAATTGCAAAGCAGACTCTTGATATGGGCATAGAGAGTTTGCAGCAATTTTTGCAGTTGAAAATTTAGTGTCGAGTGGAAGAGAAATTGCATACACAAAGGGAGTTTTCTCAGAGGATTTCCTTTCTAGGAAATTCATGGTTTCCAATTGTAGAGGCATAACCAACTAGCATAATTACACATTCTAGAAGGAAGTGTGAATTGTAGAGCTAATAGCCAAGCATGAGAGGAGGAGATTCATGTTTATATCCTAGTTGTGATTTTTGCAGAAAATGGCCTCAGTAGGGATTAGAGTTCAGGACAGATTGGATGGTGCATCCAACTACATTATTTGGAAGGCCAGGAATTCCTTTCTTCTAGATGAGCATGGACTAAAGATGTATGGAAAATGAGGTGTAGCAGAACCTACAGACCAACAAAAACTAGATAATTTCAGAAAGGAAATGGCCAAGACAAAGAGATTGATCTTGGATGGATTTCAATACCATATAGTCTCACACTTAGTGGCCAAGAATACGACCAATGAAATGTGGGATGCTTTTGCATCACTATACAAGAATCCTTTTGAGAATCGGAAGATGTCCCTGAAAGAGAAGTTGAGGAATACCAGGATGCAGAAGGGAGAAGGAGTTACCCCCTATCTCACCAAAATTCAAAATATCTAAGATGAGCTAGCAACCGTAGATGAGAAGCCAAAAGACAATGAGCTTGTGTGTGTTGCTATCAAAAGTTTCACGAAGGAGTGGACTACTTTCATCCAAGTCATTTATGGACGAGATACACTACCCGGATGGGATCGGTTGTGGGCAGACTTCACTGAGGAAATGCAACTTGCTTTGTTCAGGAGCAACCTCGGTGATAGCAAAAAAAAGGGATCGAAGAGTGTGAGGTAGGATGATAATGTGTTGTTCTTCCATGATCCTAGTGTCTGGGATATAATCTTAAATATCTTACGCTGCCAAACCAAGAATCACAACGATACTACTTTGCACAACAAAATATAAACAACAATAAATCTACTAGTGCAAAAAATTTGGACAAATTTTTACAATTTTTAACCCAACTTTGTTATATTAATCAACATATAATACAACAGTCTAGGTCTCCTGTACCAGGGATAATGGCCCTCATACATCCATCGATACAAGATACAAAATTAGTGCTTGGTGTCAGTCCACCGACAACTAATCTACCCTCAACAATATACTCTGACCATCTGGTTGTCGCATGCTCTCTCAGCTCCTCTCGGTCGTACCCTATACCTGCCCGGTCCTTCGACTCCCAATCTGTAGATCTTTCCCCTATCAATGCTCCAAGTCCATCTGGCCACTAAAACTCAGCTGTCAATCTACTCTCTAGTTGTGCCTTAGTCTATCAAGGTCACAACACATCGAGACTCTTGTCATGTTGTTCACAACTGCGTTTGTGAAAAGCTCTCAATCTTCTCACTGTTGCACCTCATCTACTTAGGGACTTCAACCCACTATGGTTTTCCTGTGTTGCTCCAATGAAGACCAACATAGGGCACAAAGGGCTGCCACCTATTAGTGCAATATGTCCATCTCCCAAAATGAACACGGGATAGGAGGATTTCCCTTCTTCTATTGTAGATGTCCTTCTCCAAACACAAGTCTAGGGCCACTCAATTGCTCCTTTGGTTCGTCAAAACTTGAGCTCAACAAATGCCACTCTAACAACCACATAGCTCCATGAAGATGGTGCACACTAGGCTCCAACTTGGACAATATCACGTTGTCCTCTAGAAAACCATAAATTCCCAATCCACGTCCACACTTGGTCCACTCTCACGCTGCCCTCCAACAAACCACGAGTGACCAATCCTGTTGTAGCATCTACCTCTAGCTAGGGCATCCTCACACTTAGGAAACCCTCCTCTTGGCTGCCAACAGACTTCATCAAATATGCCTATCCAAGGACACCATTCACCTCATGAGATGATGTTTCACTGCTGCAAAGTATGCAATCTGGTTGGAGCTAATACCAGTCCAAATCAACCTTAGATCCTTGCCTCTAGAACTCCTCTTTTGCTGTATTTTTCTTCTCACTATAAGCTACTCCTCTTGCTACCACCTAGGTACATTTCTGAGGTGGTGTTGTCTCCTCCAACTAACCACCACAACTTCTACCCTCTTTGCAATAATACCAAGTATATGTTGCCTACAATATTGATAGAATACCACACCAACACTTACAGACACCAACCCAGATTTTTCCTACACTAGGACCTCATCAAAATGTCCTTTTCTAGGACTGATCCACTAGCAAAAAAACACCTAAATCACATACCTTCTGGGACTGTTTTTATGTTGTTGGAATTCAACCTGATTAGGGAATACTTTTAATCCACAACAACCCATCAATTCTGCTACAAAATCTCCCTTTACAACTGTGACACTCCTTATTCTAGTCTCCCCTTGACCTCGTTGGATTATAGGGTTATTCCTAGCCTTTTTTTCAAACCTTCGACCCATCTCCTAGCTATTATGTAGGTCTCAACCTTCCTCTAGACTCTTTCACAAGTTAGCGGCTACCAATTTCAAATATCTACCCACAAAAATCATTGCCAAACATAGCCCATAAATCCTTCAAGTACTCGGCCTTGCATCATATTTGAATCGCCCAATTACCCTAGAAGAAGTCTCCTATTCCTCCTCTCATCGAGATCCAAATACTTGCGACCAAATCAGAGGTATACTTCTTATGTTTTGTCGCACATTGGATGTGAGGAATGACTCCAAATTCACCTTTTACTTATACTAAACACAAGGGCTCCAACAATTTGTCCAAGAGGGCTTGACAACCTGTCATTAGGCATCTTAACACTAGGTCGACTTGACTTCTTCTCATGCAAATCCAGATATATACTTCAAAAATTCATATCTCTTCAACCACAACTCGGAATCAGATGATTTTCAACGCATCATATTCATCTCGACGTGCACTATCATCCTCATCCATCACAAGTCTAAATATCTCCATTGGCCCAAATATCAATGGGCGCAAAACCCCAAGCTTGGGTTTCAAGCCCACAAGGCCACTTGTGGAGCTCCTTCCTCCAAACCCTCGATCCTCCAGGCTTGGAGTACCTACCAAGCTAAAAAAAACCAACAGAACATAGCCCTTGCATCAAAGGGGAAGGAAAAGAAGGGTCCCAGTTAGGAACAAGGCTCACAGGGATGAGAAATAAATAATAAGAAAGACTTGTCGAAGATAAAGTGCTTCAAATGTGGTGAGTTTGGTCACTACAACACCCAATGTTCTCAAATAAAGGACAAGAAGGAGAAGCAAGAGCAGGAAACAATTTTGGAAAAGATCGATCAGTTGTCCTCCAGGTTGGAGGAAGACTTTTCCTTGTATGCAACTATACCTTTATGTGAGAGGTGGGGAGACATCGATTTCTAGACTTCAGAGTTGCATAGAGTTGGGTAGGGTCCATCGAGGTGAGCATCGGATGGTGTTTCCTCTTGGATCATTACCCTTGCTATAGGGGCCCATATTATTCAGTAGAAAATGGATCAGTTTCAGATTGATATAGTCAGTTCTTGGGAGACAGTTGCAGACTAGTTGTACTAGTTAGATGTTGAGTAGCAAAGTGCAATTGCAGCACAGTCAAACTTATTAGGTAACGTAGAGACTTGTAGCATTTAGAGACTCAGAAGATAGTTGCAACATGAGGGCACACAATTGGGATTTCAGTTGCAGTAGTTGCAACAACAACAACTTGAGATAAAATGCAGTGCAGTGGCAGAGTCAGAAACAATACACTTGTACAATGTAATGTCAACAACAACATAGATGCAACATTATCAGAGTTGCGTAGTAGTTTGTGGACAGTGACAGTTTGTCACAGATGTCAGTCATCAACAACGTGTATGGGATGAGACGTTGCAGAGACAGAGGTATGGGAGAACACCTTCTCACTAAGAGGGGGTGTTAGTTTTCGTAGCATTGGATGATGTTCTAGTCTCAAACTTTGTGGAAAGGCTAAAAAACATGAGATCTACAAAACAAAAAAATCATTTATGGAAATTCCACCTAGAAATAGCTCAATTAAATTAATTGATCATTAATTAAAAATGTCTAAGTCTAACTTAGGGAAATTGATTAATTAATGAGAATCAATTGAAAAAGGGGAAATTTCTCTAGAAAATCACATGGATCAACTCAGAAATGATCTAATCCATTGATAAGAACTTAATCATGGTTTTTGGTGATCCAATTGGAGATTATCAGAGGATATCGATGGGGTTGAGGAGAAACACACTTGGAGAGTGATTTTCCTTAGCAGATCGAGCTATCCAGCAACTGTAGATGAGCAGAGGAAGAGAGTTCAAGCCAGAGGGGGAAGAGAGACAACGAGGGGAAAAGACACTAAGTCTAGAGGAAGTTTTCTAGTTTCGATGAGTAGAAGCAAGTGACAAAGTATTCCACAAAGAGGCTACGTAGAGGCTTGCGCATGCAACTTCATAGGAAATTCGAATTCATTGTGAGGAACACTGATTCAGCATCCAGAGGTCGAGAAGAATTTCCAAAGTGCCAAAGAGTTACTTCCAGCAGCAGAGCCAAGAATAATGACTTGTTGTGAGGGTGTTTCCAGCCACACGTGTGTGGGATATATGAAGAAGGGCCAGTGAAAGGTTTGGATGGCCAACCTTCAGAGGGAGCCAGTTGTCAGGAATGTCAGTGGAGGTAAACACAAATTCTCTCTAATATTTTTGTCAGATTTCTTGTTGTGGATTTCCTATATTTCGGCATCCTGATTGTATTCAAATTATTTCATTTCTACATAATAACAAAACCCTCATCTATTGCACCGATTTTCTCGCATTGGGTTTTTCAAGGGACATTTGTCCAAAAATAACTGTGTCAAAATTTGTGTGTGTGTGTTCTATATTTCTTAGTTTTCCAGCATTTTATTTTCCACAACGTTTTTTATGGTGAAAAAATCCAGTGTGATTTATTCATTTTTTGTTGTAGAAAATAAGCTGCACAATTAATAGTTAGAAGAATAAATTTCCATTTGTTGCAATTAGACTTGTAAATTTTCACAGGCCTTGCTAGATCGGCGTTTGAATCTTGTTCCCATAATGTGGACAAATGAAAAAGATAGATGGAAGTTATCAAATTCCATCCAAAAACTTGATATATTATTATGTTAAGAAAGTGTATGGTCAAAGTACATCATAAGAATCGATTTAGATAATATTTAAAAGTAATACAATAACAATAGTCAATATAGAAACAATGACGTTTATATGTGTGTGTGTGTGAAAAAGGTCCTTATTGAAATGGTACATTTTACATTAAGTAAAACTTTTTGTGGATTACAGAGGTTTACAACATTAAGTTTCACAAAATTTATCTCAATTCAAAATGTCTATAGATAAATTACATAAAATATATATGTATGTATTTATATACACATATAAGGATTATGATAAAATAACATAAAAATTAAACATGATGGAATAGATAAGGAGAAGCTTCACTACTTATAATGACATGATAACATTGATATCCATATTGATGCTAGTTTACATACCAGTAATCCCATAATTGTTATGAGCATGTAGATGTAACAACCATATTGAATGATATCGAATTAGCGTGTATCCTTCACGTCTATGATTATGGTTAATCAGGTATTTTTGTATCACACTAGCTTGCTTTCCCATGAACCTTATATGGAGCTTCCACACTCCTCTATATATGTAAGAACAATGATCACTGTGTTAGCCTATTCGATGATGTAATATTATGATATTAGATAGGGTTAGTGTAGCTTATTATAGAAAACAACTCAAAGTCTCATAACCTTGTTTCATTCTATCTATTACTTATCAACCTGCTTTGAGATAAACTCCATTGTGACTAGCAGATGTGCAGTATGGTTGGCGTTCTCGCTAAAATTACCAATTCATTATCTCAACATATCTATGATTCATATCCACTCGGATCCTTGCCACCACTTAGTAGACATAAGAATCTATTTGATATAATAATCTCATGCTAATAGAATCACTCCCCTTTACGATTATAAATTTGTTGTGGATTAATGATAATAGGAGTGTCGATGACTTGTGTTAAATTCTACTTTTGTTACCAATGGTAGTTGGGAACCCTGATATAACGTTTAGTACCAACTACCAGTTATGAATCTAGCTTTGAATGCAAATAATAGAGAATGAAAAACACTATGAATTAACCCTTGAGGAAATGGTAAGTGGAAGTTGAAACCATTCTATTAATTGTGGTATACTGGCTAGATAATCATTTAAATTAATGGAATTTTTTATTTAGAAATTAATTAATCAAATCTTAAATACAATTCTCGATGATAAGAAAAATTGGAATAAGTAATATATAAATTATCACAAGTACCAAAAATTGGAATAATTAATGTATGAATGATCACAACTAGCTCTCCATGCTAATTATGGAATAAGTAATATATGAATTATCAGAAGTACCTCTCTGTGCTAATATTGAGTCATTCGTCATAGATGGCTCCGGAATGTATGCTTTCTATATCAATAGTTGAATCACTCTGCTTCAATTGTATTGGAAATGATATGAATAAAAATTAGTCATAGGATTATGTATAAGTAATGGGGGCATCGTTCACTTAACTCAACCATGTCATAGTCCTTCGATCATGTTTTGAATCACTGTAAAGATCATTATATTAGGGCACTAGTAATGATGGAATAATGTATGGTGTGTGCTAGGAGAAAATAAAGAGCAACGATGGTATATAATCCATCTTTTAATGTCTTGAACCTTAATGATTTAATCTCATCTTATGAATTTTATTAAGCACGGACTTATTTAGAGAATTGTTTGTTAATAACTCGTAAACAACTCAATAAAAACATAGTTAAAAGAGAATCATGGTTTAAAACAAGCCTATAATTTAAATATGCATAACCATAGCCTTTAAAAAGCATTACAATTACTTGGATCATTAATAGTGGTATGGATGACATTGAGCATATGTCTATTTAATATCTATACCCTTCTATTTTAGTTTTAATGTGGAGAAATCTATTTTAAATTGGGGAAATGGATTGGTAAACTATTAAGGTTCATATTTAATGAGTGTAAGAGTACTTGGGAAATGGAAGTGAGATACTTAAAATTTTATTTATTTCCTATAAGGGTTATTATACTACTTACAAAATAGGTTTGAGTATTATGAAGGATTCTTTAAAATAGATTTAATGAGACATTTATTAGTTCTTATTAATATTGATTATAGGTAGTATATTTGAGCATACTCATAATAATATGAAATTAAGTAATTGATTATATATATATATATAGAGAGAGAGAGAGAGAGAGAGTGGAATTAAGGTTTTTTTTATCACATGAAGAGGGAAATGAATGGATAAGTAGGTTATTGGGAAAGCATATCTATTCCTTAGTTCCAATATATATATATATATAGAGAGAGAGAGAGAGAGATCGTTTATTTCATGAAGAGGAAAATGAATGGAGAAGCAAGTCATTGGGAAAATGTGGCTCTTCCTTAGTTCCAAAACATCTTGGAGTTACATTTTGGGATAATACAAGGAGAGAAAACTTAGTCTCGATGATGGGAATGTTGTGCGAGATCTTGTAATTCCAACTAAAGTACAAATGCTATACAAAAAAAAAAAAATTAGTTCTTTATTTCAGTCATATTGTCTTTGATGTGAGTATAGATCAATAAGTTGAATCTATTGGTTATTTTAACGATATGATTTACTAGTTGATTAGTCCATTATATCGAAGATACTAACAATGGTTTTTATTGTTGTAAGTCATATTTACAAATGAAATCTCTATGATGAGAATCCCTTCTTCAACATTAAGAGGTCTTGACTAATATGAAGCACTTTCCATTGTTAAATGATCAAAAGTTCTCATTATAAGTTATATAAAATTCTACTAAACACTTCTGAATAGTAGTAATCAAGGCTAATCGTCACTTGTAAGAAATCAACAAGATAATTAGCACACTGGAATGTATCGATGTATTGATTGATGTTGTTTGTTCATTGGTTCCAGTGAAGTGTTTATTTCTCCTTTGCATAAGTAATAAAAGGCTAAAATTCTTAACTATTCTATCTCCCTTATTGTTATATGGTTTTGTGGTAATAAAAGTACAAAGTTACATGTTGCCTATCGTGACAATGTCAAGCTAGTAGTCACCAACGTTTTGCATAGAAGTAATTATGTTACACACACTTGTACTCGATCAACATGTATAAAATGAATCAAGGAAATTAATATATTTTTAGATTGAAATTCATTGTTCGATTCCACCCTTCACAACTAACCACTAGCTTAACTGATAGAAGTACTAAGGAGGGAGACGTAGCTTAATTTACAAATTAAGGATACTTAGTACAAGAATGTTAACAAGAGTTTAAGGGAGGATGTTGAGGATATGTGTCACCATTTTTCCATTTATATTACGAGGACTTCGAGATGAATTCTATTGTTAAGAGGGGGTGTGTGTAGTTCCCCATTCTGGTTGACTGGCCCTGATATGACATTAGCCTTGATACATTATTCTTTGAGGATGTCAGGTTGAGGATCCAGATATTTGAATCTTACTATGAGTGGATGTGATAACAATTATTTTTCCGGTTTAATGTTATGATGATAATAAGTGTGATGATCATTTTTTTATGACTGTGCCTAATCATATGATGGATTCATTACGTGTATGTTTACAATATACCTTATTCTTTGAGGACGTCAGGTTGAGGATCCAAATATTTTACTCTTACTATGAGTGGATGTGATAGTAATTGTTTTTATGGTTTAATGTTATGATGATAATAATTGTGATGAACATGTTTTTATGACTATGTCTAATCATATGATGGATTCATTATGTGTCTGTTTACGATATACATTATTCTTTGAGGACGTCAGGTTGAGGATCTAGATATTTGATTCTTACTATGATTGGATGTGATAATAATTGTTTTTCCGGTCTAATGTTATGATGATAATAATTGTGGTGAACATGTTTTTATGACTATGTATAATCATATGATGGATTCATTATGTGTTTGTTTACAATAGTTCTTCTTCATAGTTACAAAGATGTTGATGATTATGCCATGATGATGATTTAGCATACAAATTTTTTATTGGTGACTAATATTATGAATCAAGAATTATTGATGATTATTGAGTGTGGGAGACTACCTAGATGCAATTGCATGTGATGAGTCAGAAAGCTCTGATTTGGATTTAATTACATACTATTGTCTCAAAAAATTTAAAGTTCAATTTAAAATTTTGTTGTGAATTCTAATGACATGTTAGTGGTTGCAGGCACAGGTTAGTTGCTTGGAAAATGACACACATAGGTGATGTGGTTATACAGATAGATGGAAATTAATGGGAGGGGTGGGATAGTGTCCCTAATTCCTCCCGCTATCACTCTCGTTGTAACTTGGGTTGAAAGGTATTAGGATACTTTCGCCTTGAATATCACAATGTCGTGGGAGAAGACCTTAGATTGGGCCACTCACGAGGATTTCATTGAGGGCCATGCATTAAGGAAGATTCCTTGATCCCTAGCACCATTAGTCTCACTATAGAGGGCGACATAGGAGAGGATAACAACCTCCATCATCGCACCTAGTTTTTCCCCTCGTAGTCACTGTATGCTTAAATGGAAAGAAGTGTGGCACCCTGGGAAGTTTGACGGGAAGTTTTTGAATGACACAACCAATTTGGCACCCTTGACATCAAGAATACACTTATTGGTGTGGCACCCTTGGAACTTCAATGGAAGTTATTTAAGAACACTACTAAATTGGCACCCTTGGCCTCGAGAAAAAACTACTGAAATATAATTAAGATATGATAATCATACTATTCACATAATCTGGTGAATGAGATTTTAGTACCAAGTTATCTAAATCAAGAATAAACCTAGGGGTAAACAAAGCATAGGAATAAACAAAATATTGGACCACTTGAGAACTCTACCCTTCCCGAGTTTGGAAAATCTTAGGTAGATAATGTGTATAAGTGTTTTTATAAGAAAAGGGGGGGAAATGGACATAGATTTAATTAGAAACATTAATCCTAAAATATTTTAACATATTAATAAAAGAGGGTGGTGAAAGAAAACAAATAATAATGAATTACTATAGAGAAATTTAAATTCATGAGAGAACCTCCATGTGGCAAGAGCCAACACAAGGATTTCCATCTATGAATCAAATTGACTTAAACTAGGGTGTAGTTGGGGGACCAAATCTGAGACCTACTTGTTGACTTAAGTGATGAACACAAATTAAGGAGCATAAAGAGGGAATCAAGAGACAACTAGGAGAAGAAATAGGGAGTCATTTTTGGGGTGAAGGAATTTATGCTTCTTAAATAAAAAATTAAGTAAATAAATTAGGAGAGCCTTGGTGAGAGGCTGACACATGGGTGGGTGAACAATTAAACTTTTTTATTAATAAAAATAATTATTTATGCATGAAGTTCCAAGTGTCACCTATGAACCCTCTTATTAAAGAAGGGGCAAGCTATGGGAGAAACACACATTTTTTCCCTATTGTTGGATGGATTTCATAATGCTCTTGTGAGTGACTACGAAACCTATGGTGAGTTTGATGAAGTGGAGGTCGTTAGAGGGGGAAATATTGAGCCAATAATGCTCTCCTCCATTGGATAGTTTTCTTCCTCTGCTCTACAGCCCCATTGTATCTCATGGATCTGTGTGGAAGAAGAGTACCCAAGGAGTAGGCTGGGAGGTCAACTGGTGAGTCAGCAACGTTCGGTCGAGACACAACATCCTTCATACATATATGTGGAAAACAAGGGAGAACAAGAAGCAAAAAAGTGAGATAAAATATCCACTCTTTGTGAATGGTACCTTGTATTTCCATAAGGTTCTATTAGAAGTGTGTTGTTGTATAAATAATTAACAGATTGTAAAAGTAAATGATATGAAGGTGGAATTGTAATTTATGGACTATTGATGTATATGCCTTAATATATATGTGTTTCCAATGTTGTATATTTTCTTATGGTTAGATTTTGACACTTAACTACATTACTTATGGGTTAAATAAATACTGGCATGGTTTCCTATACCTATTAACCCATTGTTATTATCTTGGGTCTCATGAAATAAATAAATAAAATGAAATGAAATGAAATTTTGCACCATAAGGAGGGTCACCACATATGGTGACTACATCCCACATATATGGTGTTTCTTTGCTCTGATTTTCCATATATGTGATGGTTCTAGAGTTATAGAATATGGTTTTGAATTAAACTTTATGGTTTCTTTGGTTGAACTAGTCTTTGTTGTTGAAAAGTGTAACTAGGATCGGTCTTCATATTGACTATGTAATTATGAAAAGAAGAAGACAAAGATAATAAAATGCATTTGTTGTACTTGCTTCATGGGTTTCATGAGAAATAATTATATTATAGGCTAATAGACTTCTTCTTAATCTCTATTTAGGTTTTGTCTTATGTTTATAAGTGTAATTATAGTCATGTATATGAAGAGCATTGTCATCATTAAAAGCTTCAGTACCTTGTCATGAACCTTGTAGAAGAAAGGCTCTAACAGCCCTCAAGACAACTCTCTTTCAAATGCTGGAAAAGATGTAATAAAGATGGCTGATAAACAGTGATGAAGTCAGCCTTCATGTCGGCCTAAAATTTTACTGTGTGGTCGGCCTAAAAAGAGGTGCATATGCTCTATAAATACACTGACTTGTGGCTCAGTTGACACGGGAAATTGTGGATCTTTCTATGATTCTTACAATTAAAATTGCGAACCATCCTGTGGATAAAGTGTGGATTTCAGATGATAACAAAGCGGATTTCAAGAGGAAAAAGGGTGCAGATTAATGGGATTAAGTACATGGTTTTACTGCGGACTCATCTGAGGTATCTCAGCCTCCAATTTTGGATTTATCTCAGGAATAATTTGTTGACATTACACTGAATTTTTTGCATACCAAGTTATGCAAAGAACCTGAATCATAAGCAATGTTAAGAGCAGTTGAAAAAGACTACAAGTGCGGATCTATGTAAATAAGGACTTGTTAATTGTGCCAAGGTTAGTTTGCAGACATATGTGAAGTTAAGATAGTAACATAAAAGGAGAAATAAGTCTTAAATATTGGAGCAGAAGAGAAGGATCAGTGTTGAAGGCAGTCAAAGAGGTAATGACAAGGTCTTGGAGGCTCTCATAGGTCAAGGGTCTAAGTCTTGGTCATGGTACTTGTCATTTGAAGATCTATAAGAAGAATTTCTCGTGGGTTTTCCTCTCCAAAGAGGTGAGGTTTCACCCTGGCTATAGGAGCCTAATTCTTGTGTCTCATGTATTTTGATAATTGACTTGATGAAAGACTAAATAAGCTAAGGAAGAAAAGACATAAGTAACTCAAGTAAACTCACAAGTAATTATCAAGAAGATAATTTGTATTAATCACTAGCCCTCCACATTCTAAACATGGAATCAGAGCTAAGGTGTTGAACTCAAGGGCTACTTGACGAGAAGACACTCCAGGAAGCAAAGATCAAAGATTGGGGAAGTCAAATCAGTTTGCAAGGAAGACTCTCAAGCTATTTCAAGAAAGATCTTTTATCTCATTCAAATTATCAACTCATTCAAGAAAATAACCTTTGCCATCAGAGATTGGCATTCAAGAAATTGTTAGAAGAGGACATCATCTTTTGAAGATATCCTTTATCATCAAGGATCCAAGATCACCTACATTGAAGATTTCTATCTTAGAAGAAGCTCCTAACTTTATCTTCATCATCATAAACATAGTTGCAAGCTACTCTACTCAAGTAATTATCTATGACCTTACTTAAATATGTCAAGATGATTTATTGTAAAGAGAGCAACAATCTAGTTGGGTCATCAAACTTTAGTGCATGGAAGAAGAGGACATATTTGTTAATTGAAGACGAAGTTATGGAATACATCAAAGGATCGACAATTCAACCACCAAAAGAAGATGCTCCAGCTCATGCTAAGTACATGAAGGGAGAAATCAGATCCCAGAGGATTCTCATAGAATCCATTAAGGACTCACTCATTCCCTATATATCAAAACTAAAGTCTGCTAAAAAATATATGAGAAACTAGTGGAGCTATTCTCTGTGAATACTGCAGGAGAATAAATCTCTCTGAGACAAGGACTATATAAAATGAAATTGTCAAGGGAAGAAGGAATCACTCCATACTTTATGAGGATTTCTGAAATAAGAGATCAACTGCAGGAACTAGGATAAGTAATGCCTAACACTGAGATGACTACAGTGGTGTTGAATGCTCTACCAAAAGAATGGGGAAACTTCACTTCAAGTTTATACGGGAAGAAAGAAGCCACACCATTCCATAATTTATGGTCTCTATGTAAAATAGAGGAAACAAGACTGAAAGCCAAAGCTAATACAGGACCAAGTGAAGGGAATCAAGCCTTTGTAGCCATTTCCAGGAAGAAAGGAAGATTCGGTAAATTTGGTCCACAAAATAAAAGAAGAAATATGGACAAAGTATGATGCTTTGGATGTAATGAACTTGGGCATTATAGAAGAGATTGTCCTAAATCTAAAAATGACAAGAGAAAAGTGGAAGAAGCCCATATCTCATATATGAGGGAAGAACGTGATGCAAAGAAATATAAGATAGAAGAAGCAAGGGATCTCTACTATGACTGGGATCATCTTCTCCTTTAAGTGATTTTTGTTGGTTGTAAAATAGTATGTTAGGAAGAAATTTATATTTATGGCATCATGATAAAAGCATGGTAGGAGCTCTTGGTGAAACAACTCCGGAAAACCTCTCTGATAATATTACTAATGGAAGGCAGTAATCAAAGTTCAAGGGTCATCATGGAAACAGGTGTTGACATTTTCTAATGGAGTTCTCTGTGAAATCACTGATTAGAAAGAAAGAAAAATGGTTTCATCAAGAATTCTTTGCTACATAATTCTAGGATGTGATGACATATTGATGGAGTAAGTCAAGGGAATGAAGCTCTTCATTTTAAAAATATTGTTACAGGATGACTCAAATGAAAAGGTATGAGGTATGTATATATTTATATGCTGACACTGGATGCTATGAAGTCACGTCATATGGTTGCAGGTAATAGACTTCTATATTTAGAAGTATGATCTATGAAGGAGGATCTCTCGGTGCACTGACAGATGAAATCAACATAATATATCCTCATATGGAAATTAGGTGGTTGTCTATGAACAAGGAACTGGAAAATGTGTAAGTTCCTGGGAATGAAGAATGTGCAGAAAGTAAGAGATCATGAACTGCAACCATGTCAAGCGGAAGTTATCATCCATAAGCCAAGAAGATGTGACTAGGAGATCTCCTGGGAGGATATGTGGATTCCGACAGAAGTCTGGTAAAGAAGAATACCCTTGACAAGACATATCCTTAGGATATGTGTCAATATGGATAGATAATGTCGATGCCTACAAAAAGATGTCATGGTGAAAGATCATCACTGAGGTAAATTTTGATTTATAAATTCATATATATATATATGTTTATTTGGATAAGTTTATGTAGGGCTTCCAATCATGTGGAAGGATGTAAGATCCTTGGAGATGATTCAAAGGAAAGTAGCATGGCATAAAGGTGAACTAGATGAGAAAGACTGATGAATCAATTTTTGATCGTTGACATGACTCGTGACTGAAAGTGACTGATGATCTGTGCCCTATGAAGCCAAAGGTTGAAGATTCCTCAATATCAAAATCCATGACATCGAGGGGAGGATTTCTTCATGAGCAGCTGGGTGTCTCACCATTGGTGCTGTAGAATCTTGGTGGTAAGTTTATTACTTGGAAGAAACTTGAAGTATGTCCTTCCTGAGTTAAGAGGGAGTGACGTATGTGATTCTCTAATACATGTGTCATGCACTAGACAAGGACTAACAGTCGTAAGTCTTAGTGAAGGCCATGTGGAGAGAATGGATAGACACATCATTCTACTCTTCACCTGGAAGACATAATGGAGGTTTGGGTAATAATCTGGCATTCGATACTCTTTGAGAATGAGATAGGGAATCCAAGGTAAGAGTAGTCAAGGACCAATATTCTTTGAGGGCTGGCTACCCAAGAGAATAATATTCCAAGAAGGCGGAGTATGTACCTGGGAACACCTAGGTGGAGTATGTACCTTGGAGAGACAATGACTATGGATTCTATAAGTCATGTGTCTCACCAGCATTGTAGCCCATTGTCTCGTTGAGAGATGGGGTTGTTAGTCAAGGCCTTGCAAAAGGACAATGCTGGTTGATCTGATGTTATACAGATGCGATTACCAATCTGATTCTTCTTATGAGATTCTTAAATTTGAAAGTGACCATGTACCTATATGAATACCTCCCTAGTTAAGAGGGAGTGTTGAAAAGTGTAACTAGGATATATCTTCATATTGACTATGTAATTATGAAAAGAAGAAGACAAAGATAATAAAATGTATTTTTTGTACTTACTTCATGGGTTTCATGAGCAAGAATTTATTATAGGTTAATATACTTCTTCTTGATGTCTATTTAGGGTTTTTATTCTTTTTATAAGTGTAATTAGAGTCATGTATATGAAGAGCATTGTGATCATTAAAAGCTCCAAGACCTTGTCATGAACCTTTTAGAAGAAAGGCTCTAACAACCCTCAAGAAAACTCTCTTTCAAATGTTGGAAAAGATGTAATAAAGATGGTTGATAAACAGTGATGAAGTCGGCCTTCATTTCGGCATAGAAGTTTACTGTGTGGTCGGCCTAAAAGGAGGAACAAATTCTCTATAAATACCCTGACCTGCGGCTCAGTTGACACAGGAAATTGTGGATCTTTCTATGATTCTTACAGTGAAAATTACGGATCATTCTTTGGATAAAGTGCGGATTTCAGATGATAACAAAAGTGGATTTCAAGAGGAAAAAGGGTGCATATATATAGCGGATTTATGGGATTAAGTACAGGGTTTTACTGTGGACTCATCTGAGGTATCTCAGCCTCCATTTTCGACTCCTATCTCAGGAATAATTTGCGGACATTACACTGAATTTTTTGCATACCAAGTTATGCAAAGAACCTGAATCACAAGCAATGTTAAAAGTAGTTGACAAAGAATATAAGTGTGGATCTGTGTAAAGAAGGACTTGTTAATTGTGCCAATTTTAGTTTGTAGACATACATGAAGTTAAGACAGTAACATAAAACGAGAAAGAAGTCTTAAAGATTGGAGCAGAAGAGAAGGATCAGTGTTGAAGGCAGTCAAGGAGGTAATGACGAGGTCTTGGAGGCTCTCATAGGTCAAGGGTCTAAGTCTTGGTCATGGTACTTGTCATGTTTGAAGATCTATAAGAATAATTTCTCATGGGTTTTCCTCTCCAAGAGGGAGAGGCTTCGCCCTGGCTCTAGGAGCCTAATTCTTGTGTCTCGTGTATTTTGATAATTGACTTGATGAAAGACTAAATAAGCTAAGGAAGAAAATACATAATTAAATCAAGTAATTATCAAGAAGATAATTTGTATTAATCACTAGCCCTCCAAATTCTCAACATGTGTGGTCTTTAATTCAACACATTTCATTTTTGTGGTCTTAGATTGAGTGTGTCTCATTTATGTGGCTCATGATTGAATGGGTCTTTGCATACTTGTAAGATTGAATTCATTGTCAAATAAATCCTTGTATGTGGGATTGAAAACTTAAGTTGACAAATGAGCAATAAAAACTCTATTGGATCTGAAAGACATTAGTTCGAACCCTTTGAAAAATCAACTACCTAAATTATTCTTGCTTCTTATTTGTTCTTTTTTTTTCAACATGATCAATACACCACAATTATAAAAATCTCTCAAGGGTAGACCTAGCAAAATAACATTGGATAATATATATGAACATAAAGAATTATTAGAAAAAGGTAGGGAATAAAGAGAAGCCAAACTTCATAGGAATTTAAAAACAATGTTTAACAATAACATTAGATTCTTAGAAAACAACATTTGGACATAGATAAACAATCAAATATTAGGATTGGATACTTGGTTGTAGGAAAAAATGTCAAATTGCAAGAGGCAAAAGAAAATTATAATCTTAGGGACAAAATTAAAGAGCTTGAAGAGATTCTAATGAATATTTTGGTCCTAAATGGTTTGGAATGTAACTTAGATGTCAGTCCCATTAAAGAATAAATGAATAAATTCAGAAAGTTTGACCATGAACATAACAAAAGAGCCTTGAATCTCATCACTTTTGGTAAAAAGAGAAGAAATATGAACAAGCACTTATAATAGTGAAGGAAGAACTTAAAAATAAGTAAATAATTGAGACAACTTGTCCCATAGAAGAAAAGAGGTTGGACAAGATAATTGAATATAAGATGGTTGACTTGGGTTACGAAAAGTTATAATTACCACAAAAATGACATACTCAGACAAACTCTAAACTTAAAAGGGTTAAGAATTTTTATAAATTGAGACCTCATTCCAGAAGCCCGAGAATAATTAATAAAGGAAGTTTATAAGGTAAAAGAAGCTAGGAAGGAAGGAAATTGAGCAATAATTAGGAATAGGAAAGTTTTTATTAGTCATGAGACTAGAAAGATAATAACAAATAGGAATTTGTTCAGATTTGATGGAACTGTCATGGTTTTCCTTGTTGCAAAGGGCCTATGTTAAGTTGGATAATGAGAGACATTGATATTGTTTTTCTAGTTGAAACTTGGGACCAGGAAAAATCTGTTGGAAATACTAAGAGGGGGGGTGAATCAACATTTCTTAGCAACTAGCACTTAATTAATATTTTTCATAGCATTAGTTATCTTTAGTAGTATTACAATTATTCAGTAAAGCAATAAAAAAAATTGCAGAAAGATAGAAACAATAGGCATAATATTTTTAGGTGGAAAACCCCCTTCAGGACAGAAACCACTCAACGTTTTTCTATAAACTCTTTAATCTTCAACCCCAATTGAAAAGAAATCTACAACTTCCTAGAATTCTATAAAATCATTCTTCTCTAGATCTCACTGGAAGGATGCCCCAACACCCTGGTTTTATCAGCAATTAGCCGAAAGGATGCCCCAACACCCTAATGAGCCAAAACTTTCCCTAGCACCAACCTAACACCCTAAAGTGTTTACAAGCCCCAACCTGAAGGTGACTTCATTTTCCTACCTAGCAACACCCTACCACCATATAAAGACAACATTTGAATACAAAGGGGTGAACTCTCGTATCAGGGACAATGATCCACGTTACAATGATATTTCAATGATTTTCCTTGAATGACAAATACACTTGGACCTAAGCCCTTGTCCCGAAAAACTAAGAACCCTTGTCTGAACAACAACCAAAGTCCTTTTCCCACAACAAATTTTCCTTCTTCAGCCCGAGGCAATGACACAAACTATTTACAAATGTGGGCTCCCTTACAAGGGATAGTGGTCCCTTTACAATGATGTATAATGTTTGACAAATGATGTTGACTCTTAGATAGACTCCTTACAAGACAAGATATATTTATGTGGATACTGTTGAAATGCTTATGCTCTTTGTCACTTGTTTTCTTTTCCTTTCACTACTTCATTACTTGATCTCTTCTTCAATTTTCATTGTTTTGGTACTTGTGGCTAGCTGCCTTACTTGATGTCACTAGTAGATCTTATCTTCATGCCATTGTTCTTTGCATTAGTTAAGGGTGCTTGAAATATGTTGAATCTGTAATTAAAGCAAGCCTAAACGAAACCCAATATCCAAAGACAAATAAACACAACAACCCTTTAACATAACTTACCTCTGCTTGCAAAGAGATTTAGTACAATAATAATAATAAACATACTGAAGATTTTATGTCAACAGAAATAGATATACAACAAAAGAAATATAACAATACTTGACTCTCTGCTTGATGGCGCCGCAATCTTAACGATGCTCAAACTTCACCCTTCTTAGATGATCCTAAAACTTTTGCTAGACCCTAGGCAGACCTACACTTTGACCCCTTTGATGACACTATACCTGACATGTGCTACATTATAAAGTCTTAAACTAGCTCTAAAATCCTACAAATTGTGGCCTAAAAGCTATTGCATTTCTTACTACATACCTTGTTGATATGCCTTATCCACATATTTGAAACCAGCCCTAACCAATTATAAACACAAGGGATATATATACAGATCCGAAACTTAAATGAAATAAGCCTTATATATTGAAATCTTACCTCAATTTTGTTGTACTGATAAGGATGCTTGATCTGTGTTTGAACCTACAATTAAAAGTATGCCCATGTGAAACACCAATTTCCAAACAAAATTAAATAATAACCCTGTGATATGACTTCTTCCATCTTCAATAGGAAACACACAACTAAATCCAAGTCAAAATAATATAATATCATACCAAAAACAACACTCACTTGTCAAACTTGAGGTATTGAAGTTGATCTTCCACCTGCACAAGAAAAATCCAAATATGAAGTAAACTACATCAAGATAAATTATCATGATATATGCACAAACCCAAGACAATGGACTCTTATCTCAAGTATATCATTGATTTCTGCATAGAATATACCTCTAGACTAGACCTATGACATCCTAAAACTAATAAGACCTAAAGAAATCCTGAAGCTAGCCCTAACTAGACATATAACAGACCTAATACTAACCCTAACCAGTCTTAAAAAAAACCTAAGACTAACCCTAACCAGTCTTAAACTTGCTTTCCTTTACAACTAATGAATGTTGAGTTTTGTGGCAATTTTCAATCATAAACTACAAATTTTAATCACAAAAATGAGGCCTGAACTTGCTCTTCATGGAAACCAACAAATACAGGTTTGAATCCAAGATTTGATTGTAGTTTCGCTACAAAAATGATTGTGATTATGCCTTGTTGTATTGATTCAAGTCTTGTAGTCTTTATGACTTAGAAGAGGGGCCGAAAGGGTACAACAAGGTATACAAGTCCATATTTTTTTCAACACTCCTTCGCTTTTCCTTAGTAGGCAAACCTGCACTAAACCAAATCACCAAACCCAAACAGAACCAAAGGATCTTCGATCTCTTCCAAATTTTACCACATATATGCAATTAGGACTTCAAATCCTTCACAAGAGCGTTCCTAGATAAACCCGTGCTAGTCCTGCACAAACTTGAATGACAAAGCACCTTCTCTAAACTATTATCAAACAAAAAATTTGACCAAAACCTAGCCCTTTTATTTCTGTGTTGACTTCCACAGGCTGGTCAGATCAATTCAAAGAGTATATTTTTTGAATGATAATCCTTTTCTTACCATACTTGTGTGTGATATTAGGTCTATATAATTAATAGACATAATTTTAGACTAGCTTCAATAAGTTGAATGTTGCAGGTTAGGAGGACTTCTCAGGGAGTTATAACATTAAAAAAAAAAAAAAAATTATTTGTGTCAATTGTGGTAAGTAAGGGAGTATGTGAGCTAGATAGGAAGAGATACTTCTTATAAGGTAAAATTAATTTAAATACTTTTAAAAGATAATGCTTCCATTAAACTTAATCAATAGCCCTATTTAATATTTGTCTTGAGGATCATGCCTAGAAATATTTTCAATTTCATTAGAATTTGCAATCAATGATTGAATTAGTGCATTTAGTCTTAGCACGATTGTGAATTCAATGATTGGGTTATTTCCTTTGGTTCTTGAAGTTATTCAACTTGTACACAATGAGATTGCAATGAGAATTATTGTCATATATCGACAACCGCAGGTGAATAGTCTTCCTATACACAACATATTACTTTGTTGACTGTGAAGATGAGTAGGTAAAGCCCTTAAATTAATGATAAGGTGTCATGTCACTACCCCTTGGGGTTTTAGCCCACAAAACTAGGCCTTGAGCTTAAAATGAAAATATCTTTCAAATGGTAAAGAACTACGTGGGATACCACATATCATCGAAAATATATTTTCGAGGAGAATCTAACTAGAGTGATTAGGAGACAAGAAACCACAAATTTCCATGCCAATTTTTTTTACGAAGATCAGGGTAGCTCCTAGTGCTACTTTGGTTGACATCAATGACAACCACCTATCAACAATCTCCCCCTTTGGCATTGGTGGCAGCACAAGTACTCACCCTGCGACCATCTTAACATCATGCTACTAACCTTCCTAACATTTTCTCTCCCCCTTTGACATCAATGGAAAAGGGTAACTCCCCCTAACAACTTGCATCCCCTATTGACCTGTAACCTACCTCAACTCCCCCTATCTACTCGATGAGATAAAAGAATAGGTTAATGGGAACTTGGGAGAATCCCAATTTTTTGGAAAATATACTTGAATGATTCACAGGGTAATGGTTTGGTAAAGATTTCAGTGATTTGTTCTCTGGTCCAAATATATTCAACTCTGATATTTTTCTCTAACGAAATGATACTTGATCGGTATGTGTTTTGTTTTTTAATGCATCACAGAATTCTTGGAGATACAGATGGCGCTGGTATTATCGTAGAAGATTGGAATGGGCTCATCAAACTTCACTTGAAGAGCTTTTCATGTTTGTTTCATCCAGATAACCTGCGTACAAAAAGTTGCTGCTACTATGTATTCTGCTTCTGCTGTGGATAAGGATATTGTTGGTTGCTTCTTGCTCCACCATGAAACAAGAGAACCACATAGATAGAAAGTTGCTCCATAATATTTTTACGATCAACGACAATTCCTGCCCAGTCAACATCTGTATATGCTACAATAGTTAACTCATTTCCTTTAGGATGCCATAGTCCATATTCTATTGTTCCCTTAAGATATCAGAATATCCTTTTTACTGCAATGACATGAGATTCTTTTGGTGATGCTTAGAATCAGGCTACCCATTCGACTTCTTGCATCACATCTGATCTTGTATCCATAAATAAATCATCCATACTTTGCTTGCAACTTGTCAGCTTCGAAATGCTTTTTCTTAATGCCTACCTGACATACTATGCTTCATATGAATTGTTACTATTGATTCTATATGTCAATATGGATTAAATTTTCTTGCCACTAAAATTTTCCATAATATTACTTTATGTCAACCTGTCAATGATTGATCTTCAAATGTTCCATTGTTGTTGCTTAGACTCCCCTTCTTCAATATTTAGGGAGTCATCATGCTAGATTCTTAAAAATAATTTACCACCCAGCTCTTTGGTTGGATCATCCTGAACCTTGTCATTGTCTAATGTACTTGTTGCTACCTCAAGATTTTTTTACTTTACAAATCCTGAAAGAATTACTGCTGAAACTTTCTTATTTTCTTGATCTTCTTGCATTTGTTATCCTTTCTTGTACCCGATGTTAGGCTTGTCATGCATGGAGGATTCCATCTTGTACCTGCAATCTCGAGTTATGTTCCCATAGTTATGGCATTTGTAGCATTCATATGATGTAAACTTCCTACTGTCAAAGTCATGGTGAAACCTGTCTTGTGATCTTGCAAACCTTCTTCTAGGGTTTTGATTCTATTAATAATAAATTTGATAATTGTACATGTTATAAGTTTGACAATCCCTAGCCATATGTCCAAATTTAGCACATGAAAAACAATAACCATTAAACGAATTTTTGTAACTTAATGAGTTATCTTGTCTAAATGGTCTTTTTTGTTCATTCCTTCTTGGAGGAGGAACTATCTCTTGATTACTTCTTGGAGTTGCATCATTTTAAAATTTATTTTGTCCTTCATTTGATTTGGCCTTTGACTGCTCATGAACTCATCCAATTCTCTAGAGCTACTTGCAAGATTTTGTTGGACATTTCCCCTTTTTGCTTCTTTTTGTAGAGGGACTATTTCTACTTATGTTTCTTCCCTTGCCTCGTTGCTTTGTTTTAACTCATTCCTGAGTGATTCTTCAATTCTTTTGGCTTCTTCTAACTGTACTATGAAGTTGATGATTTGAGTTATTTTATAACTCTGGCAACTTCATTTTGAAATCCGATTTCAATCATTTCCTCTTCTTCATTAGATGTTTCCTTCTTGTTATGCTTACCCATAAATAATACTCTTTATTTTTTTTCTTCATCATTTTTACTCTCTTCTTCAGATGAGGAACTATCTTCCTTGGAGAAGAATTTTTTGTTAAACCATGTATTCTTACCTTGCTTGTTGAACTTTCTTTGAACCTTCTTTCCTTTCGTAAATGATTCATTCTTATAAGGGAACTTAGTTGCAAAATGACCAATCTCACCACAGTCGAAACATACTAATTGAAGCTTTCCTTTGTACTTACATGTTCTTCTTTTCCTCTTCCTCGTAAGGTAAGCAAGTTCTTCATCTGAAAATTATTCTTATTCTTCTTCCTCTTTGCAGCAACTAGATCTTGGTTTTGATACTTATTTTCCCTTCTCAGTATTCTTGGATGTTGTAAATATTGTTTCTATATTGGATGAATCATTTTCCTCTTCAATATTCATTTCATAAGTTGTAAGTATCCCATGTAACTCGTCCATACTAAGGTTGCTTAAATCAGATCTATCTTCTAAGAAAAAAAACTTAGAATTAAATTTTGTTGGAAGAGTTTTGAGGACCTTTCATACGATGACCTTTTTATCTACTGGTTCTCCTAATCCTTCTAAGGCATAGTTACTTCATATACATGTTTAAAGTAAGCATCAATGTTATCGTCTTCTCTCATCTTTAGTTATTCAAATTTAGCTCTGTAAATTTGAATTTTTTCTTCTTTGACCTTTGAGTCTCCACCATATATATTTTGAAGCTTGTCCCATAGCTCCTTAGTTGTTTTACAACCCAATACCTTACCATAGACAGATTGAGTGAGTCCACTGATAATAAGATCCTTAGCTTTGGCATCATTTTCGACATTTTTCTTACCTTGTTTGTATGTTGTTTCTTTATAGCCCTATTCGACTATTTCCCAAACTTCATATCCTTGTGCAAGTAAATGAACCTACATCCTTCCACTCCATAGTGTGTAGTGATCTCAATTAAACAAAGGAACTATATTCTTGGTGTACTCCATGATCTCCTTCTAGATGTTAAACTGGTAGTGAAGGACACTGCTCTTATACCAATTGTTGGAAATAATAAGGGGGAGGGGGGGGGAGTGTGAATCAATATTTCTTATTAATTCTCACTTAATTAATATTTTTCAAAGCATTATTTATCTTTACCAATATTACAATTATTCAGTAAAGCAGTAAACAACAATGTATAAAGATAGAGACATTAAGCACACGATTTTTAGGTGGAAAACCCTCTCTGGGTAAAAAAACCACTGAACTTTTTTCTAATGAATTTTTTAATCTTCAGCTACAACTTCCTAGAATTCTAGAAAAACATTATTCTCCATCTCCCACTAGAAGGGTGCCCCAACGCCCTGATTTGATCATAAATCAATTGAAAGGATGCCCCAACACCCTAGCAAGCCACAACTCGCCCTAGCACCACCCTACCACCCTAAAGCGTTTACAGGCCCCAACCTGAAGGTGACTTCATTCACCTTCCTAGCACCATCCTACCACCCTATAAAGATAAAAATTGAATACAAAGGTGTCTACTCTCGTACGAGGGACAATGATCCATGTTACAATGATATTTCAATGATTTTAGTTTACTAACAAATACACTTAGACCTAAACCCTTGTCCCGACAAACTAAGACCCTTGTCTGAACAAAAACCAAAGTCCTTTTCCCAAAAAAAAATTCCTTGTTCAACTTGAGGCAATGACACAAAATCTTTACAAATGTGGGCTTCCTTACAATGGATAACGGTCCCTTTACAATGTTGTATAATGTTTGACAAATGACAGCGACTCTTAGATAAACCCCTTACAAGACAATAGATATTGATGTGGATATTGTTGAAATACTTCTGCTCTTTTTCACTTGTTTTCTTGTCCTTTCACTACTTCATTACTTGATCTCTTCTTCAATTTTCATTGTCTTGTTACTTGTGGTTAGTTTCCTTACTTGATGTCACTGGTAGGTCTTATCTTCATGTCACTATTATTTTCATCAGTTGAGGATGCTTGAAATATGTTGAATCTGTAATTAAAGTAAGCCCAAATGAAGCCCAATATCCAAAGACAAATAAACACAAAAACCCTTTAACATAACTTACCTCTGCCTGCAAAGTGAGTTAGTACAATAATAATAAACATATCGAAGATTTTATGTTAGCAGAAATAGATATACAACCAAAGAAATATAACAATACTTTTCAAAATACATTTGACGTCTACCCCTGATGAAGGACTCACTTGGGAAGTCTGAAACGTTGGGTTAATAAATAAACTCAGAAACAGGTTATTCCTCTCTTCTAAAAACTATTTTCACCTATATGGATTCTCTCTATATAACAATACTTATTTGACTCTTTGCTTTATGGATCGAAACCTCAATGATGCTTTGATTTCACTCTTATTAGGTGATCCTAAAACTTTTGCTAGACCCTAGACATACCTACACTTTTACCCTTTTGATGAACTATAACTGACATGAGCTAGATATCATACAGTCTTAAAACTGCCTCTAAAGCCTAGAAATTGTGCCCTAAATCTACTACAAGCCTTACTATAGATCGTGATGATATGCCTTATCCACAGATCTCAAACGAGCCCTAACTAGTTCTCAACATAAGGTATATATATACATATCCAAAACTTAAATGAAATAAGCCTAAGATATTGCTATATTACCTCAATGTTGTTGTATTGTTAAGGATGCTTGAACTATGTTTGAACCTGCAATTGAAAGTATTCCCAAGAAAAACACCAATTTCCAAACAAAACCAAAGAATAAACACGTGATATGACTTCTTCCACCTTCAATAGGAAACACATGACTAAATCCAAGTTAAAAGTATATATAGCATACCAAAAACAACACTCACCTTATCACACCTGAGGTACTGAAGTTGATCTTCCACCTACACAAGATAGATCCAAATATGAAGTAAACTACATCAACATAACTTATCATGATATAGTCATAAACCCAATACAATGGACTCTTTCTCAAGTATATCATCGATTTCTGCATAGAACAGACCTCTAGACTATACCTAATACATCCTAAAACTAATTATACCTAGAGCAATCCTGAAGCTAGCCCTAACCAAACCTATAAAAAATCTAATACTAGCTCTAACTAGTCCTAAAAAAACCTAACACTAACCCTAATCAATCTTAAACTTGGTTTCCTTTACAACCAATGGATGTCGAGTTTTGTGGCAATTTTCAATAATAGACTACAGATTTGAATCACAAAAATGAGGCCTGAACTCGCTCTTCTTGGCAGCCAACGAATACAGGTCTGAATCCAATATTTGGCTGTAGTTTCACTCCAAAAATGACTATGATTATTCCTTGTTGTATTGAGTTGATTCGTGTAGTCTTTGTGCCCTAGAAGAGGGGCTGAAATGCCACAACAAGGTCTATAGGTCCAATTTTGTGTTAGCACTCCTTCACTCTTAATAGACAAACCTGCATTAAACCCATTCACAAAACCTAAATAGAACCGAAGTATCTTCGCTCTCTTCTAAATGTTACCACAAATATACAGTTAGGACAACGGATCCCTTACAAGATTCGTCCTAGATAAACCCTCGTTGGTCCTACACAAACTTGAAAGACGAAGCACCTTGTCCAAACTATTATCAAACACAAATTTTGACCAAAACCTAGCCCTTTGATTTCTGCATTAACTTCCATAGGATGGATGAAACAATTTAGAGAGTATATCATTCAAATGATAATCCTTACTTCCACAGGCTGGATGAAACAATTTAGATATTATATAATTCAAATGATAATCCTTTTCTTACCATACTTGTGAGGGATATTAGGTCTATATTTCTAGACATAATATTAGACTAGCTTCAACCAGTTAGAACATTGGAGGTTAGGAGGACTTCTCAAGGAGTTATAACATTCAAAAAAAATAAAAAAATGTGTCAATTGTGGTAAGTAAGGGAGGATGTGAGATAGATAAGAAGAGATACTTCTTATGAGGTAAAATTAATTTAATATACTTTTAAAAGATAATGCTTTCACTACACTTAACCAATAATCTTATTTAATATTTGTGTTAAGGATGATGCTTAGAAATATTTTCAATTTCATTAGAATATGAAATCAATGATTGGTTTAGTGCATGTGGTCTTACCACAGTTGTGAATTCAATGATTGGGTTATTTCCTTTGGTTCTTGAAGTTATTCAGCTTATACACAATGAGATTGCGATGAGAATTCCTATCATATATTGACATCCGTAGGTGAATAAACTTCCTATACACAACTTCTTACTCTGTTGAGTACCTTCAGTTTTCAAGAGGAGACATCACTATCAAGATGAGTAGGTCAAACCCTTAAATTAATGATAAGGTTTCATCTCACTACCCTTTGGGTTTTTAGCCCACAATATAGAATTACATGGGATACTACATATCATCAGAAATATCTTTTCAAGGAGAATCTAACCAGATTGATTAGGAGACAAGAACCACAAATTTCCATGCCAAATTTGCCGACGAAGATTTGGGTAGCTCTCGGTGTTGCTTGGGTTGACATCAATGAAAACCGCCTATCAACAAAATCTAAGTTTCCTAGCATTGAAATATTTGTTTTGTAGTTGGCATGGAACAATAAATCTTCTAAGATAGGGATTCAAGGCATTGCTTTCTAGATAAAAATCAGCATTTCTCCTCACATTAAACATAATAAGAAAGACCATCTAAATCAATACTTTTGGATGGAGAATTTGAAATATTTAATGCTAAGAATATTTATAAAACAATATGTTACTTTGCACTCATCAATTTTAATTTCTATGACAAAAATAACCTAAATAAAAATTGCCCCCATAAAAACCTATAACAAGATATTTACAACCTATGAAATGAAAGTAGTATCCTCCTGTTATGACTTTAATTCCATAACTACAACTAATCATGATATTCTTTTAAGCAGTGATTTCAACCCTAATCCTCTTTTGCTAGATGGATACCTTGCTTTAGCTAATGGGTATAACAAAAATTCTCAAGACCCAACTAAGAATTTATTTGTTATCGAAATAATAAAATTATGTATTTCTCAAGATCTAATAATTTGCAATGGTATAATGAAGTGACCACATTATAGCTAGATGACTTGTATCCATGGTTGATTACTAGTGTCATTGATGATGTGATATCAAATATCCCCATATAGAACCATCCAATAATTTTTTACCTTTTAAATGACCATGAGCTTGGCTCTAAATGTAGATCTTAACTTTTGAACCTTCTCATGCATGAAATATCCATTAAATAAAATGATTGGATTAGCTCCATTTAACAAAGAAATTATAACCAAAGGCACTTTCTTTTTGACAAAAAAACATCGATATTTTCTTAAAACACTTAATTAGTGAATTAATATCATGTCATATAAGAACAATATTAAAGACCTCTATCATAATTTTATGACAACCCTCTCTACTTCCATTAAAATTTATTTATCAAGGTATTATGTAAAAAAAAAAATAGGGAAACTAGCCTTTGGTATGACAATGTGTAAAAATGCTAGAAAATCCATTAGGGATGCCTCTAATGAATCATTAAATATGGATATGATAGAAAAATAAAATCCCTAATTAAAGTGGAAAAAAAAGCGCTACATGAATAAAAAGCAAGAGAAGCATATGCATATATTAAAGCTAGATCCTAAGAGATTTTGGAGGAAAATATTGACTTGTAAAACTAAAGAAAATAATACGGTTACCGTAAAGGATTGGAATTCCTACCTCAAAAATATTTATGAATCCCCTATTGTTGTGGGCAATGTTTCTATAACGAATGTAGTGTTTTCTATAGAAAACATAAATTTTGGGGGTTTGGTGATTCAAAAGAGGGAAAAATAAGGACATTGATGGCTACCGAGTAAGATTGTTAAAAATTAGAGGGTGTATCCTTGTCCCTCTCATACACAAACTCTTCAAGTTAGTAGTTGAGTAGGGCTTTCCTAAACCCTAGATTTAAGCCTCATTGTTCTTATCATTATGATTAGACCCATCTTAGCCAAGCTATGCATAAGTATTTTGGAAAGAAGATTAGCACATGGCTCAAAACCATGGAAAGAGAGCTAAAGCACAAGCTAAATTTAAGTGTTATCATGCAATTGTGGACCATAGAGTTACGCTTTGAATTATTGCAGATTATCACAATAATAAAACCAATTTTCTTTGTTGATTTTAGAAAATATTTTGACACTATGTCTAAAACCAATCTCTGGAATAGGTTATAAGAGCTAAAAATTCCTACCAAGTTAAGAGTTGTTGCAATAAGGATATATGAGAGCGTTATTTCTAAGCTTAGGAACATTGAGGGATGGTTGGAAGAAATTATTTGTAACGTAGGAGTCAATAAAGGTTATCCCATGTCCCCCACAATCTTTGGCATGTGCATTGATAAGTTAAAATATTACTTGGAAGACGTTGATTGTAATTAATTGAATCTCGCTATTATAGCCATCAAACTTCCTTATGTTGAAAATATTGTTCTTGTGACAGGCAATCCCTATGACCTCAATAAGAATCTCGTCAAGTACTTATGCTCTATTATAGGTATGACTAGGAAATTGAAAAAACAAAGGTTATGATAATCAAAGTGAATTATATCACCTGTGACATATTTGTGTATGAAAATAATAGTTTGGAGGAAGCATCTTCATACAAATATATTTGAATTGATAGTCATCACAATCTCAGTTTGAACTATAGGTTGAGAAAAGAATAAATGGAGAGTGGAAAGATTATTATGGACTTGAAAACAAGTGTAAGTTAGCAGACCTTTGGTTGTGGGATAAGAAAAAACTCCTTTTTAATAATCTTGTTGTTGGAAAATGCAAAGTGGCAGCTTGTTAATTCAATTTTCCTTAACTTTAATAATTGCTTGTGAACTTAGTTAGTCTTCTTATGTTCTTTATTTAGATATTTTTATCAAACAAATATCAAGAGCACAAACAACAACAACAGAGGACACAAAAATTAGGCTTTATCTAGGGAAAAACTCCTCCAAGGGGAAAACATGGAAAAAAAATCCTCCCTTCTTATATAAATTGCTTCAAATGAGATACAAAGATCCAATCCCTAGACCAATTCCTCCTCCAAGTACCAAGTCAACCCTTCCAACAATTCCTTCCTTGATTTTTTACTAACCAACTTCAGATTAAAACTTCGACCTGCCAACTTCAATAATGAAACTTTGAACTTGTAAATTTGACCTTGTAGCTACTACCAAAACCGTAATCGAGCTTCCTCCTGAGACCTTCCTAGAGTAAGACAACTCTTCCCAATGTCAACGAGGTCAAGATAGAGTATTCTCCCTTCCAACAACAAGATATTTCACTTCGTCCTACTACAACTCGAACCTGCAATTTCGACCCTCCCAGAAAGCTGCATAAACCCTAAATTTCACACGTGTGAGAGAGATAGAGCTCAAAAACAAATATTTTTCTTCCTCCTTGGATTTTTCTTGCATCCTAGACCTTCTCTCTTCTTTTATCTTGCTTCCCAACTAAAGATTGAACTTCTTCTTATGTGATTGAACTTGCTGATTAATGAGTCCCAAATGAGGTCGAACTGCTCCTTTATATAGCCTTCTCAAGGGGTTGAATTCCCTTCTTAAGGCCTACTTATTGTTGCCAAGTCCAACTTTTACTTTTGGAGTTTACGCGACTTTCTAGACTCAAAAACAATTATTTTTCCAATTACATTTTTCCCAAAATGGTCGTATAAACATGATGTTGATTTCTTTGAATCATGAAAATGAATCCTAAGACCTAAAAAACCCTAGAAGCATGAAGATCATGTTTTTACCTAGAAGACCATCAATAAGGAGAAGGAAACCCATGCTTTCAAAATAATAACTTTTTCTTTTATTCTCATATTTGTTACATAGAATACATATTGAAATGATTACAACAAGCATTATGGATACCAAATCTAGTTACATTCTTCAACACTCCCTCTTAACTATGGAGGTATTCATAATTGTAGAACTAGTACAACATCATTCTCAAACTAAAGAGTTCTCATAGGAAGAGTTGGATTGATAATCCAACCATAATTATCAATAATATAACTAGCACTATCTCAGAGGCCTAACTTAGACAAGCTCCACTTCATTCAAGAGCATTATTTTGGGAGGCTTTATGTGTGATACCACACTACCTCTACAAGGTACACACCACATCTAGATGTTCACAAGGTATGTCCTTTTAGGACTATTCTTATCTTAGATCTCCATTCCCGAGTCTTCAAAAAATGTAGGTATGCTTCAACCACTCGTCTCTTGGATTCCCGTCTCATCCTCAAAGTGTGTCGATACCTTTCCTTTCGTGGATTCTATATCCTCAAGGAAACCACATATGCTTATCCAATCCTCCACCATTCTTTCTTCATCACTAGAAGAAAAGAATGCACATTTGATGTCCAACATTACTCCTTCTCAACCAAAGAGGATATCCCTATTCTCTTTTGATCTTTGATAATAGATCCTTGCTACTGTTCTAGGAAACTTCTTTCCTCCCTCTTAAAACCAGGGGAGATACTTGTCTTCCTTTCAATTTGGGAAGTCACCACCACAAGTATTATAGCTAGTAGTCATGAGAGTGACAACTACTTGATCTTCATAGCAACATGTCTCCCTCTTTCTTTCACATCTCTTGCATCGAGCTTGTTTTTTTCCTAGGTATCATGGAGCCAACTTCACTTTTAAATCTTGTGACATGATACAGGTCATCTTTCTTGCTCATCACTTTCATCTTGATATTATTGATGAAGGAATTATATTGATCCTTTCCAACCTCAAGCTGATCATAGCTTATGCATGAAAGTGATCTCCTCTGTTGAACTTTAAGTTATCTTCTTGTACTACTACCTTTCAATCCCAAGATGAACATATATTGTCTTCACAGTTGCCATGTATCAGATATTAAGGTTCCCTCAACGTTATTCATACATTCCATTCATACAGTTGAACTTGCCTCAACTATAATCATGTATTCCTGCAACATTTTTCGAGGTAGAAAAATGATATGTTAACCATATAACAATTACTAATTAAAACTAGACTTACCTCACCATGATGACCTTCTCACCCAATCAACATCCCCCTGGTTCATCTCCACACAAATCTTCGTTAATGCATTCTAGTGCCCAAGGATCGAACTTAATTACCAAGTTATAACTTTATTTCAAAGATTATATTGTATGTTTAACCACTATTTTACATATTCTAGAGAAAGTATTAATATTTTATTCATTCTTAAGTAAGTCAAATTATTCCTTCTAAACATCATATATACTAAGCATGTTACAAGATTCTCACATATGAATCTTATCCAAGAGTTACTCTCAATATGACTTCTTATGCTTCTTATTTCATCATCTAGCAATTTATCTCATAATGAGGCTATAATTTGACCCATTGCATTCCTTCATCCCTTTAAAAGTATTATTCCCATACTATATCGAATGTACACTCATCTTGTCATAATGCTTCTTCCATGAACCTTCCAAAATGATGGTTCTTTCAGGATCATGTTGATCCTCCTGTTAGTGTCAGTATTTGCATCCTTCCACCAGTGATTAAATAAACTCTTTCATGTCACGTTAAGGATCCCATTTTGAAATTTTTCATTCCATTAGGTCATCATGCAAAAATTTGGTCACTTGGTGTAGATTTTGGTCATATATCACTCCTTTCAAAATTTTATAACTTGTTGGCTCATTTCACCACTTTGATGAGTGTACCATCAGTCATAAGTTGTCATCATCATTTCAATCATTTTCTTCATGGTTTCATTCAGTCAGAGTCTCCATTAGGTCTTAGGGTTTCCAAGGTCATCAATTCACCATTTAATTGCATAAAAGCCCAACAAATGAAGGAGTGCCAATAAATAAGTTTCATCAGTAAGTTTGATTTGTAAATATGATTTCAAAGCAAAATGTAATTTTATTTTTCCTAATTTGTAATAAATTTTCAAAATTCCAAGTAGCTACACACTCAAAGTTCCATCAGCAGATAAGACAAAGTTAAAAAAAGTTAAATAGTGTTCCTAAGCCATCAAAATATGGAGTTCAATGATCTAGTTCAAAAATTAAAAGATAAAGAGCAATGAAAATTCAATTTCAAGAAAGGAAAGGTGGGTCCCAAGGTTGTTTAATGAAATTTCTCCAAGTATAAAGGCTCCCAAAGACCAAGAAGACATTCATTTTCATCTTCAAAGCATCGAGCTCTCAGTCTCCCAAGCAAAAAACTGAGTTTGCCTTCAAAAAATAGAATTTTGGGCCATTCATTGCACTTTTTCCACGGGCGATGCGCTTTTTCCAATTGCATGTTGCGCTTTTTCCAGTTTTTCACTGTGTTTTTTCTCTACACACTGCACTTTTTGCAGAAGGAAGCCACAGTCCCTAAAATTCATTGTAGAGGTTCTCATCATAAATTCAAGGTTTCTATAGTTTTTTTCAAGTAAGTGGCATCTCCATAGCCCCTCCTTTCAGTTTGTGGTGGCAATTTCATGGCGTATACCCTTCATTTCATTTTATGCCATGTTCTAAGCAGTTGAAACCCTAGTTCATAATTTACAAACTTAATTACTCTCCCCATGACCCATACACCTTACCTACACCCTACATCACTCCCCACTACCCATACACTCACTCACCCATTCCTAATCCATATTTCCTAAACCGTAACAACCTAGTTGTGCTTTCCTAGGCAGCTAGATACCTCCCTGTAATACAATTTAATACCCTAATTCCCTTCCATTCCACTTCCTAAACCTTCATAACACCCTTCCCTACTTCCCTAATTTTTCCCATCCCCATTTCCCTCTCCTAACCCCTTCATCCTACTCCATTTCTCCATTCCCCTGTTTTTTCACTACTAGGGTTTTCCCCTTGCAAAGTACATATGGAGGGAGATAAGAGGCCTTACAACAAGGGAGGCCAAATTTAAAGATAAAAACCACTAAAAACACATGATATGATGTCCTCTCCACTTTCCAATCAATGCCAAATTCCAAGAAATCAACCTTTCCAAGTTATGGGCTACCTACGGTTTACAGTGCAGACATGAACAATTTTTCTTCAAAATGTGTTTATGACCAAATGGAGATGAATTTGACAAAACTGAAAGAATTTTTTATCAATAATAGAACAAGGAACAACAACCTCCTTAATTTTATACACATGTGTTATGATTTTGGAGACATGTCCAAAATATAGTTGTTACAGGAGAGTTGTTGTACTTCTGGAGTACTATTGGGAAAATGAATTTTTCTCTATCATGGAGTGTCCAAAAAACTTTCTTAATGTGTCAAATGGTAACTAGACAGAAATATCTTTCCAATGAGCTATCATGATCTCAATTTGGAGTTCGGGAAGGCCTCCACAAGTGACATGCAAATTCACATTATGCTTTTCCTAGGGACATGTTGCTCTTTTTCACCAGTCTTGGGAGAATTGATTTTTGAGGGGTTATACTTGATCATTTTTAGTGCTTGAGGGGTCCATTGTGTAGAAGACAGATATATATTTCCAACGAGCTATCATGAGCTCAATTTGGAGTTCGGTAAGACCTCCAAAAGTGGTCTGCAATCTCATGCTGCGCTTTTGCAGGAGGCCACGCTGCGCTTTTTCCAAGCATGCTGTGCTTTTTGAAGTTTCCTGTTTTCTCCATAATTTTCACAATTTCCCAGTTGATGGATAGATTCAATGAATTTTTATTGATTTAATGGTCAAATGTAAATGTAATTATGTCATGAATAATTACTAGGGGTAGATACATCGTGTAAATAGGTAATTTTGGTCAAAGTGAATCGGTTTCATGAATGATAGGGATGAGTTGGCTAACCTCCCTAATCACTAGGATTCCAGTTGAGCACTTAGTGGATCAGCTCCACAAGTTAGGGATTCAACCCCTGAGAGGGAGAGAATTAGTTTTTGGCTTATATCTTTCATTTCCTTTCTCATTGCAATGGTTGGATGTTGTAGAATTTGATCATTGAACACTATTGTAAGCAAACTTTTGGCAAGAAATAACAGACCGAGTTGCAACTATTGGATGGGATACATGTGGTAATGTGATTTTACATTGTTTCTTATTATTTTTTGCAAATGTGTGAATGTATTGTGATTTCATATTCATGCCATCTCTTAATGTAATTAATTCATAAGTCAGAAATACATAATTCATTAGCTTATGCTCTGTTTTGGAGGAATAGTTACATTTTTGTTTCATATTTCTTATAATTGAAAATAATTCATGTTTCTAATGCTCTTTTATGAAACCCTAGCAGTCTAAACCACTCCATCAGATACCTTAATGTGTTAAGCTACTTACCTACCTTGCCCCATCAAATCCCTGCAATTATGATCCTTGTTTGCCCTCACCTAATCCTTCTCTGACCTATTCACCATCCAACACCTAAAATTCAATCAACCAAACCCTAGTGCTACTATACCTAGCCTAAAATCTCATTTATCCAGTAATATTTGGTTGTGATCTTGTGGAGAGAGCCCTCTCTTTCCTAGTAGGGCTAGCTACTTGGAAAAATATTGGTCTGTGGTTCCTTAAAACTTGGCAAAAGATTGGGTTAGTTCCTTAAAACTTGAAGAAAAATTACCTTTTGAAGAAACTAAGTCTGAACCGGACTTTGACACTAAAGTCTAGCGTCAATTCTATAAACTTGAAAGTTTATCCAACCAACTTCAATATTATTCAGAAAAAGCCATAATCCAATATCAGCAAGAGTTCAATGACACATAACCCATCCCAACACAATCACAGTTAGTTGTTGCTTCTTCATCTACACCATCTACTTCATTACCTATTCAACAAACTCCTTTCATTGTCACTCTTGTACTTCACTCATCGGGAATCATGGCCATATTTACACCCCTCATTCAACTAGGCCAACTTAATGCCTTACCACAAGGTTATGGCCGAAGACACACTCTTTTTTATGAGAGTTCTCCAATCACTGCAAAGCAGCACATATTCAAATTCACTGACTTTATTGACTTGGATTAAATAGATGTAGATGATGCTAAAATGAGAATCATAGTTCAGAGCTTTTCTAGAGAGGTTAAAACCTGGTTCAGATTATTGAATGCAAACTCTATAGCTACCTCAAACTAGCTGATAGATGCCTTCATAGCTCGATGGGAGGTGAATAAGAATTCCTCGATGGGAGGTGAATAAGAATCCCTTGCAAATCCTTTTTTAATATAATAATCTGAAAAGGGAACCAAATTAATCAATAAAAGACTTTTCCACCTGATTTAACAAAGTATACAATTCCATTCCCAATGAGATCAAACCTCCTCCAGGTTTGGCTCTTTTGCATTATCTAGATGTCTTTGATCTAGACATGGCCTCTCAGTTGCGAAAAAGGAATCCTACTACATTAGAATACATGCAAAATAATGCAATCAATGTGGAAGCTAACTTGTCCATTAAGAATTCAAAAATGAAAGGTGAGAGGGGAGTAGCCATCAAGGAAGAAGCATCCTCATCCTCGGATGTAAAACTTGACACTTTGATAAGAACAATAGAAAGGATGGTTGACAGGATGTCCATAACAGAAAGGCAGCCTGAACCACAAGCTAGAAATCCTAACTTTAGAGGACAGCAGCAACAACCTCAATTCAAAATCAAACAAAGAGAATAGAGGGCACCTGAGAAACCAACACAACAATAGAAAATTCAGACAACCTTGCAGCAAAATTATGCTCAAGGAGTTGAGGAAGAAGAAGAAGATGATATTGTTAAATAAGATCACTTTTTTACAGCTGATGTCCAGCCCATATTTTTGACAGAAAATGAAGAGTATGTTGAGAAAGTATATGTGCCCAAGGATGAAGACCACATATTAGCCATCGATCATGAGTTGGAGGTTGAATCAGATTATTATCAATGAGGCTACTTGAATTCACTCAGCTCATAGTAGAGACAATATTCATTGAGGGGTAGATATGTCCCATTAAATCCTATTCAGAAACAGGCATTCCAAAAAAAGGATACTCAACCGAAGTAGAGTCCTCAAAGTTATCAGAATAAAGGAAAAGAACCTGCAGCTAAAAATAAGAGCAAGGTTATTAAGCCATCTACAAGCACACTGGGCAAAGAAAAGGAAAGTCAGAAAAAAGAAGCTACACCAAAGGATCATGCCGATAAAAGAGACATCATCATTAAAGAGGTAGACAAATATATTCCTTTCAACTTAGAAAATGAAATTTCCAAATTGAAAGTGTCTATTCCTTTAACTGAATTTGTCAATAACAATCAGTATAAGTCTCATGTAGCCAAAATGTTAAAAGTAGATCCTTCATCTGATATAGTAAATGTCGAAGATGACCAACCTAAACTTATCTTTGGTCCAACAATAGACGGTCATTTAGAGGATAGTGAAGTTCCCCCATTCTATTTGAGTGTAAGAATCCACCAAAATATCCTTCACAATGTTATGCTCGACTCTGGAGCTTCCCACAATTTGATGTCGAAAGCTATTATGGAGAAATTGGGCCCAGATATCACTCATCCTTACCATGACTTGTATTCCTTCGATTCACGTAGAGTCCGTTGTTTGGGTCTCATGAAGGATTTAGTAGTTTCCCTTGAAAAAATTCCAGCAAAGAATATCTTGATGGATGTGGTGGTGGCTGATATACCACCATGGTTTGGTATGTTGCTGTCTAGATCTCGAGGAGCGAAGTTGAGAGGCACTTTGCAACTAGACTTCTCTTATGCCACCATCCCAGTTTTCGGACAATTGAGAAAGTTGTACTGAGAAACAAAGATGAAGTACATGATAACCAACAAAGAGAAGCCTAAAAATCATCCAATTAATGTTGTACATACAGATTTAGAATCATTTATTTTCTTCAATGATAGCAGCTTGAATGATGTAGATAATCAGCTTGTGGAAGTAGAAGATATCCCAGAAAATTCTAATTGTCTCAGAACAATTTTAGGTAAGGAAAAATAAAATATGCCAAGTTCTATAGATCAGTCATCAGATAAGGCAGAGAAAAGTTCAGATCATAATCAAGAAGTGTCTTGGAAAGTTGAGACAAAATAGAAATCAGAATTCCAACACTTGGATGATGAAAATGGTTTATTGACCATGGATTTTGATGGTGCCTTGGGGAAAGAAAAGTCAGGAATTGGGATTTGGATCTACATCCCTCTTCATCAACCTGGTAAGGTTCCAAAAAATGTAAGTTTATGTTCATACAAGTTGGCTTTTGATTGTTCTAACAATGAGGCTAAATATGAGGCATTGATCACCGACCTCAATATTTTGAAAAAGTTAGCGCAAGAAGAATTTTTGTTTATGGCGACTTTGAACTTGTGATAAATTAGGTAAAAGAGGAATACTAGGCCAAGCATCCATGAATGAGAGCATACAAGAATGTTGTACTAGATATCCTAAAGATGTTTCCCGAACATACATTGTCAGTAGTGCCGAGAAGTCAGAATCTCATGGCAGATTCTCTTGCTACAGCAGCAAGTAATTTCAAGATCCCTATATTTTCCAATAGAAAGTTTTAAATCCATGTTAAACATCAGCCCATTGTTCCTCACAACTTGTGGTATTGGTAAGTGTTTTGGGATGATAAGCAAGTAAACAATTTTCTGTAGAATGAAGGAGAATTGGAGAATTCTTCCATTGTTGAAGTTTATGACAAGGATGATCAAGTCATCGAAGCCACCCAGGTTGATATTTTACAGTTGAAGGATAACAATATTCCAAGAGGTCTCATACCTTTGGAAGAATTGTTGATTGTGATGATGCAGCAAGAAATCCAACATTGGTTCCTGCGAAGAAAGGTGTGGAGGATGTAAACATCGGAATAGAGGACAAGACAAAGATGGTCAAACTGTCCAAGTCTCTATCTCCTGAGGTAAAAGACAAATACATTGATTTACTTTCTGAATTTTCCAGATGTTTTCGCTTGGGATTATGCAAACTTGAAGGTATATGATAAGAATATTATTCAGCAGACCATTCCAATTAAGCTCGACCAAAAGCCCTTCAGGAAAAAGCTAAGAAGGATCAACCTGAGGTTGCTGCCTTCGATTGAAAAGGAAGTGAACAGAGTTTACAAATCAGGTATCATTGTTCCTATCAGATTTTCCGACTGGATATCAAATCTAGTTTTGGTAAGGAAGAAGACTAAATAAGTAAGGCTTTGTATTTATTTTAGAAATTTGAACAAGGTGTCCCTTAAGGATAATTATCCCCTTCCCAAAATGGATCACATCCTACAAAGAGTGGTTGGAGCATCCCGAATGTCACTTCTTGATGGATATTTGGGACACAATCAGATTTTAGTGCATGAGAAAGACCAAGATAAAACTGCCTTCACGACACCTTGGGGCACATTTAAGTATGCTAAGATGCCATTCAGACTTAATAATATAGGGGCCACCTTTCAGCGTGCCATGGACATAGCCTTTGCATATGAGAAAGTTGTTTTATTAGTGGTATATTTAGATTATTTGACAGTTTTCTCTCATTCTGATGATGAACACTTCACTTAAAGATTGTATTTCACAAATGTAGGAAATTTGGAATTTATGTTAAGCCGAAAAAGAGCCTTTTTGCCATAGAGGAGGCCAAGCTTCTCGGTAACATCATCTCCAAGGATGGAATCCGGATTGACCCTTCTCGTGTTGAGGCAATTCAACAAATTGACTTTCCGCGGAGCAAGAAAGAAATTCAAGCTTTCAATGGTAAGATGAACTTCTTACGTAGATTTATTCCAAATTTGGCTGAGAATCTTTGAGAAATGACCAACATGTTAAAGAAATAGAATGAGGTAAATTATTCCAAGGGTGCCAAGAAGTCTTTTAACTCAGTGAAGTTTGATTTAACCACAACCCCTGTTTTAATCAGCCCAGATTATTCAATTGATTTTATCATTTTCTCATTTGCCTCCAAGCACACATTGGTTGTAGTCTTGATGCAAGAAAAAGGATAAGACTGAGTAACCCATAGAATTTTTCAGTAGAACCATCAGGGATGCAACTCTTCAGTACAATATCATTGAGAAGCAATCATTGGCTTTGGTAAAATCTTTGAAGAATTTCCGTGTATACATTTTACATTCACATATTCTGGCTTATGTCCCCAATGCAGTAGTAAAATATGTTCTTATGCAGTCAGATCCGGAAGGTAGAAGCTGGAAGTGGATAGCAGCAATGTTAGAATATGACCTCGAGATCAAGCCCACAAAGTTGATCAAAGGTCAGGGCTTAGCCAAGCTCATGGCTGAGTCAAACTTACATGCCCTAGACATCAATCTCATTTCAACATTGTCTGATGAAGAAGAGGATGGCACTCTTATACAGGTATCTGATATCTTTTTTTTGTCTCCATGGTATTCAGACATTATATATGTTCTTCATCATTTAAATCCTCCTCCAGGCATGACTAAGAGTAAGGGTATGTATTTTAAGTTGAAAGCTTCCAAATGCTACATTTTGGACAACGCCCTTTATTGGAAAGATCTAGGAGGTATTTGCTGAATTGTTTAGTTGAAAATGAAGCAAAATAAGTTATGAATGATTTCCATAGGGAGATTGTAGAGGCCATCTGTTTTGGAAAACCACGGCTAACAAAGTATTGAGGGTGGGATACTACTGACCACCTCTTTTTGCAGACTTGTACAAAACAGTGATGAGTTTCCACGAGTGTCAAGTGTTTCAAGGTAAAAGAAAACTTCTTCCATTACCTTTGCAGCCTATTTCAGTACATGCACCTTTTCAGTAGTGGGGCCTTGAATTCATAGGAGATATTCACCCTACATCATCTACACAACATAAATGGATCTTAACAGCCATCAACTATTTCACCAAATGGATCAAAGCGATCCCAACAAGGCAAGCAAAAAATTTAGTAATTATTTATTTTTTGGAGTCTAACATTTTGTCTCGTTTTGGTTGTCCTCATAAGATCATTACTGACAATGCTGCTACATTCAAGTCGAAGAGAATGGTTGAGTTCTGTGAAAAGTACAACATCAAGCTAGGGCACTCAACTGCCTATTATCCACAAGGTAATGGTTTAGCTTATTCATCTAATAAGTCTTTAATTAATATCATAAAGAAGATGCTTCAGGAAAACAATAATAATTGGCACAAAAGTTTGGTTAATGCTTTGTGGGTGGATAGGGTGAGTAGTAAGAAATCTATAGGAATGTCCCCTTTTCAGCTAGTTTATGGTGTAGACATTGTTTTTCCTACATCACTTGCAGTCTCAGTCATAAAATTCTTGCAAGAAGTAGGAAGTGAGGAAAATGATGTACAACGCCAGATCAATCAGATGATCCATCTTTAGTAGACAAGAGATGAGGTATTTCAAAACACCTCAAAGCTTCATGAGAAAATAAAAAAGGTGTGAACGCAAGACCAAGGCGGATGATTTTAAGCTTGAATATGTAGTCCTCCAGTGGGGTGCAAGGAACGAGGAAAAAGGGAAGCACAGAAAATTTGAAAACCTGTGGAAAGGGCCATACAAGATCTCAGCTTTTCGTGGACAACATGATTACATATCGAAGGAGATGAATGAAAAAGAATGCTTAGGAGGACCGGTCAATGGTAGGCTCCTTAATCATTATCTTTTCTAATGCAAATTTCAGATTTCTCAATTACATTGTAAATATCAGTTTAACTTTCTACAAAGTGTGAAGCGGAGAATCACTAGAGCTTGGAGCCTGAGGTGAAGGCCATAAAGTTTCATTAATTTTCAGCTGTTTTCAAAGATAAGATAGTCAAAGTCAAGTCAGTTTTCAATCAGTTTTCAGTTAGTTTTGAGTCAGTCTTGAGTCAATTTATTATGATAAGCTTTTCAATATTCAGTTTGTTTTCAACTTTTGACTCCATTTCCCAATGGATAGGCACATGGTCTACGGTGTTCTTGACACCTCCAAGGAGTTGTCATCCCTTAGTTGGAGCCAATGTTAGTGTCAATATTTGCATCCTTCCACCAGTGATAAAATAAACTATTTCATGTCATGTTAAGGGTCCCATTCTGAAATTTTTGTCATTCCATTAGGTCATCATGCAAAAATTTGGTCACTTGGTGCAGATTTTGGTTAGATATCACTCCTTTCAAAATTTTATAATTTGTTGGCTCATTTCACCACTTTGCTGAGTGTACCATCAGTCATAAGTTGTCACCATAATCAGTCATTTTCATCATGGTTTCATTCAGTCAAAGTCTCTATTAGGTCTTAGGGTTTCCAAGGTCATCAATTCACCATTTCATTGCATAAAATCCCAACAAATGAAGGAGTGCCAATAAATAAGTTTCATCATTAAGTTTTATTTGTAAATATGATTTCAGAGAAAAATGTAATTTTATTTTTCCTAATTTGTAATAAATTTTCAAAATTCCAAGTAGCTGCACACTCAAATTTCCATCAGCAAATAAGCCAAAGTTCCAAAAAGTCAAATAGTGTTCCTAAGCCATCAAAATATGAAGTTCAATGATATAGTTCAGAAATTCAAAGATAAAGAGCAATGAAAATTCAATTTCAAGAAAGGAAAGGTGGGTCCCAAGGTTGTTTAATGACATTTCTCCAAGTATAAAGGCTCCCAAAGACCAAGAAGACATTCATTTGCATCTTCAAAACATCGAGCTCTCAGCCTCCCAAGAAAAAAACTGATTTTGCCTTCAAAAAATATAAATCCGGGCCATTTGTTGCGCTTTTTCCATAGACGTTGCTCTTTTTCCAAAGATGATGTGCTTTTTCCAAAGGTGTTGCGCTTTTTCCAGTTTTTTTTCTGTGTTTTTTCTCTACACGCTGCGTTTTTTGCAGAAGGGAGCCACGGTCCCTAAAATTCATTGCAGATATTCTCATCATCAATTCACGGTTTCTACAGTTGTTTGCAAGTAAGTGGCATCTCCATAGCCCCTCCTTTCAGTTTGTGGTCTCAATTTCATGGTGTATACCCTTCATTTCATTTTATGCCATGTTCTAAGCAGTTGAAACCCTAGTTCATAATTTACAAACTTAATTACTCTCCCCATGACCCATACACCCTCCCTACACCCTAACTCACTCCCCACTACCCATGCACTCACTCATTTCCCATTCCTAAGCCCTGTTTCCTAAACCCTAACACCCTAGTTATGCTTTCCTAGGCAACTAGATACCTCCCTGTAATACAATTTCCTACTCTTATTCCCTTCCATTCCACTTCCTAAACCTTCCTAACACCCTTCCCTACTTCCCTAATTTTTCCCATCCCCATTTCCCTCTCCTAACCCCTCCATCCTCTGTTTTTTCACTATTAGGGTTTTCCCCTTGCAAACTACATATGGAGGGAGATAAGAGGCCTCTCCACTTTCCAAGCAATGCCAAATTCCAAGAAATCAACCTTTCCAAGTTATGGGTTGCCTAGGGTTTACAGTGCACACATGAAAAATTTTGCTTCAAAATGTGTTTCTGACCAAATGGAGATGAATTTGACAAAAATGAAAGAGGTTTTTATCAATAATAGAACAAGTAACAAAAAACTCCTTCAGTTTATACAGAAGTGTTATAATTTGGGATAAAGGTCCAAAATATAGTTGTTACAGGAGAGTCATTGTATTTTTGGAGTACTCTTGGGAAAATTATTTTTTCTCTATCATGGAGTATCTAAATGACTTTCTTAATAAGTCAAATGATAAGTATATAGAATGAGCTTTCCAATGAGTTATAATGAGATCAATTTGGAGTTCGAGAAGGCCTCCAAAAGTGACCTACAACTTCACACTGCGCTTTTCCTAGGGACGTGCTGCTATTTTTTACCAGTCTTGGGAGAATTGATTTTTGAGGGGATATATTTGATCATATTCAGTGCTTGAGGGGTCCATTGTGTAGAAGACAAAGATATATTTCCAACGAGCTATCATGAGCTCAATTTGGAGTTTAGGAAGGCTTCCAAAAGTGGTCTAAAATATCACACTGCACTTTTGCAGGAGGCCATGTTGTGCTTTTTCCAAAGACACTGCACCTTTTCCCAAGCACGCTACACTTTTTCCAAGCATGTTGCGCTTTTTGCAGTTTCCTGTTTTCTCCATAATATTCACAATTTATCAGTTGATGGATGGATGCAATGAATTTTTACTGATGTAATGGTCAAATGTAAATGTAATTATGTCATCAATAGTTCCTAGGGGTAGATACATCATGTAAATAGGTAATTTTGGTCAAAGTGAATCAGTTTCATGAATGATAGGGATGAGTTGGCTAACCTCCCTAATCACTAGGATTCCATTTGAGCACTTAGTGGATTAGCTCCACAAGTTAGGGATTCGACCCCTGAGAGTGGGAGAAGTAGTTTTTGGCCTATATCTTTTATTTCCTTTCTCATTGCAATGGTTGGATGTTGTAGAATTTGATCATTGAACATTATTGTAATCAGACTTTTTGCAAGAAATAACAGACTGATTTGTGGTTATTTTGATGGGATACCTGTGGTAATGTGATTTGAAATTGTTTCTTCTTATGTTTTGAAAATGTGTGAATGTATTGTGATTTCATATTCATGTCATCTCTGAATGTAATTGATTCCTAAGTTAGAAAGACAAAATTCATTAGCTTATGCTCTATTTTGGAGGAATAGTTACAGTTTTGTTTCATATTTCTTCTAATTGAAAATAATTCATGTTTCTAATGCTCTTTTATGAAACTCTAGCAGTCTAAACCACTCCATCAAATAACTTAATGTGTTAAGCTACTTACCTACCTTGCCCCATCAGATCCCTACAATTATGATCCTTGTGTTGGATGGTGAATAGGTCAGATAAGGATTAGGTTAGTGCTACTATACCTAGCATAAAATCTCATTTATCCAGTCATGTTTGGCTGTGATCTTGTGGAGAGAGCCATCTCCTACCTAGTAGGGCTAGCTACTTGGAAAAATATTGGTCTATGGTTACCTTTGTTGGTCTCTTTCAGCCTCAAAGATCCGGTGAAGTGACAACACCTCCTAAACAAAATGATCGCCTCTAACATAATGTTAGATAATGCCTGGATGATAAAAATGAAAAATAGTTTATCTTTCTATTCTTAAAGACTATATGATTTCTACAAAGAAACTTAGCCAAGTAAACTATAGATATGCTACTTCATGATGTTATGAAAAAACAACAACAAATGCATACTATCCTAAAGGAAAGACTAGTCTTTTGTAATATCCCAAAATGGGGATGTAGCAATACATGAACACAAAATTGGAAATAGCTGTGATAAATCACCTCATAAAATATGAGAGGAACACCTAGCCATCAAATGAATGTAACATCAGCAAAAATGAGCTCCTCTACATCATCCCAAGTGGGGAAAATGTAGCAATTAGACCATAAAAATGTTATTCCCAGATATTTATGCTGTAACAAGGTAAAATAACACCTAGATCCCTTAGCATATATATACTAGCCCTCATATGTAAAAGGGAATCAGAAACAAATCCCTTTTACTAAGTTAAACAGATCTCTCGGCCTTAAATTGGCTTAAAAATGCCCAAACCCCATGACTTGATCTATGCAGAATTTATGAAGCACTAGATCGCGTTATTCTATGAGGGTTTCTGCAAAATTATGGTATAAAATCATAGATTTGGAAATTTATTGAACAATATGCTAAGAAAATAGATATTTGGCCTCCTTAATACATTATATAGGTAACCCGACAAGGGTTTCTTGAAAGCTTGAGTACAAAAGAGAAGATTTGAATATTCAGTTCTGAAATAACGTAGTATTCTAAAAAGTTACATACATATGGCTGAATAATACAATATATGGATGAGAATCCCTTCTTCTAGCTTTCCAGGAGAAGGGTTGGCCCTTTCCCTAGGAAACTAGCTCAAAAACAAGGGCTTAAACCCTGCTGCTGCAACTCTATGAAAAATGACGCAGTTCCTACAAGGGACTGCGCTCTAGGAGATGAGGAATACTTTGGCCAAGTGCCAAGATATGAAATGAGCCCAGAAATCCTCCTAGATGATCTCTAAACAGAAGGAAAGCTTCCTCTACTGAGAAACAAACCCGGAAGTGGTGTTATCAATCCTCCACTGCAACACCCTGCAACACAACGTTATACTGCTGCAGAAATAATGTTGTAGCTAAATACTAATGCTTGGCCTCAAGTCTGGATGTGGATAAATACAATGCAATTCTCTCCCAAGAGGCCTCTCAAGGGAAGAGGTGGGATTCCCGCTCGGGAACACCCAGTGCTATACAGCGCAACAACCCTACTAAACAGCAAGAGGAAGCAATTGTCTAAGCAGACCAATATCAAATAATAATCTCAAAACATGACCTCAAATGGCTGCCATCCTTTTCATTAAGTAGAATGTGAGCTTGCATGTCCTTGGCCCCACTCAATTAGGTCATTTCCTTCATGAGGTCCACCTCCCTCCAAAACTGCGTTATTTTCTAATTAATCTCCACTCCTCCTTAACAGCGTTGTTGACTTGGTCAAATTTGACTGAATCAACATGATCCAAACCCTGTTCACACACGGAGGAGCTTTATTTAGCTGCTACAAATGTCTCCTTTCACACTTGAAGTGTTTTTATTGCGGCTCAAGAGACTTATGGACCTTCTCACCCACTTATTCACCTACCAAGTGATAAAACAACTATAATATTCCATTTAGCTTGAAGGCTAAATTTTGGAATATTACAGTCCTCCCCTCCAAAATGTTGCTTGTCCTCAAGCAACCGTATGAGGAGAAAAAAATTCCTCCCCTCCTCCTCTTGTGGCCTCCTCATCAATAGTCCCCACCACTGCTCAAAATAATCTGCAGCAATTTGCCCTCCAATGTTTCCTCCCAAGTATGCAAAACCACATGTCTCACATCATAGAAAGGCGGAAGGTGTAGTGGAAACATCCTTTCTGTCCAATGGCCTCCTCAAGGTAGGAGTGATGACAAACATGGGGAATCTCATTCCCAATGAGTGACTCCCACACCCATGCTATCATCCAAATGAAATGAGCCATTCTAGGTAGCTCATCAAAGAGATCCTCAACCCCCAGTTCATACAATGTTGGGGCTGCATGGAGAGATTGGATCCTCCCACCCAAATGGTTTCTCTCTCCATTTATGGTAAGTATGGGGTTGTTGCTGATCTTGGGCTGAAATGTCATGGCCTCCAAGAATGGCCCAAGCTACCCCACCAAAAAAATAAGCCATGAATTGCCTCCTCCAAAAACTCAAACTCTCCAGATGGTTCTTCCCACATGGAGAAAAGAGATGTAGTTTGGAAATCATGGGTTGCCCATTGCTTCTCCTAAAACATGTATCATGTAAAGTAGGGAGAATCATACTCCCAATGGGCATCTCCAACTCATCTAGCACTCTCCAAACAATGCTCCCCATAAACATAAAAATATCAGCAATACATGGAAGCAAAAACTAATGGAAACAAGCTGCCATATGACAACGGGAGAGTGGATCATAGTTCCACACATGGAACCAATGCAGTGCATCCCTTGCCTGCATCAAAACAAGTAATAACAAGTGCTCACCTAGCCACTTGTTTGTTGCCACAATCATTCTATAAGATAGAAGCGTGCAAATACATTGTGGTGTCAATGGTGCACACCAAAAATCATGTGGCTTCCCCCACAAACCACCAATAAAATCGCCAATCTCAATGTTGTAAGTGGCTTCAAGTACATCATCATACAATATGCAAGAAGGGATAATCCTCCTTGGTACAACATGCTGCTCATATAAAGTAAAGAAGTACAAAACATAATATGAAATTATACCTTCTCCACCATTGGCTTGGGAGCTTGAGCTGAAATGGCTCAACCGGAAATTCTCCCTCACCTCCAAAGAGTAGGAAAGTGGCTGTGACATCCTCTCTATCATTATCCGGGCTATGCATCTCTCCATATGCTGAAATATATCATGTTGGATGCCCTCCCAAATGAACTCCTCTGCCAAAGAAAGATATGCATCAAAGTGCATGGAAGGGAAGTTCTCATGTGCTGCATGTAGCAGCTTCTCCCTTGAGCTCAGAAACTCTAGTCAAGAAGACTCTGCCATAAGAGTAGATGACCACATCATCCTCTCTATATCTATCATCTCCATCCAGGTCATCAAGAATCATGCAAGCACCAAGATCCTTGGCGTACTCTACCAAGAGTTGAGACCTCCAATATGGATCAATCCTCCTAAGAGATAGCGCTGAACATCTGAAATGTGAAGCTCCTCACATGATGTTGTCTTCTCCTTTGACATCCCCCATTCCAAAGTCATACTCCAAAATGTTGCCATGCTCATCATGCAGCTGCTCATGCTCAAATAGAAGTAGTGATATTTGGAATTTGGCCTCCCATGAGAAGCTCCCATCCAAAAAGAACCTCTTAATCTTGGCCAATGCAAGCATGAGTGGCCTCCATCTACTCCAATGTATGGAGGATTCCTTCCTCGAAGGAAGTACCCTCTGTTTCTCCAAATCCATGGAGCAACTCCCTTGCACCATGAAGGTGCCATCCTCCATCACTGCAGCAACTTCTATCAGCGCAGTATATGTAGTGAGAGTGGGTAATGTTGAAAATGGGAGAATGTCTCCCTCCTCCTTGGGACTATCCCAAACTCTCTGCGTTGTACTATACTCCTCCAAAGCCTTCACCCCTCCGGAATCTAAGAGTGATGATAAAAATGGCAAGATGTCTCTTACCAAATCCAGATTTGGTGGCCTCCCAGTTGGAATGCCTCCATGTAATGAGACATCAATGTCAAGAGTAGACATTACATATGGTTGGGAAACTTTGCCCTTGCCCTCACAATGTAAATCAGTCTGCCTCTCCTTTGCCCTAGATCTCTGAAATAGATAGGGGTGTGTGCTCCTCATTAAGTGATGTTGACCTTCCTCCCTACCTTCTCCTTTCATCTGTAGAATCTCACAATCATGTTGCTCATTGATTGTGCTTTGTCCTCCATATGTGAGATCTTGGGGAATCTCTTGCAATGACACAAGAATTCCTCCTGTTGGAGCATGTGCTCCTCCTTCCTCTGTATGAGGGACTAGATATGCTCTAGATGTGACAGCGTTGTTGCCCCAATCCTTCTCTTCCTCTTCAATATGAATGGGAGTCACCTACTCAATAAGAGGATCCTCTTTTGAAAAGGGAACCTGCATGCCCTCTTGTCCAAAGATATGAGACAGAGACCTTGCATCCAGCAAAGTGTTATGAAAGATGTGAGCTTCTCCAACAATTTTCTAAAGTGGATTTGAGTTTATACGTTCTTCCAACCCATGCACAAGTTTTGATTGTTTTGTTTTGTTTTGTTTTGCTCTACCAAGAGTGTTTTAGAATTTTTTCCATCAAACCTCTCCAATAATCTCATATTGAACCTTGCATAAGAAGAAATATTGGCATTTTTTAATGAAAATGACTCAAATATCCACCAAGCATAGGCCTTACCTTCAAAGTGCAGCGCTGTAACCCTGATGGCTTCATCTTCAGAAACTTGGTGCTGCTGTAAATAGGTGTGTAGCTCCTCCACCCAAGCTTTGGCTGAACATATTTGTGATCCATCAAAAGTAGATAGAGAAAATCTATCCATATCATGCTGCCTGCTCCTCTCCACCTTGATCTTGCAAAACTCTTGGAAAGTGATATGATCTCTAAACTTCTCAGTTTGAGATTCATACTCCTACAGAAAATCACTAAGAGTTTCCCTCTTAGGCATTCCTCCTTCCTTCATCTCTCTCATGATAGATCTGTACATTTGACTGCGCTGTGCATAATAGGGTGTAGCTGCATGCTCACACCTATCATGTACAAATCTAGATTTGGCTCTAGATCCAAACGTCTCTGGAGATTCCATCTCCCTTCTCATTTTCTTTAGATCTTCTTTAATTCTCTACATAGATTTAGGAAGAATATTTTAGATCCGCTCCTCCTTCCTTCCTCCACATAATGTAGTCTTCTCTTTTCTGTACATCTTCCCTTCTCCTTCTTCTCTTGATAGGATAATGGCTGAGATCCACAGGCTGAGCCAAGATTATGCTCTCATACCACTGTAATATCCCAAAATAGATATGCAGCAATACATGAACACAAAGCTGGAAATAGCGGTGATAAATCACCCTGTTCATCAAATGAATGTAACAGCAGCAAAAATGAGCTCCTCTACATCATCCCAAGTGGGGAAAATACAGTAATTAGACCATAAAAAATTTATTCACAGAGATTTACGCTGTAACAAGGGAAAATAACACTTATATCCCTTAGAATATATATATTGGCCCTCATATATAAAAGGGAATCAGAAAAAAAAAATCCCTTTTACTAAGTTAAACAGATCTCCCGGCCTCAAATTGGCTTAAAAATGCCCAAACCCCATGACTTGATCTATGCAGAATTTCTGAAGCACTAGATAGAATTATTCTATGAGGGTTTATGTAACATTATGGTAGAAAATCATAGATATGGAAATTTATTGAACAATATGCTAAGAAAATAGAGATTTGGCCTCCTTAATACATTATATAGGTAACCCGGCAAGGGTTTCTTGAAAGCTTGAGTACAAAAGAGATGATCTGAATATTCAGCTTTGAAATAACACGGACTTCTGAAACACTACATACATATGGCTGAATAATACAATAGAGGGATGAGAATCCCTTCTTCTATCTTTCCGAGAGAATGTTTGGCCCTTTCCCTAGGAAACTAGCTCAAAAACAAGGGCTTAAACCCTGCTGCTGCAACTCTATGAAAAATAACATAGTTCCTACAAGGGACTACACTTTAGGAGAGGAGGAATAATTTGACCAAGTGCCAAGATGTGAAATGAGCCCAAAAATCCTCCTATCTGATCTCTCAAGAGAAGGAAAGCTCCCTCTACTGAGAAACAGACCAGGAAGTGGTGTTATCAATCCTCCACTGCAACACCCTGCAACACAACGTTATACTGCTGCAGAAATAACGTTGTAGCTGAAGATTGATGCTTGGACTCAATCCTAGATGTGGAGCAATACAGTGCAATGCTCTCCCAAGAGGCCTCTCAAGGGAAGAGGTGGGATTCCCTCTCGGGAACACCCGGTGCTAAACTGCACTGCAACGCTGCTAAACAGCAAGAGGAAGTAATATTCTAAGCATACCAATATCAAATAATAATCTCAAAACATGATCTCAAATGGCTTCCATCCTCTTCCTTAAGTAGAATTTGAGCTTGCATGTCCTTGGCCCAACTCAATTAGGTCATTTCCTTCATGAGGTCCACCTCCCTCCAAAATTGCGTTATTTTCTAATTAATCTCCACTCCTTCTTAACAGTGCTATTGACTTGGTCAAAGTTGACTGAATCAACATGATCCAAACCCTGTTCACACATGGAGGAGCTTTATTTAGCTACTACAAAGGTCTCCTTTCACACTTGAAGTGTTTTTATTGCGGCTCAAGAGACTTATGGGCCTTCTCACCCACTTATTCACCTACCGAGTGATAAAGAAAATATAATATTCCATTTACCTTGAAGGCTAAATTTTTGGAATATTACATATTTATAAGGAACCTGACAAATAAAGTGCCTTCTTTAATAGTAAATATCCTTCACATCTTCTTTCTTCAGCTTCTTCTCAGGTTCTCCCATGACCTTAGCTACATGAGCTTCACCTTCCTTTCTCTTATCGTTTTGTTGGCTTGGACAGTCCCTCTTAAAGGGTTCAAACTAATTTCACTTAAAGCATTGAACCTTGGACATATATTTCTTCTTGGAATTTCCAAACTTTTCCTTCTTCAACTTCTTGACTCTAGCTAGAAATGCTTAAGAATGCTCATCTGATCCAATGCCATCTTTTACCTTGATTCTTCCATAATGCATTAAGCCACAAATCATCAAAAGGAGTTGAATCTTTCTGATCTGAAAGAACAATATTAGTTTTTTGTGCTAAGTGTCTTTTCAGTTATAAAACATGTGCATACTTGTCTCCATAGTTTTCTTAAGGATTGAGAATTTTAACCATGAAATATAAGTGATTTTAGTAAATTAGAAGCATGAAATAAGAGAAAATAACATTGAACAATAGTGTATAAAAGAGAAATAAAACCACACATAACATTTACATAGTAGGCATGATGAAGAAGTTCACCCCTCCTGGGCTACATCTGCTGGTCTAGCTCCCAATGGCATGTCCATCTTTCATTATGATCTAAATTTTGCAAATACATGTGTTTACGGGCCTCTAATGGTTGTTTTCTTTGCACCAATGGCTCCATAATGCTCCAATTAGTCTCGATTGACTCTTCATTCACTCATATTGGGCAAAAATTGACCCTCCAAGTCATTTGCCCAGTAACTCCTAGAAAAACTCCACTAATTTTGGTAAACTGCCCTTAACTGCAGTTACATTTGGCCAAAACCCACAAATTTAGGAGCGCATTATCTTTCCCGCCAGCACTAACCGTAATGGTAAATTCTAAGGGTAGGGGTGGCCACATTCCAACCCCCGAAACCAACAGTTACAATAAATGTAGAGCGGAACTCCGCTTAAACTGTGGGTTATCACATTGAAACCAGAGCTTTTAAACAGAGTTAACGTAAATGTCGGAGCAAATATTGCATGAAACCCCTCCATGCGATAAGGTCTAAACCGCATGGAGATCGCATGTGATAAGGTTTCAATGATGGTGGTTTCGGTTATGTTTGATGTCATGGGTTTCAAACTATTGGAGTTAACATATATTGTAATTGTTACATGTGAATGCTCTATGTGGCTGCCGGCGAGTTGGGACGCGACGGTCCCCAACCCCCGCTCCATTTTACCATAACCTTCAAATAAAACCTTTGCACTATGATTATTAAGACTCAAGCGTAGCACAGACGGTTGTGGCAGGTGGATGCTCTATGGGAGGTTTCGGGGTCGAGCCCGATGACCTCCATAAAATTTTATTACACTGTTCAGGGGACATGTGGTGGCCTCAGAGCTGGCCACGTATCACCCTTCCATTGGATTAAAAAAAATAACATACAACCATCGAATGAATAAAATCATGCCACTTATCATCCTCTGACTGGATCTGAGAAAAGGAATATTCTTTGGAATATTATTTTTTTGCTGACTATTCACCCTCCATGCTGACTGGGCATCCCAATCAAACATGTTGCAAACTTTAGCTATTTAAGAAATTGATCAGAATGTGATATATCCCTCATACGACATCGGTTTTTCGAACTGTTCACGGTGTTGTAATCAGAAATACAAGATCTACGCAACCATCCTGGTTTCAAACCAATCCTGTAACTTTCAATTTTGAGCAAAATTTATGAACTCCTGATCACACCTCCCCATTGGGAAGCTTTTGGACCCCAAAATACTTTGATTACATGATAAGTAGATGAGGGTACAACTACCTCACCTTTCCAACTTCCATCCACTTTGCCTTGCTTGGCTTATTGCCTTTGAGCTCCACTCGAAGGTAGTCAACACTTCCCCTCTTGGATGCTCTTGTGTCAAGAATTGTATCTTCCTTGAGCTCATCTAGAAATTCTAGTGAGAAATATTCAATAGAAGGTAGATGAACATCACTTCCTTGATCATTGATCAAAGGTGGCTCATACAAACGTAATTTTTCAACATTGACAATTGAATACATTAGCATATATGAAGGCAAGTCAAGTTGAAATGCATTGTTACCAACTTGCTTTATGATCTTGAATGGACCATAACGAATGGGTTTGAGCTTTTTACCTTCCCCTCACATTATTTCTTTGCTTATGTGCAACCATACCTCATATCCTTCTTTAAACTTGTGATCAACTCTATGTTTTTCATGCCTCTCCTTATATTTGCTTTGAATTTTGTCAAGTTGTTCTTGAATTTGTTGATGTATAATCTGAATTTTCTCAATGAACTTTCAAGCCTTGTCAATATCACTATGCCCATCGATTTCAACATCCTTCTCAAAGATGAATTCTAATGGCGATTTTGGCAAATACCCAAAGCATACTTCAAAAGGTGATGTATTTGTAGGAGAGTGCTTTTCCCGGTTGTAAGCATGTTGAATGTAATGCAGTTGCTCATCCCACAACTTAGGATGTTTGTTGCAATATTCTCTCAATAGATACACAACAGTTCTATTCACCACCTCGGTTTGTCCATTACTTTTCGAATGAAAAGTAGTACTCTTTTTCAACTTTGTGTCCATTATACTCCAAATATTGGACCAAAAATTCCCAATGAACCTGGAATCCATGTCGCTAACAATAAAAGTAGGCAATCCATAATGAACCCATACATGTTGAAAATAAAGTTCAACCGTTATGGTTTTCTTACATGGCATAAGTATACACATTTTACTGAATCTATCCATAACTACATAAAGATAATCATGATGTTTTCTTGACACAGGTAGACCTCCAACAAATTCCATGGAGACACTCTCCCATGGCCTTGATGGTACCGATAGTGGCGTGTACAACCCAACCTTCCTATTATTAGGCTTGCTTGTTGCACACATAGAAAAAACTCTTATAAAACGTGACACACTATCTATCATGCAAGGCCTATAGCAATACCTTTGTAGATACACCATTGTTTTGCTTACCCCAAAGTGTCCAACAATAAGAGATGAATGAGCTTCCCTCATGAAACTTAGCCTCTCTCCTTGTGGTATACATAGTTTGCCCAAATGAAACAACAAATTGTTATGCATGTGATAATCATTTTCTCCAACTTGATTCCCTTCTCTCAAACTAGCATACACATCTTGAAAATCAACATCATGTGCATATTGTTCTATGTAACTCTCATGTACAATAGAATCATTTTTTAGTAAGTAGATGCACTAATAATTGGTATTGAAAGCATATCAACAACTTTATTGAAAATAACTTTCTTGTACCTTATAACCAAGTGAAATTGTTGAAGAAATCCTATCCACCTGAAATGTCGTGATTGATGCAATTTTGTTTGCAACTGCAAGTACTATAATGGTTGGTGATCGGTATGTATAATGGTCTCTATACCCATCAAGTAGTGTTTCCAATTCTTGACGCTTTGTACCAATGCATATAATTATTTGTCATATGTAGGATAATTAGTTACAACACCATTGAATGTTTCAGAATGAAAAGCGATAGGCTTACCATGTTGCAAAAAAACTGCGCCCATGGCATAATCACTAGCATCAGTTTGTGTCTCGAATGGTTGTCTCAAATTTGGTAATACAAGGACTGGATCTAAACTGATCTTGTCTTTTAAAGCTTTGAAAGCTTGTTGTTGTTTTCTACCCCATTGGAAGCCTTTCTTCACAGTTGTCACTGCATGGATAGGAGCTGTGATGGCAGAAAAGTTAGCAATAAAATTTCTCCAATACTGAGCTGCACCTAAGAAACTTCTTACCTCGGTTACTGTTTTGGGAGTGGGCCAATTCACAATGGCTTCCACTTTAGAGGGATCAATTCTCAATTTGCCTCCTCCTACGATGTGTCCCAAATAAACCAAAGAAGTCTTTCCAAACTCACACTTTGACATCTTAAGAAACAATTTCGCTTTTCTCAAAACATCAAGCACTCTATTCACATGCAAGACATATTCTTATCTTTTTTTGCTTAAAATCAATATGTCATCTAAGTACACAATCACAAAGTCATCAAGAAATGGATGCAAAACACTATCCATAACACGCATGAAATTTTTCGGTGCATTACAAAAACCAAATGGCATAACCAACCACTCAAAGAGTCCTTGTATGGTTTTGAATGCAGTTTTCCATATATCACTTTCTGCAATTCTTACTTGATGATATCCAATTTGTAAATCTAACTTAGTGAAAAACTTTTCTTCTTTCAGCTGATCAAGCAAATCATCTATGTTTGGGAGTGGGTATCGATTCTTTACCATTATCTTGTTCAAAGCTCTGAAGTCTACACACATGCGCCAAGTCCCATCTTTCTTTGTAATCAAGACTATGGGTGAACTGCATGGCGAAGTGCTTGGCCTTACGATTCCTTTGTCCAACATATCCTTGATTTGCCTCTTTATTTCAGCATTATCCATTATCGACATGCGATACGTGCCGATGTTTGGAAGAGGACAATATTGCTACAACTAAATCTCATGTTGAATCTCCCTTTTTGGAGGCAATCCTATTGGCTCCTGAAACATCTCATGATGTGCATCAACTACATCATATAAATCTAATTTCAACTTAGGATCACAACCCTCAAATGATTCATTATTAACATCAGCTTTAGGCTTAATAATTAGAAGAAAAAAAATTCTTACTTGAATTTACCAGCCTCTTTACCTATCCAACATTTACCATAGCAATGTTTGTCTTCTTGCGATGTGCTCTAACAATGTAATCCTTTCCATCTTTGAATAAATGGTATTTGTTCTCATGGCGATGGAAGATCGCTTTCCTATCATACAAGTAAGGACTCCCCAACACAATACCTTTTATGTCAAGTCGAACTAGATCTAATTCAAATATGTCAATAAAATGTGCAGTTATTGCAAACCACAATATACACTTCTTTGAAACCTGTAAATTTGCATCCTTACAAATCCAACCAAGTGGATATGGTTTTGGATGTGGTATGGTATCAAGATTAAGTTTCTTGACCAAGTATTTAGAGATTAAGTTTTCTTGCGACCCACTGTTAAACAATGTGTCAGTCTTGGTATGTTTGGATATGACCCTCACATGAAACAGTTCAATTCTTTCTTCTTCATTTGGAGCATGTATGTGTCAATTTGATGTACTAGTAATGGGTTTAGTTTCAATTTCCTTCCCCTTCATGCTCTTCAATCCCATGGCTGTAATTTTAGATTCATCACCTGAATCCTCTCCTAAATCATGTTGAGTTGTAGCTACAATTTTCTATTTCCCTTTGTTGTTGAATTACTTGGGCTTCTTTTCAGGATGTAATTTCCAACAATGATTTTCATTATGGCCTTCTTTTGAACAATGTTTAAAAACCAATTTTTCTCCCTCTTTATTAACTAATGCATTCTTTTTTCTTTTACCTTTTGAGGTCTTATCTTTGTTTTTACCCTTAAAAGGTTTGTTCCTACCCTCATCAGAAGTTTTTTTCCCTCTAGCTTCTAGATGTGTGGCCTGAACACATACTTCATCTAAACATGAGGATAGTATGTTTTAGGTAGCTATGTCGGGTTAAACATGAGGATAATATGTTTTAGGTAGCTATGTAAGCCTCCTATGTACTTGAGAAAAGTATCTTAGCTCTGAAAATATACCCCTAATAAGAGAGATCTTCTCCTAAATTCTTGGGTGTATTCTTGCACATTCTGTCCTTTCAATTGTCTAAAGTTTTTCTAGTTCATTATGACTTTCTCCATATGAGCTAATGGATAAAACTGTTGTTTTATTGCAGTAATGAAACCAGTCCATGATAGAATAATCTTACCATGCTTCTTGATCTCCTGCTTTGTCTTGGCTTCCCACCAAACAAGTCTTGCACCTTCCATTATCAATGAAGTTAATTGGATTTTGGTATCATCATCTTGAAGGTTCTGGATTCTCAAATAGACCTCCAATTTCCTAATCCAATTATCAAGTTTTTTTGCATTGAATTCACCATTAAACATTGGCAATTAAAACTTAACATAAGGTTTTAAAAAGGGACTTTTACCAGTGACTGATGTACTGAAAATGAAGTTGAGGATGATGATGAGGGTGAGGATGGTGAATTTCCACTGCCTCCATTTCCTCCATTGCCTTTCTTTGACTTATCTTCATCATTGTTACCTCCTGATGATCCCTGTCCTTCCTTCTGAAGTTTGGATCCTTCTCCTTCTAGTTTCTCATTCCTTTCTTGATAAAGGATTCTAACCTTCTCAGTCAAGTCAAGAAATGCTTTCCTAAACACTCTTTCCTCCTCTTTGGGATCAAATTCTTCATGGATTTCTCCTTCCTCTTGAGGCATGCTTAATGCTACTTCTACTTCCTTTGGAGGTGAACTAGGTGGTGGGGATTGCGGCAATCTTTCTCTCCTTTTCCGTGGCTCACTTTGAGACCTCTTGCTTCCACCAATGTGCCTTCTCCTCTCTTGAGCTTGAGCCTAATAAGCATGTGAAACTTGCAAACAGTTAAACAAATATTTGCACAAAAAAACACCAGAGAATAAACTCTAGCTCTAATACCAACCTGATCTGAAAGGACTATATTAGTTTGTTGTGCTAAGTGTCTTTTCAGTTATAAAACATGTGCATACTTGTCTCCATAGTTTGCTTAAGGATTGAGAATTTTAACCATGAAATATAAGTGATTTTAGTGAATTAGAAGCATGAAATAAGAGAAAATAACACTGAACAACAGTGTATAACAGAGAAATAAAACCACACATAACATTTACACAGCAGGCATGATGATGCAGTTCACCCCTCTTGGGCTACATCTGCTGGTCTAGCTCCCAATGGCATGTACATATTTCATTATGCTCAAAATTGTGCAAATACATGTGTTTACAGACCTCTAATGGATGTTTTATCTGCACCAATGGCTCCATAATGCTCCAATTAGTCTAGATTGACTCTTCATTCACTCAGATTGGGCGAAAATTGACCCTCCAAGTCATTTGCCCAGTAATTCCTAGAAAAACTCCACTAATTTTAGTGAACTACACTTAACTGCAGTTACATTGGGCCAAAACACACAAATTTAGGAGCGCGCTATCTTTCCCGCTAGCACTAACCATAATGGTAAATTCTAAGGGTAGGGGGTGGCCACATCCCAACCCCCAAAACCCACAGTTACAATAAATGTAGAGCAGAACTCTGCTTAAACTGTGGGTTATCGCATTGAAACCGGAGTTTTGAAACAGAGTTAACGTAACTGTCGGAGCAAATATTACATGAAACCCCGCCATGTGACAAGGTTTATAAACATTAACATCGGAGTTATGAAATCATCGGCGATAAGGTCTAAACCACGCGAAGATCGCATGTGATAAGGTTTCAACGGTGGTGGTTGCAATTATGTTTGATGTCACGGGTTTCAAACTGTCGAAGTTAACATATATTGTAATTGTTACATGTGAATTCTCTATGGGGCCGCTGGCGGGTTGGGACCGCCGATGGTCCCCAAACCCCACTCCATTTTACCATAACCTTGAAATAGAACCTTTGCACTATGATTTTTAAGACTCAAGCGTAGCGCAAATGGTTGTGGTGGGTGGATGCTCTACGGGAGGTTGCAGGGTCGAGCCCGACAACCTCCATAAAATTTTATTACACCATTCAGGGGACACGCGGAGGCCTCAAGGCTGGCCACGTGTCATCCTTCCATTGGATAAAAAAAATAACGTACAACCATCCAACGAATGAAATCACACCACTTGTCATCCTCTGACTGGCTCTGAGAAAAGGAATATTCTTCAGAATATTCCTTTTTTATGACTGTGCACCCTCCATGCTAATTGGGCATCCTAGTCAAACCTGTTGCAAAATTTAGCTGTTTGGGAAATCGATCAGAACACGATATCTCCCTCATACGACATCGATTTTTCGAACTGTTCATGGCCCTGGAATCAGAAAGACGAGATCTACGCAACCATCCTAGTTTCAACCCAATCCTATAACTTTCAATTTTGAGAAAAATTTATGAACTCCTAGTCACTTTCTTAGTGTAGATGCATGTTGCTAAGATACTTCATTCTGGTAGTAATGCATTCAATACACAGATGGTCATTTCTTAATCATAAATTGATTCTCTAAGCCCCTACGAATGGTCTGTTAATTAAGATATTTTCATGAGAAAAGATGCCATGTCCTCATCCTTTGATTTCTTGATTTTATATAGCTTATTTCACAAAGATATATTTTGTCCTAATGTACTTACATAGTACAAGTTCACTAGGTTATCATACATGGCCTTGGAAGTTTTCAAATTCGCAACAAATGGAACAAGAGGATCCTTAATGGATTCAACTATGATCCTTTGAGCCCTTACTTCCCCTTTCTTGTACGTTGTTAGTTCTTGAGTCTTGTCTTTTCTAGGTTCTGTAATTTCCCAGTAACATTTTCCATTACCTCATGTTTAGTAAGTGCTGGGTCAATTATTTTCTTCCATGCTAGGTAATTTGATGCTCCAATGAGCTTATTTCTCTCCTTGTAGAAAGAACCCATATGAACTATAGATATAGACAATGAGTAATAACATGATACTTACTTGATAGCCAAGATTCTCTTCCTCCTTCAAGATGTATTCAACCTTTCTTGATGCCTTGAGGACCCTTGAAGAAACTTTACTAATGTCCTTGAAATATGTTCCTAGGATTCCTCCAACAACAACTTCCAAGGGAGATAATTATACCCATATCCCTTAATGTTTTCATACCTTCCAAATGGATCTCTTTGTAACCTTTCTATCATGCATTCCTTTGATGAGAGCTTGAAGTAGACTTGACCTTCTTAAATGTAGAAACCCTCCTTCCAAATTAATAGGTCTCCTTTTTCCTTCCCCTTGATAAGAAAACCCTTCTTTGTGTCCACAAAATGATCCTTCCAGCTACCTTCTTATTCACCTTAGCTCTGAAACCATGTTGGAAAATGCAAAGTGGCAACTTATTAATTCAATTTTCCTTAACCTTAATACTTGCATGTGAACTTAGTTAGTTTTCTTATGTTTTCTATTTAGATTTTTTCATCAAAGAAATATCAAGAGCAGAAACAACAACAACAGAGGATACATAAATTAGGTTCTCAACCAAGGAAAAACCCCTCCAAGGGGAAATTAAAAAAAAAAAAAAAAAACTATTCTCTTCTTATAAAATCTGCTTCAAATGAGATACAAAGACCCAAGTCCTAGACCAAGTCCTCCTCCAAGTACCAAGTCAACCCTTCCAACAAGTCCTTCCTTAATTTTGCACCAACAAGCTTCAGACTACAACTTCAACCTGCCGAATTCAATACTGCAACTTTGACCCTGTAAATTCAACCTTGAAACTGCTACAAAAACCCTAATCCAACTGCCTCCTGAGACCTTCATAGAGCAAGACAAATCTTCCTAAGGTCAACGAGGTAAAGATATAGTATTATTCCTTCTAGCAACGAGATATTGTACTTCGTCCTATTGCAACTCGAACTTGCAATTTCGACCCTCTCAAAAATTTGTAGAAATCTTAAATTTCACATGTGTGTGAGAGATAGAGCCAAAAAAAAAATATTTTTCTTCCTCCTTGGATTCTTCTTACCTCCTAGACCTCCGCTCTTCATTTCTCTTGCTTCCCAACTAAAGATCAAACTTCTTCTTGTGTGATTAAAATTGGTGGTGAGTGATTCGCAAATGAGGTTGAACTGCTCTTTTATATAGGCTTCTCAAGGGGTCAAATTTCCTTCTTAAAGCTGACTTGTTGCTACTAGGGCCGACTTGTACTTTTGGAGTTTCTAGGACTTTATAGACTAAATTAACTCTTTTTCCAAATAAATTTTTCCCGAAAGGGTCTTAAAAACATGATGCTAACTTATTTGACTCGTGACAATAAATCCTAAGATCTAACAAACCTTAGAAGCATGAAGAACATGATTTTACCTAGAAGACCATCAATTATGACCATGAAACCCATGCTTTCAAAATAATAACTTTTTCCTTTCTTCTGTTGTTTGTTGTATATGATACATATTGAAATGAGTACAACAACAATTATGAATACTTAAACTAGTTACATTCTTCAACACTTGTCACTCATGTTAGTTTATATAGGTGTGAAGTTTGGGGGTGTAGTATCTTTAGGGAATCCTAGAGATAATAAAGCAAGTCCAAAATAATTTACAACTCATAATATCAAAATGAAAGACAATATAAGTGATAATGAGATCATTAGTACCTTGCTATCCCTAATTAACAAGTGGCACACAAAGATCAAACAAGTAGTGCAATTTGAAAGCAAGTGCGGAGGATAAAAATTTTCCGCTCAACTACTCGAGCTAGACCTAATTATACAATTAACTAATCATCAATGCTTAATATTCTTTCCCTTTTTACACTATTTATTATACAAATATTACGTTTTCATATATTTTTAAATACTATATGTGCCAACTTAAACCACTTGTCAAGTCACTTTAGGCACAAATGTGACAAACCTTCCTCATATCACACTACAAAATTTACTTCGTTTCAAGGATGGTACCCAATGTAAGATAGATGGTGACCTCATGGGAATTGTACTAGGTACCAACATATAGAATTACTGACAATACCCTAACAAAAATGTACCAACTGAGTATTTTTTGTGGCAAACTTTTGCTAATTTGCAATTTTTTACCATTTCTCAAAAAACATATTCACCAATTAGTTGTTTTATCTTTAAAAAATCATCTATTATTTACATAACGTATAATTAAATTAATAACTTTTGCTAGAAATTATAAGATTTAGTAATAAATTGCAAGTTTTTATTGGATATTCACCTACATATCTAAACATATAAATTTTTCAAACCAAAATAGCTATTTAAAATATATAATACTTAAATCCCTAAAAAAATACCTTAATGCTTACCAATTGAATTAATTCAAAGTCTAAACTTGTATATTCTCTCCCACATACAAATATATTGATAAAACAAAAAACAAAGTTTGATATATTCGTATTAAAAGAAACAACTATGTTTTGTCATGGGCATTGTCTACCAACGCCACAAATTCACCCGGACGGTAGATTTCTGGACAGGATCTGGTAATTTTATTTTTAATCAGAATGTTGGAATGTTTGAATCATTTTTTTGATGGTGGAAATGGATTCAGCACCATGAAGAACCGTTGGGGCACCAAAAATCCTGAAGTTCGACAACTATAACCAAAATTTTCAATAATATATGTCGGATTTTGTCATATTCTTGCCGAAATTTCCATTATTTTTCAAGATAATTTGTGAGCTCTTTAGACTACACTTTTGTCATGTTATTTTCCCCCAAACCCACATACATACACCCAAGTAATTTGAATCTTCTTCAACGAATTTTATATTATACATGTTATGCCTAGTCATTTCTTTTCCAACCAAGGTTATAGTCCTCGAAGGAATTTATGAAGTGATCATTCACGCTCAAAGGAAATATTATGATGATTATGTACATAATTGTAGTGATTATACCTAAAATTTATATGGTGACTACATCCCACATCTATGATGATTCTTCACTATGATTTTCCATAGTTGCAGTGGTTCTAGACTTATAAAATACGATTTTGAATTAAAATCTATGGTTTCTTTGATTGAATTGGTCTTAATAGTCTCTAATTAAATTTCATCTTTGTGGTCTTAGATTGAGTGTGTCCCATATATGTGGTTCACGATTGAATGGGTCTTTGCATCCTTATCAAATTGAGCGTGTTTCCAAATGAATCATTGTATGTGGGATCGAAAACTTAAGCTGACAAATGAGCAGTAAAAACTCTACTTGATCTGAAAGACATGAGTCCAAACCCTTCGACAAATCAACTACCTAAATTATGTAGGAATTTCCACTGTAACTTCCTTAGATCAAGAACCAAAGGTCACCACTCACAAACAACACACAAATCAGTACACCAATATAATCATGTGGTTAAAACCCTCAAAGAGGGAAACAATCCACGCCCTGAGCCAACGCGGCCACTTCGGGCAATTTATTAATATAAAAAGAAAAGTTACATATGTCTCTCTCATAAACGGTTACCGGACAGATGACCCTCCATGCTCTTTAAATAGAGATCATGGACCAATCGGGTGTTAAGCCACGGATCAAGTGTCGTTAATACCGAGGTGAGAGATAACCGTCGGATCACTACAAATCGTGACCGTCGAATTATAAGTTACAAATGTACATGGTAAAGAAACACACTTTACCTAACTCTACACTAGACTAAGTTATTCTTAACTATTTCCTATGTGTCGGAATATCCTAACATCCCCCCTTAAGAACAACTTGGGATAGGATTAAAGGATTTACAAAGGTGACACAAAAGGAGCCTATTTCCTATGTGTCGAAATATCCTAACATCCCCCCTTAAGAACAAATTGGGATAGGATTGAAGGATTTAAAAAAGTGACACAATAGGAGAAGGAAGGAGGCATTAGAGCCTATCCCCCCTTAATGACAAATTTCCTAAACTCCAAGCATGGATCGAAGTTTGGTAAACTTTGCTTCTGTGAGAGCCTTCGTAAAGATATCGGCTACTTGATCATTGGTTGGACAATACTGCACTTCAAGAACACGATCATGAATGAGCTTTCTGATGAAGTGTATGTGGAGTTCAATGTGTTTCATACACTGATGTTGAACTGGATCTTTACATAGCTGAATGGCACTCTAATTATCACACCAAAGTGTAGTTGGATGTTGCTGATGAAGACCAAATTCAAACAGAATCTGACAAAGCCACATGGCTTCCTTGCTGGCTTCAACTGCACCACGATACTCTGCTTCTGCTGAAGAAAGAGAGATGGCACTTTGTTTCTTACAAGACCAAGTAATAGGTCCTGAACCAAGAGTGAATACATATCCTGCAGTAGACTTTCAATCATCAGGGTCACCAGCCCAATCAGAATCAGTGAAACCAATCAACAATGGAGATGCTCTTGCACTGTAATGAATCCCGAACTGAACTGTACCTTGAATATATCGAAGTATTCTTTTAGCTGCTTTATGTGACTTTCATGAGGTTGGTGCATAAACCGAGCGACAGGACCAACGGCAAAGGAAAGGTCAGGACGGGTGTGGGTTAGATACAGAAGTTTACCAACAAGTTGACGATATAAGGTAGCATCAACTTCAGGGGTAGTACAGTTGACTGAAAGCTTGACTCCAGACTGAAAGGGAGAAGGGGTTGGCTTACAGTCTTCCATGTGAAAGTGGTGTAGAAGATCACAAGCATACTTGGACTGAGAGAGGGTAATGCCTTTCTTGGATTGCAAGACTTGAAGACCAAGGAAATAATGCAATTGTCCTAAGTCTGTCATTTCAAACTTATTTTTGAGGCTAGACTTCACATGGTTTATATGGTTTGGATCACTACCAGTAGGGATAAGATCATCAACATAAAGAACAAGGATGGTGAAGGACTTACCCACTTTCTTAGTGTAGATAGTGTTGTCAGAATTACACCTAGAAAAGCCATTATCTAATAGAAATCTATCCATTTTGGCATACCAAGCCTGAGGAGCTTGTTTGAGACCATAGAGAGACTCTCCTAATGCGACAAGCAAGGCTGGGAGTCTTTTTGGAGGAAGCTGGGGGGTTGTTCCATGTAGATTTCTTCATTCAAATCTCCATAAGAAGGTGGATTTCTAACATCCATATGATGGACTTCCCATTTAAAGGAGGCAAAGAAGGGGAAAGAACAAGGCTGGAGCAAATTCATTTTGGAAAATGGGGGAGAAGGTTTCAAGATAGTCAATGCCTTCAACTTGTGAAAACTTTATCACAAGACGAGCTTATGTTCATCCACTTTTCCATCTCGTCCAAACTTTGTTTTGTAAACCCATCTGCATTCGACAAGTTTTCTTCCTTTTGGAAGAGGAAGAAGATCCCAAGTATCATTCGCCAATAAGGAACGGTATTCTTCATTCATAGCTTCATCCCAATCTGGATGATCAAAAGCTTCTTCAAAGGTGTCTGGATCAATATTTTATGGAACATGAGCAAATAAGGAAGAGGCTCTTTTGAACAAGGAACGTGTATTTCGTCGATATGAAGGGTCACCTACAAGAGAACCTACTGCATCTCAAGTAGAGTGGACCCATCTTGGAAGCGGTGGAGTAAAAGGAACAATTTCAAGAGGTGGAGGAGGATTTTCATCCTCGCTGTCATCATCTGAACTAGAAGGAATGCTAAAAAAAATAGAAGAGAGAGAGAGAGAGGTGGCACATATGTCGAATCAAGCTCGCAGGCCAAAGGTGGCACACTCGCCGAACTAGGCTCGTAGGCCGATATATTTTCATCAAATTTTACATCTCTTCTAATGATTATATTTTTGGATTTTGGTTGAAGAAGTCTATATCCTTTGACATCTTTAGAATATCCAACAAAAATGCATTTTTCACTCTTAGGTTCTAAGGCTTTATGTTTCGCATCTGGAATATGGGCCCAAGCATCACTTCCAAAAACATGAAAGTGACTTACATCTGGTTTGATTGAGCTCCAAGCTTCTTCTGGAGTTATATTCTTTAAAAACTTAGTAGGAGTGCGATTTACTATGTAATTTGCACAGTTAATGGCTTCTGCCCAAAAATTGAGACCAAGTCCTTTAGATTGAAGCATACAATTAGCCATTTCTTTTAAGGTGCGATTCTTCCTTTTAGCTACACCATTTTGTTGTGGAGTATATGGAACAGTATGTTGCAATTGAATGCCATTCTCTGTGTAGAAGTTGATAAATTTGTTGTTAACATATTCTCCGCCATTGTCTGATCTTAACTTAAGAATTTGATGTTCAGATTGTTTCTCAACAAAGGCCAAGAACATGTTAAAAAATTCACTCTTGAGTTTTAAGAAATATACCCAAGTGCGTCTAGAAAAATCATCAATGAAAGTTAAGAAGTACTTGCAACCAGAGAAAGAAACAATAGGAAGTGGACCACATAAATCACTGTGCACAAGCTGCAAAGGGGCTGAAGCATGCCAAGAGGCACGTTTGTCAAAACTATCCTGATGATGTTTTTCGAGTACACATCCATAGCAAATACCATCTCGGCAAGATACCATAGGAAGGTCCGCCACCATATTTTCCTTACATAGATTTTGAAGAGAGCGATAGTTTAAGTGACCAAATCACTCATGCCAAAGTTTGCTCACTTCATCATTATCAGCAACAAAAATGGAGGGAAGAGATGATGACCCAAAGTTGTCAAACTTATACAACCTTGTGGAATCATCAGCAATGCCAGTAGCTAAAATATGTTTAGGATCTTTGAGGTCCTTGATTACAACATCATGAGGTGAGAATTCTACTATTTTCCCTTCACCTGAGCGAGTTATCTGATAAACAGAGAGAAGGTTGCATGACAAGGTAGGAACAAATAGTACATCATTAAACTGACCATTATTGAGATGAATGGTTCCAGATCCTACAACACTAAGAGATCTATCATCACCAACATAAATATGTTTGATGTTACAATCATTTAAAGAAGAAAACATGGCTTTATTTTTGGCCATGTGGTAAGAAGCTTCAGAATCAATGAGCCACTCATGAGAAGGAGAAGAGGAAGATACATTTAATGCATAACTAGATCTTGATGCTTGACAACCACAAGCAGAAAGTGCCATTCCTGAAGATGAAGGTCAAGAGTGCTCCAAATTGATGTTATGCTTATTCATTGTTGCTTCTAAGGCTTCCATATTCTTAAAACATTTGGACTCTATATGGCCATCACTATTACAAAAATTGCAATGTCTATCGGTCTTCTTCCCTTTGTTTTTATTTGCTTTATCATTTTGGTGATTTGATTTTTCAGTTTGCGGCTGAAATTGCTTAGGACCCTTGTTTGGTTTAGGACCATACTTTTTAGGATACTGCTTCTTGGGATTATTTTGATATGATTGTTGTTGGGCTAGTAAGGCTTTCTTAGAAGCGTTTCCAGAATTGATAAGACCAAGGTGTAAGAGTTTTTCTTGTTCTCTTATCAAAGAATCACAAAAGGAATCAAAAGAGGGATTCTTGTAGGTGGTTCCTGAAGAGATGATGGCTTCTCTAGTGGAATGGAAGGCGAAAACAAATGCAGAGTATGCAGGACCAAGCTTAGCAAGAATGCAATAGATGAGGCTACCATATTCCTTTTTGACCTTACACCCTTCTAAAAGAAGTCTAAGGGTCTTGAATTTGGACAAAAAATCTTCAATAGAGGAGAAATTATTGGGGTCGAAAGTAAGCAACTCATTTTCAAGATGGTGGGCCCTGATTTGATTTTTAATGCCAAAAATAGTATTTAGCTTTTCCAGGGCTTTATCAGGGGTGTCAATGTCAAGGATGTGAAATCGAAGATCTTGAGCAATGGACATTCCTATCAACCCTTGTGCTTGATCTTGTTTATTTTCCCATTTAGGAACTTTATCATCATCAGAAGGTTTAGTTTCTTGACCTGTGGCTATTATATATGTAGAACTTATATACAAGATGCATGTATATATCCCGATTCCCCTGATCTCACAATATTTAACTTCTTGCAAAATACAGAATCCTTCCACTGTTATTCTTTTGCTGAAATTAAAATCAATTCCAAACACATGAAGCAATAAAAAATATCGCGCATAACACAATTGTTTAATGGGAAAGCTTGAAGCTGAATAACCCGAACTATCATATATTATGTATCATGGAGATCATGTAACAATCTCATACAAAGCTTAGTACATCAAGCTCTCAGTGCAATCAATCATCACACACTAATCAGAAGAAATCTGCAAATCCATGCACCGATTTCTTGCCACCTACTAGCCTACCTCCACTGCGCAATCCCTGCTGAATAATAGCTCTGAATGAATTCGAATTACCCTTGCTTGCACTGCGCAATCCTCATTGGAAACTCCAATGTGTGTGTGGTGCAATCAATGCATCACTATAGTCACAACAGATAGTCCATCTTGCCCTTTCACCTATCTCTCCACTGGGTCTCCACTGGAACTAACATGCATTGTAGTTAACTGTTGTATTGTTCAGTTGATTAATGAGTTATTATTTGTGAATTAATTAACTAATTAATTCACTCCACTCTCACTAGTGTATCATTCAGTTAGACTAGATAAAACTAGCTCAACTGAGTTTAACTCCAATAATTGAGTTAAACTGAATAACAACTCCATGAACCGCTCTTCCAACTCTGTCATAAATTTTCCACTTCAATTCTAACTGTGTCCTCCATGCATGAACCACCAGTAAACCCTAGGAATTGCGTAATTCCTTCAACCCACTGATTTTCCAAATCTGTGCACTAAAACTAAGTGCTCCAAGAGAATAAGTTGTTGTTTATTGTCAGATTATTATTAAGAGCTAATAATAATCGACATGCATCTATTTTTAGATCGATGATCTATAAATAGACTTCGCCCAATATTCTAAAAATAGAATTTCATCTATTTTTCCAACTTGATCAACCATCCAAAAATAACATCCTGCAACTTTTGAAATATGATCACCATGTCTAAAAATAGACATAGTCTAAAAATAGACTTGCGCCAAAAAATAGCCTGCGGGCCCACTTAGTGAAGGTGACTCTTTTCACTAAGCTCATCATCTTGTTGAATCTCAACACTCCCTCTCAACAAGATAGGGATTATCCTTCACCCCGATCCTACCTCTATGGTATTCGAATTTTCTCCTTGTGAGCGCCTTCGTCAGAATATCTGCATCCTGATCTTTCGTAGGAATGTATTGAAGCAACATGATCTTCCGCTGCACACAATCTCTAATATGATGATACCAAATATCAATATGTTTAGATCTATCATGAAACACAGGATAAATCGAGAGTTTAATGCAACTCTGATTATCACAATGTATCATTGTAGGATCTAAATGTGAACCGAACAAACCAACCAGGATCTTCCTCATCCAGATAGCCTCACATGCAGCTTGACTTGCTGCCATGTATTATGCTTCTACTGAACTAAGTGCCATAGATATTTGTTTCCTGCTGTACCAAGAAACTGTCGTAGATCCGATACTGAAAATCCCTCCTGATGTGCTCTTTCTGTTTGTTGGGTTGCCTGCCCAATCTGCATCCGTGAAGCCATGCAACTTCACCTCATCCATCTGTCTGTACCATAAGCCATACTCATATGTGCCCCTGAGATATCTCAGGACATGCTTGCCTGCCTTTCAAAAGAGCTTGGTAGGCTTAACCATCGCTTGTGAAAGTTGGTTCACTGCATAGCATATGTCCGGTCTTGTATTAACTAAATACATGAGCGAACCCACCAACTGTCGATAAACAGTTGCATCCACTACCTCTATCGATGTAGCATCATCTTTCCTCCAATTTCCTAGAAGAGGAGTGTCAATAGGATTGTAGCCTTGCATGTGAAACTTCTCAAGTATCTCCCAAGCATACTTGCCTTGAGACACAAACAGTTCACCTTCCCGCTGCCATATTTCCAATCCAAGGAAATAATGAAGGAAGCCCAAATCATTCATCTCAAAATCCTTTGTAAGATCTTCCTTGCATGAGTGTATCAACTACTCATCACTTGTTAGTATTAGATCATCAACATAAAGATAAATGATTAAAATCTTACCTCCACCACAATTTGGTACGGGTTTGCATCTGCCTCACTCTTAGTGAAGCCAAGTCCAGTGAAATAGCTGTCGATCCGAGTGTACCAAGTACGGGGTGCTTTTTTCAGCCCATACAATGCTCTTTTGAGCCTGCACACATGCAACTCGCTGCTGAAGATCTCAAATCCTTCAGGTTGCTCAATGTATATCTCTTCCCCAATGATCCCATTAAGGAATACAGTCTTCAAATCCATCTGATGAATGTGCCAACCCATCTGCGCTGAGAGAGCGAGGATGATCCGTATGGAAGAATACTGTGCGACAGGTGCAAAGGTTTCTTCATAGTCAATCCCCTCGACCCGTGAGAAGCCCCGGGCAACAAATCTTGCCTTACACTTCTCAACGCTCCCATCAGCAGCGTGCTTTACCTTATAGATCCATCTTGATCCTACAACTGATTTTCCCACCAGCCTTGGAACAATATCCCAAGCACTTTTTCTGACAATGGAGTCATACTCCTCCACCATGGCATCTACCCATGTGGGATCCTGCACTGCTTCTTCAAAAGAAGATGGCTATGTCATGATACACTTGCTCATAAGAGCCATGTATCCAGTAAATCGGTCAGGTGACTGTCTCTGTCTGTGCTGTGATGTAGGACTCCTACATTCTGTGCCGCATCAAGCTTCAGTCTCTCAGCTTATGTGGTACGCTTTCTGCCTTGTTTGATGTTTGGTTTTGCATGAGTGGACTCCTCCACTCCATGAATCTCCTCTTGTGGCTGATCCACATCTAGAGGCTCATCTTTGAACGAGCGAGTTCCTTCCGCGCATCTGGTCTAGCTCCCTCTCGAGCATAGCTCGTGCAACTGCTACGATCGTTTTGTTCTTCCTCTCCATAACTCCGTCTGTGCTGTGATTTATGGGCGCTGTGGGTTCTCTTGAATTTCTTGTTTGCTCTCTAATGTTTGATTCACGAGATGTGTTCACCATTATCGCTCGTATGCTTTCACTTGCTTCTGTTATAGCATCATTTTTCACCCTCATGTGATTCATGATTGTCTCTATGGCCTTGGGCACCCATTCCCATAGACTTGAACAAAATTCATAAAAAACAGTGTTAAAAATCCCATACGCGGGTATGCCTAGAATTTTCCACGTGTATACGCGAGTCCATACACACTTTTTCGCGTATGCAATTAAAATCATTAAAAAATATATAAAAATTCCCTATTTTCAATTTGGGTTGATAGTTAATCCGTGGATTATTATTTAATGGTGTGTAATCGTTTCAATAAGCTTATAACTACTTGGGAGTATAAACCCTCATGCAGCCTAAGGGAGAGAGAAATTATAGATATTATACTCTTGTTGGAATCCCAATTCGAGTCGATTTCCCATGCCTCCACTTTCCCAAATTTTACGGGAAACCCTTGTTTCTGGAATCACATCAGCTTATATGTCATCTCGTGTGCACAAGTCTTGGAAGAATCTTAGTGAGGCAAGGGCGGGACGGATTTGGACGACGGTATGTTCAAATATCGTGGAAGGATTCAGGTGATCTCTCCACCATTCTATCATTGTACATGCTGTTCGTAATGAATAAGAACCATCTTCTTCCCGAATTCACATGTTAATATCTGCTTGCATATGTGAAAAGATTATTAATTAATCATTTATTACTGTTTATATGATGTTTCACATGGATTACACTGACATTTAGGAGAAATATATGTTGTACAACTAGATTTCTGTGCACATTTCTTCGTGATTTTCAAGTTGAAGAGGAAGAAGGGTTGCTGGGGGTTTGGACCCCGCAGGATCTACATCAAACATAGGATCTACGGGTGAGTTCTACTATCGATGTTATCTAGTTTTTAGTATACAAGTGTGGTTGTGTGAGTCCTTCTTGAATAGCATGCCCTGATCTGTGGAGGTTTTGACCCGACAAACCTCTGGGGAGTTATTTCTGAAACGCACGACTCATATCCACCAATGCTTTAAACTCACCAACTTTGAAGATGTTTCGCTCTTCATACACATGAGAAGTGCTAACATCTAGAGAATAGTCATCAACAAATATAACATAATACCTATGTTTTGTTGTTGAGCTTAATAGAAAAGGTCCACACACGTCTGTGTGAATTCTCTCCAGGATCACGGAAGCACGGTTCTCCTTCTCATGAAAGGTGGTATTCACAAACTTATCCATAGTACATCCCTTGCACTGATCTGACTACGCAAGAGTACCCTTGGGAAGTGCAGTAGAAATCTATTGCAAAATCTTCAAAGCGCCATGGTGAAGATGGCCCAATCTCCTCTTCCATAATTTTCCCTCATCCCAGCTCACCACTTCTTTTGCTTTGCCCACCATTGCAGCGTAGCCATCTACCTCCAGCTTATAGAGATTCTTAACTTGAATCCCTATCCTCTTGGTTTGACCTGTTGTTTTATGTCGCGGGAAATCTTTTCCATCGCTAAAAACAATGTCATAACCTTTGTCTTCCAACTTTGTGATCGATACCAAGTTATTCTTCAGACCTGGAACATGCATAACATCTATCAACAAGAATGGATTACCGGAATCCCTTTCATGGTCCCAATGCTGGTCGCATTGTATCGACCATCGTCGCCCATCTCTATATGCATCTGAAGGTCCTTCTTCTCCAAGTCACTAAACAACTCCTTGTCTCCCGTCATATGGAAAGACACACCACTATCAAGATACCACACCGATCCCATATAGCTTGAAACCAAGCATACGATCAAAGAGAAATCAAGTTAAAATTGTGAGGCTAAGGCCTCTCCAGCTGCAGCTCTAGCAACCTTCTTTTTCTTCTTCTTCTGTGGGTAGTTAGTGGAGAAATTCCCATGTTCGTGACAGTGAAAACACTTCACTTTGGACAAATCCTACTTATTTCCTTTTGCTTCGGAATTTGAAGGAAATTTATTCCCCTTCCATTTCCTTGCTTTGGCAGCCAAAGTGCAATTCTCTTCATCTTCATTATTCGATGAAGATATGGAAGCCATCTGTTACCTGCTTAGTCTCCTCCCGCACAAGATGCGACCAAATTGACTCCCATCCCGACAGTCGCTCCCATCCCGACGATTTCTCCCGTCCATTGACAGAGTCTTCGTAGCTATGCCAACTCTTCGGAAGCCCAAGGAGAGCCAAGATCACCAAGTATTGATCATCAACGATAATCCCCACCCTTCCCAGTTCATCTCTATAGTGGACAAACTTCGTGAGATATTTTGGAATACTGTCGCCCTTCTCCATTTTTATTTTTCTGAGCTTGTCTTTCAATGCCAACTTCCTCTGGTCGTTGCTGCTTTGGAAAAAATCTGTCAAAGTATTCCACATTAAGAATGGAGTGGCTTTCCTGTGAAGGCTGGACACAATATGGTCCTTCACACATTCCAACAGAATTCTTCTTGTCTTTGCTATCTTCTTTTGCCATGCGTCAAGTAATGCAGCATCACTAGATCCCGGCTTAGGAACATCACTATCGATAAACTCTTCCAGTCCATTATCCTCCAGCACCGCCTCCATCCTATCCTTCCAGGCTATGTAATTCGAGCTGCCATCAAGGGCATACTCCAATTGCAACCCATTGAAAGACATTTCAATGTATACTCAATTGTCACACCAAGAATTTTATGAAGCAAATTCGAATTGTCCACCAACACAAACTCAATAATTCTTCACAATTGCAATCTTCAAGAATTAACACTGCTCTAATACCATGTAGAAATTATATACAAGATGCATGTATATATCTAGATTCTCCTGATCTAACAATATTTATCTTCTTAATAAATACAGAATCCTTCCACTATTAATATTTTGTGGAAATTAGAAACAATTGCAAACACATGAAGCAATAAAAACAATCACACATAACATAGTTGTTTAATGGGAAATCCTGAAGCTGAAAGCCCCAACTATCATATATTATGTATCATGGAGATCAGGTAAAATTCTCATACAAATCTTAGTACATCAAGCTCTCAGTACAATCGATCATAGCACACTAATCAAAAAATCTGAAATCCATGCCATAGATTTCTTGCCACTGCCTTTGCCTCACTGTGCAATCCTGTGAAGAATAGCTACGAATGAATTCGAATTACCTTGCTTGGGTATGTACTATGCAGTCCTCATTGGAAACTCCAATGTGTGTGTGGTGCAATGTTCATCATATAGTCTGAGATAGTCCATCTTGTCCTTTCACCCCAATCTCTCCTTGGGTCTCCTTTGGGCAAACCTTTGCTTGTAGTTAAGCATTGTATTGTTCGATTGATTAATGAGTTATTATTTGTGGATTAATTAACTAATTAATTCACTCCCTCTCACTAGTGTATCATTCGGTTAGACTAGATACAAATAACTCAATGGAATTAACTCAATAATTGAGTTAAGCGAATAACAAGCATCCATGAACTACTCTTCCAAATCTGTCATAACTTTTCCACTTCAGTTATAACTGAGTCCTCCATGCATGAGCCACCAGTAAACCCTAGGAATTGCGTAATTCCTTCATCCCAATGATTTTCCAAATCTATACATTAAAATCAAGTGCTCCAAGAGAATAAGTTGTTGTTTAGAGTCTGATTATTATTAAGAGCTAATAATAATCGACATGCATCTATTTTTAGATTGACGATCTATAAATAGACTTCACCCACTATTGTAAAAATAGAATTTCATCTATTTTTGCAACTTGATCAACCATCCACAAATAGCATCCTGCAACTTCTGAAATATGATCATCATGTCTAAAAATAGACATAGTCTAAAAATAGACTTGCGCCAAAAATAGCCTGCGGGCCCACTTAGTGAAGGCGACTCTTTTCACTAAGCTCATCATCTTGTTGAATCTCAACACTATAAAGCCCTTTACTTCTAAGTAGATCTACCATGTCAGGTAGCCATTGGAAATAGTTGGTGTTGTTAAGAATAATCGAGCATGCACTTTCCATTTTTTTAAAAACTGAAGCTGAGAAAAGCTGAAAATAACTGCTCCAATGGAAAGATCTCAAAAAATTAGGCCGATTAAAAAAAAACGGCTCGAAAAAAGGCTTCCAGATGAAGAAGTTATGACTTTTTGAAAAAAAATTGAAGTTAGAAAATCTTTAGAATAGTTATGGGAACGGGATGAAATTACGGCCTTTTAAAAAAAAAAAAAAAATCCACCCCTTTTAACAATTTTTTGTCACAAAAAGAAGCTTGAGAAGGAGAATTGAACCCAAGACCTCTATTCTCATAAACTAACTCCTACGAAGTGAGATAGTAAAAGGATTTGTTATTGTTGGAAAGGAGGAAGGGGTTGTTTTTTTTTGTTTCTCTTCGGCGTATTATGCCTTTTTCACACAAAAAAACACAAAAACCGAACAAAAAAAAGAAAATAAATGCAAACCTTACAGCGAATGTTAGATTTGGTTAGCCTTCTTGGCAACTGTCAGTTTTTCACTATTTTTGATTTCTGACACAAAGATGCGGGAAAAGGCATATGTAGCAAAAAAAAATTCTCTTTTCATGTTTTGCGATTTGCGAGATCGCATGCGTATGAGGAAAGAGCATACACAGAGAACAGGGTACAGATCCGGCATATAAATAAAACCTATAAACCGAAAATAAATAGAATAAACCGAAATAAGCAGAACTATTAACAAATATAATTGCAAAAAAATGCTTTATACCTCCATATCTAAACTGTCATAACTTGGGCAGCCAAAAACCTTTTCGCATGAAACGAAAGGCATTCCTCATTGTAACAGACGCTCCAGACACAAAAGATCAGTTCTCCAAGCCCAAAAATGTTCATAAATAGTAGATCTACAAAATGTCATTCGCATGCAATCAAACTGGCTTCGGATTTTGATCAACAACGGATGCGGCCCTCAAAATAGCTCTAATACCATGTAGGAATTTACAGGGTAAGTTCCGTAGATCAAGAACCAAAGGTCACCACTCACAAACAGATCAAAAATCATTACACTAGTATAATCACGTGGTTAAAACCCTCAAAGAGGGAAACAGTCCACGGCCTGAGCCAACGTGGCCACTTCATGCAATTTATTAATATAAAAGAAAAGTTACATATGTTTCTCTCATAAACGGTTACCGGACAAATGACCCTCCATGCTCTTTAAATAGAGATCATGGACCAATCGGGTGTTAAGCCATGGATCAAGTGTCATTAATACCGAGGTGAGAGATAACCGTTGGATCACTACAAATCGTGACCGTCGGATTATAAGTTACAAATCTACATGGTAAAGAAACACACTTTACCTAACTCTACACTAGACTAAGTTATTCTTAACTATTTCCTATGTGTCAGAATATCCTAACAAATTATTTCTATTCTTATTTCTTCTTTTGTTTTCAACAAGAGGAATTCACTACAAATATCAAAATATCTCATGGGAGGCCTAACAAAATAACATTTGAGAATATTTATGAACATATAGAATCATTAAAAAAAGTAGGGAAGAGAGAGAATCCAAACTTCATAGAAATTTAAAAGCAATGTTTTATATTAAATTTAGATTCTTACAAAACAACATTTGGACATAAACAAACAATAGAATATTAGGATTGGAGACTTAGTTGCAAGAAATAGATGTCAAATGGCAAGAACTAGAAAAGAAAATCCAAGAAAAGAAACAATCAACCCAAGGAGCAAAGGCCAAAGAAAATTATAATCTTAGGGACAAGATTAAAGAGCTACAAGGAAATCTAATGAATATTTTGGTCCTAAATAGTTTGGAACATAACTTAGATATCAAGCCCATTAAAGGAAAAATGAATAAGCTCATAAAGTTTGTTAATGAGTATAATATAAGAGCCTTGAATCTCATTACTTTTAGTAAAAAGAGTAGAAATATGGACACACACTTATAATAGTGAAGGAAGAACTAAAAAATAAATAAATAATTGAGACAACTTGTCCCAAAGAAGAAAAGAGGTTGTCCAAGGTAATCAAATATAAGATAAAGATAACCGAATATAAGATAGTTGACTTGGGTTACGAAAAGTTACAATGACCATAAAAATGACATACTTAAAAAAACTCTAAGCTTAAAAGGGTCAAGAGTTTTTATAAACGAAGACCTCATTTCAAAAGCCCAAGAATAATTAAGAAAGGATGTTTAGAAGGTAAAGGAAGCTATGGCGGAAGGAAATTGGGCAATAATTAGGAATAGGAAAGTTGTTATTAGTGGTGAGACTAGAAAGATAATAACAAATAGGAATTTGTTACACTTCATATTTTCTCATGGAACTCTCATGATTTTCTATGTTACAAAGGGTTTATGTTAAGTTGGATATTGAGTGACATTGATATTGCTTTTCTAGTTGAAACTTGGGAGAATGAAGAATCTAAGTTGCCTAGCATTGAAATATTTGTTTTGTAGTTTCCATGGAACAATAAATCTTCTAAGATAGGGATTCAAGGCATTGCTTTCTACATAAAAATGAACATCTCTCCTCATATTCAACATCATAAAAAATACCATCTCAATCAACACATTTGGATGGAAATTTTAAATATTTAATGCTAAATTTTTTTATGTAGCAATATGTTACTTTGCACTCATCAATTCTACGTTCTGTAAAAAAACAACCTAAATAAAAACTGGCCCCATAAAAAACTATAACAAGATATTTACAACATAAGAAATGAAGGTAGTATCCTCTTATTAGGAGACTTCAATGCCATAACTGCAACTAATCATGTTATTCTTCTAAGCAATTATTTAAACCCTGATCCTCTTTAGCTAGATGGATACCTTGCTTTAGCTAATAAAACTAGCTTTGCTAGAAAATCTATTAGGGATACCTCTAATGAATCCTTAAATTTGGACATGATAAAAAAATTAAGAAATCTAATTAAAAGGGGAAAAAAGCACTACATAAATAGAAAACCAGAGAAGCATATGATCATATTAAAGCTAGATCCTAAGATATTTTGGAGGCAAATATTGACTTGTAAAACTAAAGAAAATAATATGATTACTGTGAAGGATTAGAAGTCCTACCTCAAAAATATTTATGAATCCCCTATTGTTGTGTACAACATTGCAAATGTTTCTATAAAGGATGAAGTGTTTTATATAGAAGACATAAAGTTTGGGGTTGGTTGACTCGTAAAAGGGAAAACAAAGGACATTGAAGGCTACCAAGTAAGATTCTTAAAAATTGGAGGGTGTATCCTTGTCCCTCACATACAAAAAATCTTCAACTTAGTTGTCGAGTAGGGCTTTCCTAAACCCTAAATTGAAAGCCTCATTGTTTTTACCATTATGATTAGACCCATCTTAGCCAAGCTATACATAAGTATTTTGGAAAGAAGATTAACACATGGATCAAAACCATGGAAAAAGAGCTAAATGACAAGCTAAATTTATGCATTATCATGCAATTGTGGACCATCGTGTTACACTTTGAATTATTGTAGAGGAGTGTCACAATAATAAAACCAATTTTCTTTGTTGTTTTGTCGATTTTAGAAAAAAATTTGGCACTATGTCAAAAACCAACCTCTGGAACAAGTTATAAGAGCTAAAAGTTCCTACCAAGATGAGAGTTGTTGCATTAAGGCTATTTGAAAGTATTATTTCCATGTTTAGGAACATTGAGGGATGATTGGAAGAAATTAATTGTAACATAGGAGTCAAGAAATATTGTCCTTTTCCCCTACCCTCTTTCACATATACATTGTGATAAGTTATAATATTACTTGGAAGACACTAATTGTACCTGATCAACTCTTGCTGGTATAATCATCATCCTTCTTTATGTTGACAATATTTTTCTTGTGACAAGTAATCCCTATGACCTCGATAAGCATATCCTCAATTACTTATGCTCTTGTATATGTATGACTATGACATTGACAAAGCAAAGTTTATGATAATCAAAGTGAAAAATATCATCTATGACATATTTGTGTATGACAACAATAGTTTGGAGGAAGCATCTTCATACAAATATCTTTGAATTGATATCATCACGAGCTCAATTGGAACTATAGTGTTGAGAAAAGAATAAATGGAGAGTGGAAAGCTTTTTATGGACTTGAAAACAATTGTAAGTTAGCAGACCTTTGGTTGTGGGATAAGATATATATATATATATATATATATATATATCTTGTCACCTACGTTATTTTATATAGATGTGAAAGCAAATCGTGGAGATAATAAACCAAATCCAAAATAATTTTATAACTCATTATCTCAAAATGAAAGATAATACAAGTTATCTTATCTTCCTCATATAAGCGACCCTTCACCCCATTGAGTGCATGGGCATGATCATGCTTGATGTACAAAAATAAGATAAACAACATGAATAACAAGAGGCTCCCTAAACTTTATTCATATCCCAGCCAAAACCATCAATGACTCAAGTAAGGATGGCATCAAGATGCCAAAGTCTTGGCTAAATTATTGAGGAATGCATGAATATGTCATTATGCAGAGCACTGATAATATTAAAAATATTATTACCTCTAAGTTAAAAAGAACATATGGTGTGATAAAGAACTAAAAGATATATGGAAGCTAAAATACTACAAGGAAGTGGTCAACCTTAATTTAGAAGATCAAAAGTATCTATTAATTCTAACTAGTGAAAATGAAAAATCACCATTGCTAAAATATGAATGAAAGAAGAAAGAAATAAATTATTTAAACGTCCACAAGGCTAAAAAATAGCCTATGGGACAGATTGCTTCTCCATCTGGTTCTTGTATTCAACCCTTTTCCTGTGCAGTCTTACAATAAATGCTCCCAACTTCTCGACAAACCCCCCACTGAATAGATTATCCTAAGAGCTAGCTGCCAAAATATCTGCATAATTTTCCCTGTTGTCTTTGAAGGCCTCACATTTTAAAATGAAATGCTTTTCTGTTTCCACTTTTCCGGAAGAGAAAAAAATACACTCTTTCCTCCCACATTTCTTTTGGCCTTTTCCAGTGCCCTGTTTCACAACATATTTGATGAGAATTAGTCCTTAATTTAGTAATAAGAATTTTGGATCTCCAAGAAATATTGGCCTCGATGTACGCTTTTTGTTGATGATTATGAGTGGGATTAAACTCTTCAATATAATACTTCTTCTTTCTCCCCAACTCTTTCTCCCAAATACGTTTGTGGAGCTTATCCATAACAAATTTTTTTATCTTGTTACTGTTTGTGGGACACATGCTCAAGAAAATACCCCATTTACTAAACCATTTGTAATTTTTCCGCATCCAAGTCTTCTTTCTTTTGCACAATATGTTATTAAACACAACCTTAAGCCATCTACCCTCTTCCATTTGCTAATTTTTTAAAAATACCTTATGACTTGCACCATAGCAATTGCTTCAAGAGGAGCAACCCCTATTTCACTTAACAAGATAGCACAAGGAACTGCACTTTTAATTTTGAATTTGTTTGTAATCAAACGATTCTGATTTTTTTTAAAATTTGTTTCCACTGCATCTCGGATGTGTTGCTGGCCCACAGTTCACCACTGTAGAGAATCACTGGGGTCACTAAAAGCCCAAAAAGAGTTAGTGGTTTTCCAGTCCCATAGCTTTGCCTCTCTACACTTGTTTTGAAAAGCACAAAATGCTTTCCAACCCCCCAAAGTTTTTTTCTTTCTACAACCATCCCAACTTAAATTTCCGTTGAAGTCAATTCCGAGGTATTTGTAATCCGCAACTTCTTCCATAATGTTGCCTTCAAAGTAGAACTTATGTTGGTTATGCTTTCTTTTGTTAGAGAAAACTACTGCTTTCATTTTGCTAATATTGACTTGCATCCCTACCCTTCTACAAAAATGCTCAAGGGAAAGTAAGTGCTCTTGCAAAGCAAGAGTAGATTTAGTAATTAGAATAAGGTCATCTGCATACAAAAGAAGCCTTATAACGAACTCCCCCAAATGGATACCGTCACCCCCTTGCGAATTTATCCACTCTTCAAGCTTGTCGATATATAAACCAAAAAGGGTAGGAGACAATGGGCAACCTTGCTTGACCCCGATATCACTTCTAAAACTTTCAGAAATGCTTGCTGAAGTTCTAATATATTCTCACCTGCTACATGGCGAAACTAAGCATTGGACAATTCCCAAAACATTATTGGATCCGAGATTATGTCATCTTTGTGACATTAACATGGTTGAAGATGAAAAATAGTGTTTCCTAGAGTGCTCTCGATATACTTAGATTATATCACAATCACAAAATATCGATCACAATACTAACCTTCCTAACTTCTTAAGTCATCAAAATTACAATGGCCTTTGAAACACTTCTCCTAATACTTTTTGAGTACACAATAAAATTTTAAAGAAATCTAAATAATCTCTTACTTTAGATCTCAGTTTCATAATCTTTGTTGCAATACCGACCTTCCTAGCCTTTTAACATGTCAAAATTATAGTGAACTCGGGACACTTCTCTCCAAGCTCTCTGAGCATAGGAGTACAATTTTAAAACAAACTAAATAATTCGTTACTTTATGTCCGATAGACCAAAGTTTGGTCTCAATGAAGGTTAACCAACACCACCACCATCACCACCATCATCATAATCATCATCAAACCTCTTCTATAATTAACATTAATCATAATCATCATCAGATTATTATTATTTATTTAATATAAATTTTTTAAATAAATTCAAATTATTAATTTTTATAAAATCAAATATGCAATACAATATTAAAACTTAAATATATTATTTATCATAGATATCTAATTTTCTCACTTTTGCCAAATACATCTTTACGCGTTTTCTTTGTTGGTTTGGGGTGAGCAAACACTGTTCACCCCAGCCAATAAGAAAATTTGTCTATCGCCCTTCCAACCAATTAGAATTTCACATTTGGTTATTCGTTGAACCAATAAAAATTGGTCATCTATCTACTTACTGTCGGTTATTTGTCCTCTCGGACTGTCGGTCAAGCAGCATCCATTTAATGGGGCTCCCGCGTACCCTTTGCACGCTTGTGCAAGTGCTAGTATTATTACTTTTTTTTTCTCCAGATTACATGAAAATCTAATTTCACTGATAAAACACAAAGTTCCATCCTTTAATGTTTTCATCATTTAATCTAATTATCTAAGTTCCATCCTTTAATGCTTTCATCACTTAATCTAATTATCTATATCCGGCTAAGGTATCCAGGTGGTACGACGGAATTCGAGGATTGCGTTAAGCACTTGACTCCGTATATTGGTGGAAAGAACACATATTTTCCTTCGAATTATGGTCGGAAAAACAGTGAGATATATCCATCTGGCATGGCATCTTTGCTGGTGTCTGCTACTTCCCCGGTTTTCTTTTCCGTTGCGAAGAGGAACGCGTTTGGGGTGCCGTGGAGGCAATTGAAATCTCCAATCCATTCGAGCTTCAAACAGAGCCTTCTCCAAACTCACCGTAAGTAACACCATTTTTGTCAAATTCGGATTTTTGTTGAAAACTTGGAACAATCTTCTGCACTAACTGAAACGAAAACAGCTGTTGCTACTTGCATTAGATTATTTAATGGCCATGTTTGTTTGGGGATTTTAAGATGATGACGATGGTGTTGGTGGTTCCTATCCACTACTTTGTAATTTTGATGAATTAATATGTTACGGAAATTATTGGTATTATATATTTTAAAAAAATTTAGAATAAGATTTAATGTGGATATACATAATGCGTTTTAAGACAAAGACAATGTGCTTTTAGGCCTCCAACTTTTTAATATCAAAGAAGACAAAAGGAAAAAATATAACTATCCTTTTGCCAATGTTAATGATGAACATACATTAACATAGCCCATCATCAGATACCTTGGTCTGACATCCTGTTCACTTTGTCTCATTGAATTTTTTGTGTAATGATTTATCTGGATTTTTTCTTTTTGAATGACTAGATTATCACTATGCTCCACGAAAGTGTTGAAGATAATGAAGAAACTATATTAGAGAGAGTCGGTTCACCTGAACCTTAGATTAGGAGTTTGTTCCTATTTCTTAGGTATTGGTTCTAACTTCCCTATTTGCATGTAACCTATATATTGTTTGATCTTTAATGAGAATGTAGAGTGACTTGCGGACGCAGTTCCTCTTGGTGTAGTCTCTCAGAGTAGAGCTAACCAGTAATGCTTTCATTAATTTAATCTGCCATTTTTATCATGGTATCAGAGCTACAAGGTTGAATCAAAGCCAGAGTGCTTTTGATCCCTGTGAATATCCAGGCGGCAGAAGAGAAGCCCCTGATGACCCGAGGGTAGCTTGGGTGAGGCTGAGTAAAGTTTTTTTTCTTCCTGGGAAAAGCCGATCAACGCATTCGTCTTTTGCACAGACGCACCGATCAACGCGGATCCGTGACAAAGAAAGGTGTTGATCCTCAAAATCAACACGGAACTAATCAAAGAAACCGCGCTAATCAGTAATGACACTTTCGAGTTTTTTACCAGCGTGACCAACACGGCCTCTGCAGATTGAGGAGCGCCGACTGAAAGGAGAGCCTCAGAGCTCGTGATTGGAGCAAGAAGTCTGCTCGAATTGAAGGACCTAGAGAGCTCGTGTCGGAGGAGCCAGAGAGCTCGTGTTTTTTGAGCGTCGTTGAGCCAAATAGCTCATGTTGAAAGAGCTAGAGAGCTCGTACTGTGGAGCGTCGTGGAGCTAGAGAGCTCGTGATGCAGATCATCGATTGAAGCCAAAGAGCTTCTGCTTGTTGAGTCAGAGAGATTCTGCCTGTTGAGCCAGAGAGCTCGTGCCTGCAGATCCAGTGAGATCACGTCATAGGAGTCGAAGAGCCATGGCCGCAGAGGCAGTAGCAGATCACTGGTAAAGTGTGAGGATCGCTGCAAGTGTGATCCGTGGCAGAGGAGCCCATGAGCCCGTGGTGCAGTGCGTAGAGCAGCCTGCCAGAGTGGTCGAAGATCAGGTAGATATGTTTCTTGACATTGTTGTTTTTTGTGGATTTGGGGTAGATCTGGTTTTCTGTCAATTGTCGGAGGTCATTTTTTATTGTTAAGATGAACAATCTGATGGAAGTATACTTGAATGAAAGAAATAAGCTCGACGGTTCCAATTATTCTAATTGGAAATTCAAGTTACAGACTATGCTGGAAGGGCATAGTGCATGGGGGATCGCGAATGGAGATGAGGTGAAACCTAAAATTACAGCAGGCGCAACAGGTGCAACAACACTTTCCGATGCTACAAAAATCAACACAATATGCTCCACTTTTTGCATCTGCATCATCCTCAGTTTCTGCTCTAAGTATATCTTCCACTGTTCCGAAGAGCCTTCATACAATGCTGGCAAAGCTTCCCACATTTGCCTAGTTGTGCCTTTGCCAGCTATATGGGACATTATGAGATCCTTGACTCTGTCAAGGATCAGCCTTTTGGCCTTCGCCATATCAGCCATGTACTTCTTCAACAGATCTAGATCTGTAGGGACAGTCACTGTACTTGTCACGAAGAGCTTGAGATCGTACTCATCTAGAAGACAAGTGATTCTTGCCTTACAGATCACGTAGTTGGAGGCTCCCTCCAACCGGTCCTGATCTCTAAGCCCGTGAGCTGCCATGGCCGTCAAGAATGTCGAATCTGCTCCTCTTCTTCCCCGTCTGCGCAACACTGGACAAGCTTACACACTCCTTCTGGAGTTTGTAGATCTGCTGCTCAGATCTTGGAAAAATGAAATTCCCTGGCTAGGAACTTCCTCAGGAAGAAAATTCCCTCGCTGCGTTGCCACTTCCTCTTCTGACGACTTTCTGCCCAGCAAAACAAAATCTTCCTACAGAAACTGCGTCCCACCAGCTCTGCGTTGCTCCTTTTGGCTTTGCAAAATTCCGATCTGGAAGTCCTTCCTCTCTGTCGACTCACTCAGAGAAAGACTTTCCTAGAAATTTCAACCCTCCAAGCCTGGACTGTGCAATCCTTCTAGGGATTCGATTTGTTGCTTTCTACAGCTCTTCGGCCTCCGTCTCAGCGCTGGATTTGCTCTTCTTGTTCCATAATCAACGCTTTGATACCATGTGAAAATTCTAATTGGAAATTCAAGTTACAGACTATGCTGGAAGGGCATTGTGCATGGGAGATCGCGAATGGAGATGAGGTGAAACCTACAATTGCAGCAGGCACAACAACACTTTCCGATGCTACAAAAATCAACACAATATACTCCACTTTTTGCATCTGCATCATCCTCAGTTTCTGCTCTAAGTACATCTTCTGTTGTTCGGAAGAGCCTTCATACAACGCTGGCAAAGCTTCCCACATCTGCCTAGCTATGTCCTTGCCAGCTATATGGGACACTATGTGATCCTTGACTCCATCAAGGATCAGCTTTTTGGCTTTCGCCATATCAGCAGTGTACAATTGCCCTCTCTGGCTTTGCGTTCCTCTGCGTGAGCCCTGTGGCTTTGCGTCACCCCTCTTGGGCCTACGCTGCCTCTCTGGTGCTAATCTGCCTCTCTGCTATTGTATTCTCGGCCTTGGATGAAAATCCCGTTGCCGAACTGCCCCTCACTGCACTTGAAGCTCACTCCGAAATTCTCAGCAAACCGCGTCCCAGAATTTCCACTTAGTTAAGCGCTGCTCACTGTGTGTGTTCTCCAACTGACCCCAAGCCTTCCTTTAATACTTTTCCAGTTAACGAATCAATGACCGTGATCTAATCTCTAATCGACGACTAAGATTAGAAAAGACTTGATCCTCGTCACTTAGAACATTCTCACCCACATGTTTAAATTAATTCACTTTAATTATTTAATTTCCCTAAGTTAGACTTAGGTTCCCCATTAAAATAATTAATTATTTGAATAACTTAAGCTCCGGGTGGAATTTCTCCAAACGATTTCCGGGTCTTGGAGATCTCAGGTGTTCTGGCCCCTCCACAAAGTTTTGGAGCTAGAGCACATTCGATGCTACCCAAAAATCAACACCTTTGGGGTCAGAGAAGCTTAGAACCACATTGTTGACGGAGGAAAAGAAAGAGGTGGACAAAATGCTTGAGTCTATTAAATCAGCATGGCCAACATCTGGGGTTAGCATTGTCTTTGATGGATGGACAGATCCAACACGACACCCACTCATCAACTTCATGGTGTCTTCCTTGAATGGTCCAGTTTTCTTGAAATCAATGGATGCACTTGGACAATACGAGGATGCACAATGTATGGGTGAGTCATTTATTAAAGTTATTGAAGATGTAGGTGTGGATTCTTGTGTGCAAATCATTACAGATAATGCACCTGTTTGCAAGGCTGCTGGCATGATTGTGGAAGCTAAATATCCACAAGTATTTTGGACACCTTGCATTGTCCATTCATTGAACTTAGCACTGAAATCTATTGCTTCGAATGTGCTTTGAATTGAAAGCATTATTGAGGATGCATGACATATTTGCAACTTTGTACAAAACCATGCAATTCCCTCACTATCTACAAGGAGTACACCAATCTATCATTGTTGAAGATTGCGGATACACGGTTTGCCTCTTCATTCATCATGTTGAAGAGGTTGAGGGAGGTCAAGACTGCTCTTGGGGCCATGGTTATTTCAGAGTTTTGGTCTTTTCAGAGAAAGACAAATCAAGCAACCTCAAAAAGAGTGAAGGACACAGTGTTAGATGATGCCTGGTGGGAGAGGGTAGATCTACTTATTCGGATTATGAAGCCTATCATTTCCTTGCTTTGATTTGCAAATACAGACCAACCCATCCTGGGAGAGGTTTATGAGGGATGGGATTCCATGATTGAGTCTGTGAGGAACATTACTTTACAGAGTGAGTGCCCCGAGTATGCATGGAAACTTTTAGGGGCTAATATTCGTAGATGGACTAATTTTCCATGGTTTTTCCAAAAAAAAGATTCGCCAATTTCCATTTTTTTATAAAAATAATTCGCCCAAATTTTACAATATAAAATTATTTTACCTTAAAAATCGCCAACATTATATAGACAATATATACAATATCATTATAAATTTTAATAACTTTACAAATATATCAATAAAAATTTTATAATTTGCATATTAGGGACTAGTGAGATTCGCCAATTTTTTAAACTTCAAAATAATTTTCCATCCTTAAAATTTTCCCTGCGAGTATGAGACATCACCAGAGGCCTTCTTCACCACCATACAGGATATTCTTGTTAGCAGATGGGACAAGAATTGCACACCTTTACATTGTTTGGGTACTCCTTGAACCCAAAATACTGCAACCATGAGTGGCTGAATGGTGGACCTTCCCGCAGATTCCCTCCTCACATGGATGGTGAAATCTCATAGGGGAGGAAAGATGCATTCAAGTGGATTTTTCAGGATAGAGCATCCCTTGATGAGGTGGAGGATGCCTTTGCAGAGTTTTCCACTGGCACTGGTTAATTTGCAGGATATGATGTGATTAGAGATAGGGGGGATAAGAAGCCCTATTCTTGGTGGGAAAGTTGAAAATTCATGGGGCAACAAGCCCTCCTCTACAATAGTTAGCCATGAGGCTCCTCTCTCAGGTGACTTCATCTTCTTGTTGCGAGAGTAATTGGAGCACATATGAGAATTTGTGTAGTGTCAAGAAGAGCAGGCTGGAGCAGTCCAGGGCAAAGACAATGGTGTATGTGCATACCAACCTTCGTCTTATTTACAGGAAGAGGGATGAGTGGTTGAAGGGAAAGACAAAGATGTGGGACGTCTTTCCTGATGATATGGGTATGGATAACAGTGTTGAGTTGGCATTGGCCAACTTGGATCTTAATGAGCTAGTGCTATGTCACATTTGATGATGGTGATACTGTAGAGGGGTCATCCTCCACACCAGCAGATGCAAAGATGACATTGGATACAGAGGAGGAGGATGCAGTAGAGGAGAGTAGTGGTGACCATGATGATGAGTACAGTGATGTTCATTTTGATGATGAGTACAGTGATGTTCATTTTGATGATGAGGATTGATGACTCATGAGCTACCTACTTCCTTGAGGCTTGTAATTGTTGTATATTTTCTATTTCTATTTGCCATTGGCATTGTACTACCTATGTAACACATTTTGATTTTGATGTCCTAATGAGAAAACCACAGTATCTTGTCTTTCTCCTATTGGATCATTGATTAATATGTCAGAATTGTATTTGTAAAATGTATGCATAATGTTACTTTGTATGATTGTATCTTTGTAAAACTTACATCTAGATGAAGATTTATGTTTGAATCAATGAATTTGTGGAAGAAATATCTAATTTTTAATAAAATAATATATAACGTGTTCGGATGTGTCCTATTCCGGGGGGTCACTGTGTCCATGTCCGACACTAATCCTCGTGTCCTTCGTGTCCCGTGTCCCCGTGTCAGGTGACTTAACTAATTAACTAATCATTATTACAATTATCATCATTATTTATATTTATATTATTTATATATATTTTATTCATAACAACTAGTCAAAGAAAGAGGCAAACAACATAAATATAGACTCTAAACTAGTAACAACCAATGGATTCAAACTTCTAATGAATTTATCCCAATGTTCTTTAGCACTTATAGAATGATCTCCACTAGATGTTGGAAGATCTTTAAATGAATCTGGGAGGTCATGGGGTTGACCAATGATATTTGAGAAATCAAATGGTTTATAGATATCGGTCAACCATGGTGTAGCCATTGTATTTATTTCAGCTTGAACAAATAAGACTCTTAATGCAAGAAGTGCTTCTAAAGATGTAAAATGATTTAGTACCCTAAATTTAACTCCATGTTTTATTTGTTGATAGAATAACTCAGGTTCGGGAACAAAGAATGACTCACCTTGGCTATTGCATCTTGTATTGTACCTTTTGGTTGATGTGGGTTCAATTGGAGTTGCCATTGGGTTTATTTTGTTTGGAAACTGCAATTATGTTGTTTTAAATTAGCCAAATAGATTCGCAATGTTATTTTATTTCAACAAGTAATAATGTCTACAGATGTGACTCTATGTATAAATGATGTAGTGGTTTAAGCACTAAGAATCTTGATAAAATACAATCATGTGTTATCAGTCTCCCAACTTTTCATAATTGTAATGCTTAGAATGCAAACTGTTTTGCAATTTCCCTGGATTGACTTAAAATAGTGGCAATTGCAGTTTAAGATGGAGGTGATCTGAAAATACCTTAAATAAACATTAGAAATGTAATTAATTTGTTTTGACGAATACTTCTTTAGTTCATTTTCCGACATGTTTTAAATTTTTTTCTTTTACTGAAAAGCATCCTTAATGGAAATTTAGGAGTTTGCCTCTTCTAATGAAATATTTTTGCAGTCGTCCTGCAGAACAATTTTATACAAAATCAGTTAAAATATGCATCCTCTGCAAAATGTGTAGTAAAATGTGTTCTGGGTAACCAAGTGCAGTCTGAAGGAGACATTGATGAAGTATGTGAACTAGTCAATGGTGTTGAGCTGGTTTTAGGAGAAGAAGACAGTTTCAATGCTTATCTATTAAAGGCTGTGAAAAACAATAATGGAGCTGCAGTACTTCTTCTAAGTGATGTATTTGGATTTGAAGATTCTGGGACAAGAGACTTTGCTTATCGCCTGTCATGCAATGGGTATAAGTAAGTTACTGTAAGCTGTAAGAACTTAAATTCACACATTGATGTGATGCTTATATTAATCTTGCTATAAATAACTTTGCTGATGAAGAAGCTAGTTTTTGGAAGGTGATTCTATTTTCTAAATATTGATGCATTGTCATTTCAGTTTGAAGATGAAAAAACTCATAATATATTTAGTCAGGGGGATCTTGACAAAGATTATTTTCTCTTTTCAACCGCATCAACAAATCTGTCAACTATAAAGGTCTACAATATGATGCAAAAGTTCAAACTAAGACAGTAGATTTTCTCTAGATGAAAACATGTTAGCCTCACACAGCTCAACAGTTAGTTGTCTTGGGACGCTCTTCTGCTTGTGGAGGATTAAAAGTTTACATGGGGTGGATTTTTTTTTTGAGACATGGGTTTTGTTCCTCTTGGTGAGTAGACCACTTTTGACATAATGCATGTGAAAATCTGTGCAACGCTCCCCCTGTTCTGCCCTTGGAAAACCTATAACATTGTTATTTGACCAGCTTTGACCAGCCATGTCTTGAGAATGCCTTCACCAAATGGAAATTCCATGTGGCATGTCATCCTCTCACTGAGCTCCGCAATCTGGGATCCTGTTGACTTTTTGACTTCTGGGACCACTTTGCCCTGGGAAACGTGAACTACACTGGGAAGTGTGAAATTGTCACTGACTATGAGACTGCTATATATGAGAAACATCCAAGGGATATGATACCAAAGCCAAGGCCACGTACAGACTTGGTAGACTCAAACATGTGGAAAGCCATAAGTGTACCTAATGTGGGCTAGATTGACCCCTATGCTGGTGATCACCCTTACATTGCAAGGCTCCCACAAAACCATGAGTCCACATATAAGGTTACCTCAGGCCCTCCAATCCTATTAGGGACGAAAGAAACCTGCTGCAAACTCGAAGGGTGAAGGCATGGTCTGACCAAAGCAAGACTGACTCAATGTGACACAAGGTCTAGGATGCCTACAAGGCCTCACATGGTTGTTCCATGACTTTTAACTTGTGACCTTGGGCTTACAATGGTGCTTAAGAATGCTGCAATGAATCTATAGGTACCCCTGCTGAAAGAGGAAGGTCGTTGCCTGAGGATGTGCATATTTATGAAATAAAGCTTCCTTTTAGTTCTTCCTTGTTTAGAGAATCAACCAGAGAAATGATAACCACGATGTCTATCCTTTTAGGAGATGAAGATGACAAAGCTGTGAATGAAGTTATTTTAGGGTTTGTCCATAAAATAGTTTATTCAACCAGACTCAGTTATGCAAGCTTCTCGTCTAAAAAGATTCATGAACAATTTACTAACATTGAGGACCTTAAATGCTTTAGATACCAATCATACTTGATTTATCTTCTCATACTTAAGCAATTGATGCATTTTGGACCTTTAATGTTAAGAAGAAAAGATCAGAATGGACGAGCACTTCAAGTTTTGATTGGACTCCAATTGTTAGAAATCATGGTTGCCCAAATGCTTTTAACATGTTTGTGGATGAATTTATGGCTATAGTTTATATATTGTTTTCTAATGAAGTCCCCCAGGATACCTCCTCAATATAAGATTCTCATGCAGATTAATGAGCAATTTTGGCTTTTAGGGACTGGTATATTTTAAGGACTATACAATATTAAGGATTTATATTTCTATTTGAACCTTACAAACTGCATGTTTACTTAACTCCAAGGATTTTTGCCTTAGAATTTATGAGATAAAAGGTTAACTCAGGTTACCTTACCAGACTCGGAATCGGCAATAAATCGGCGAGGCAAAAGAGCGAAGAGTTTGAATCGGATCGGGAAAAAATCGGCAAATTCAATAAATAAAGATATACACATATAATGAATTAAAACAAATATTTTTCATTGATATTCAATAAAGCCATGCCCAAACAATGCGTAATATCAATAGATGTCCAAAATATCATGAATGAATAAGTATCTCATATATGTTATGAGTCCAAACATGATCCGAAGTACTGAGTCCTAACCAGTGACTACATAGAACCAGAAGCATATGCTTCTAGAAGTTTACAAAATTGAAAATACTGCCAAGCAAATCAGTAAAAATCAATAACTGAGAGTCTAAGACTCTAAGAGTGAGAACTAGAAGCGATTCCTCCCACTCCTTCACTTGCTTGACTCTCTAAGTTCTCCAAGTCATGTAGACTTAAAAGAGGAGGCTCCTTCTCTATTTGGACCCAATCTGACGCATTTGTAGTTTGCAGATCTATCTCCTCAAGGTCGATTGGTGAATGATCCAAACCTGTCATTATCATGAGACATTGAAATGTAAATTAAAGTTTGAACTTTAAAGTTTAAATTTTAAAGTGCAAATCAAATTATGAAAACTTCAAATTCAGGCTCTCGCCTAGTATTTGTTTGTTGCGAAGTCGTAGATTGTAATGGACAAATACAAGGTCATTTAAGCGCTTTTGTGTCAATCGATTGCGCTTCTTAGAATGTATTTTCTCAAACATGCTCCAGTTGCGCTCACAACCTGAAGCACTACATGATTGGTTTAAGATTCGAATGGCGAATCTCTTCAAATCTGGGGCATCACTACCAAAATTTTGCCACCAAAGACCTAGCAAATGCCAAGTGTTTGTGAGTAGTAAGTACTAAATAGTAAAAACTTAAAAGAAAACAAAATTTAATAAAACATTTAACATACAAAATAAATTTTAAACAAATTTAATGAATTGATGAAGCCTTCAGGGTACCTCACAGCATCTTAGTCCTTTCTCGTATAGCACTGGTATAGGAAAATAGTTTGGCTGGCGTCCTATAATCCTGTAGTTGGGAAAAGACACGGCTTTGAATTTCTGGTTCAGGGGAGCACCTTTCAATGCATGTCATAAGTCCTTTGCCAACCTCCCCATCTTCATTAAATTTGCTCTTATCATAAAAATACTGTGGGTTTAAGAAGTACCCAGCAGCATGTAAGGGGGAATGCAATTGCCTATCCCAACATGCATCAATAATATCCCAAAGAGGCAAATACTTTGCCTCCTCATCCCCATATCTTCTTTTGATGGCCTCCTTTGCGAGATCCATCGCCTCATAAATGTAACCCATAGCGGGTTTGTCACCATCAACCATCTTGAAAGTTAGCTTTCAAAATTAATGAATTATGAAACTTTGAAAATAAAAAGAAGCTTGAAATGAAATTTTAAAAATGAAAAAAGTTAAAAGACTTGAAGTACCTGAGAACTCTGACAAGGGACTCTGTCACAACAATAATCTCTTCGGCATCTTTCCAAAAACCGTCATTAAACACAAGTGCAACAATTTCAATGCCTTCAAGGGCCTTGGAATGTTTAGATGCCATCCACTTAGGTCCCAAGAACATCCTCTTCAGATTTATCTTTTGCTCAACCACAGATTGCAAAGATATGAAATTTGTTGCAAATCTAGTCACTGTAGGTCGAACAATTTCTTTACCTTCAGTGTATTTTCTCATGGTGTTTAGGACAATAGTGTGGTTGTACAGGTATTTGGTTATGGATTTTGCCTTCTCCACAACCTCATGTATCCAATGAAGCTTACCAATGTCCTCAAGCATTAAATCTATGCAATGGGCAACACAAGAGGTCCAAAAAATAGTGGGGTGCCTAGTCTCAAAAAGTCTACCAGCAGCCATATAATTAGCTGCATTGTCGGTGACAATTTGTACAACATGTTCTTCTCCCACTTCTTGAACGACTTCCTCCATCATTTCACAAATAAGTTGGGCAGTCTTAACCTTTTCTGAGGCGTCCACTGATTTGAGAAACATTATGCCTGCTGGACAAGATACAAGGAAATTTATTAAAGTTCTATTCCTCTGATCAGTCCATCCATCACTCATGATGGTGCACCCTGTCTCTACCCATGATGAACGAAACTCAGCTAGCACAAGCATGACATCTTCAACACTCTCTAACAACAAATTTGTCCTAAGGCTCTCTGATGTAGGGGCTTTGAATCCTGGACCTGCAACAGCGACTGCATCAATCATAGCTTGCCAATAAGGACTTCTGGCACAATGGAAAGGTATGTCAGAATAGAACCAAAAGTTAGCAATGGCCTTCCTTGCCTGTTTATGGATATCTTTTTTCCAACCAGTGCCATCCAAGGTAGGTTGGGAACCAGGTTTTGTGCAAGGAGGAAAAAAAGTGTTTATGTTTCCACCTCCAGTGTTGAATACAAGTCGATTCATCTGGGCTTGAGTTTGACATTGACTTGGACTTGGAGGCATGTGTGAGAAACTTGGGAATGGCATTGAGGACTCAATAGAAGGAGATGAAAGGGGGGTATTGGAAGAAGAAACGTCAGCTCCAAGAGTTCCTATTTCTTGTTTTTGCTTTGCTCTCTTAGCATTATGCTGACTCAACATGTCAAGGGCCAAGGTTACTTGGTGTTTGACGGCCCTTGACATTATCGTCAACCTTGCCGCAGAGACCTATATCATGCCCGGGTATCTGTGCATGGTGGTACTTGAATCTATAGATGCCTCCACTACATTCATTTTTGCAAAATTTACAAAGGAGCCTAGCGCTTCCGGGAATCTTGTCACAATAAGCCCAAGCAAAATCCTTCTCCCTCGGCATTGTAGTTGTTTTGGTCTTGTGTTTAAATTGTGGCTTCTGTTAAGATTGAAGAATCGAGATTTGAAGTTGTGGCTTTGCTGCTTTTGTTTAATTTATGGCTCCCGCAAGACAAAAAATAAATAAAAATTAAAAATGCAGATAAGTAG